>KV417277.1:475184-557357 GCA_001630345.1 Calocera viscosa TUFC12733 | reverse complement strand
TGGTGTCGGGCGATTCGCCGACACCAACACATCACCCATCATGCTGCTTGTGCTGATCTCCCTCAGATCCCTCCAGTTCTCATCAACGCCCACGCACAGATGCTGCATGAAGCCAGCCAGAAGAATGCGAAGCAGAAGTCGCAAGTACCGCCGACGCAGCCCGCCGAAGACTTCCAGCATGCTGCAGAGCAGCCGCAAGGATCACCTCCACCCCGCCCACGAGTTCATCCCGACGCCGCCCAGAATTACCTGAAGTTCGCGACCGTATTGAAGATCTACATGCGGCGGGAGATCACCGAGCGAGACCTTGAGCGGGCGTCAAGATTGTACCTCGACTTTTTCGAGGAGTTCGTCAAGGTGAGCCTCATCGTCCGACATCAACACATCACTGATGATGTGATGTTGTGTCGGACGAACACATTACCTCTCATGCAGATCTACGGCGCTTCCAATGTCACCCCAACATTCCACTGGATCACGCACATGGCCGCCCAGATTCGCCGCTACGGCCCAGTCCATGGCTTCTGGACTTTCGTCTTCGAACGGCTTAACAAGTTCCTCAAGGCGTTCAACACGAGCGGACACAAGGGAGGAGTGGTGGAGGTGACGTTTGCGCGGGAGTTCAAGCGAGAGATCAGCTTGACGCGCATGGTAAGTCCGTCCGCCCCAAAGATCTTGCTGCTAACGTGTTGCCAGTGCTCTGTCCTGGCCAATCAGGACAACGACCGACTTGCTCGATTCTTCGCGCGCAACCTCCAGAAACATGCCCGCGATATCGCACGCATCGGCACACTCTCTGCTCTTGCCGCAGAAGCGCAAGATCAAGCTGCAGCTCGACGGGAAGATCGTCAACCCCGACAATGCGTTCCGGCTGGCTCCAGCAAGCTGCGCTTCCTCGAGGATGGCCGTCAAAAGGCTCTGATGGACTGGTACGCTCGGCATCACCCTGACCTCAATCTTCGCTTTGGTGCCGATGCAACTGCGCCCTGGGGGAGCATCTTCCTAGCCAACAGGGCAACATTCTTTTCTGAACTGCGAGTGGAAGGCAAGCGTATCACGACAGCGCATGAGGAGAAGCGCAGCAAGTCGGACTCTCTTGTCCTCCATCGATTGTCAACCGGGCTGCAATGGGTTGGCGAGCTCAGGGCAGTCTTCTCGCATCACCAAACCGGCAGTGAACACGCTCACACCTTTGCAGAAGTCGCCTGGCTTGTACCTCTCGAAGATCCGCCGGCGCACGCCGACTTGTACAGGGATTAGTAAGTGTCTAATCCGCCCGACACCCACACATCACATCTGATGTGATGGGTGTCGGACGATCCACCCAACACCACCATATCGCAATTACTGACTCTAGTTCAGCCCAGAACTCGAAGTCAGCTTCTGGGAGCACCGGCGCTATTTGGCCGGCCGCGAGTGGGAGCCAGACCCTCTCATCCTCGCCAAGGACATCGCTGGCACCGCTGCCCGCTGTGAGCTGCAGGTTGGAGGGCGGAAGATCTGGGTTACGACGGGCATGAGCAAGGTAAGAACGTTCTGCAAACATCTTTGATTGAGCCGCTTCTAATGTAGTCTGGCTAAAGAGTGGACGATCGTTGTAGGTACCTATGTGTAAGTCTGGCCTCTTTTTTTGGGCTTGATATCTCTGACGAGATGTTTCGAAGAGGACTTTGTACAAGGGGTATCTATAGGGTAATGGGTCAGTGCCTTCCCCTCCCGTTAGAACACCTTGCTTACTTTTTCGCCCGACACCATCACATCACAAAGACGGCTTTATGATGCGAGCAATCCTCTCGGGCACTCCAGCAGGAAGACCCGGCCTGCGTTCCCAGTCTGGCGACTTCGGCAACTCTTCCTTGACCCAGATATCATCCAGCATGAAGTCGTACGGCTCGTATTTGGGCAACAGAGAGGAGGTGCGGCCGATGTCGACGCGTTTGCCAGGTCTGGAGCCAGGTTTGCCATTGGCAGCCACTTTCTTCATGTGTTTAGCGTGGATGGACTGATACCAGTTCCACACCTGGAGCTTTTGGTAAGTCGTCGACATCTTCTATGCGGGTGCGAGCTTACACACCTCCAGATCCATCCATTCAGGCCTCTTGATCTCCAGCACCGCAAAGTTATCCTCTTCGTCTCTCTCATCTACTGTCAACTTTCCCGTTGCGAACAGGCTGTCCCTCCACTTTGAATTCTTGGTGCCATCTTCATCGCAAGACCACTCCTCACCAACCCAGTCATCATGCACAAGCTCAGGCTGCACAACCAGCTCATCAAGGTTGTGCTCGACGCAGAAGTCTCCGACGGCGCTGCGCATCTGACTTGCGCGCTGAATGAATGGTAAGCATCGCACTTGTCCGACACCAACACATCACTAATGATGTGATGTTGGTGTCGGACGATTCGTCCGACACCAACACATCACTCACCGTTCTACGCTTCTCCGATCGCCGCCCAGCACTCGCCTTCTTCTTCTTCTCTGCCCCTCCATCCAAAGCCTCCTGGCGCTGCGCATTCCACACTTGCTTCAAGTGCGGCCATGAGATGCGAGCCAGCTCGAGCAGGACGGCCGAGTTCAGCCACTTCTCGCGGTATTCTTCGGGGATGTTCTCCGGGAAGCGCTGCTGCAGGTGAGTGATGTGTTGGTGTCGGACAGCATAGCTCACCTTTTCGTGTTCTAGGACCATCATAGCTGCCCTCATCTGAAGCAATCTGTTGGGAGGTGCGTTGATGTCCTGAGTCCAGTCGGGCCAGAGGAGGTTAGGATCTTCGGGCTTGGACCCGTATCCAAGACAAGGCATCTTGTCGCCGACCTTGTACTTCATGCCAGCGTACAACTGGTTGCGTACCTGCGTCTGGACGGGACCGTAAGTCTTTCCGATCCCTGCCGGCCTTGCGGAGCTTACTCACCCCAAGGTACCGTCTAATATCGAGTTCGACGGCGTCCAACTGATGTCTCTTCAGGACAGCAGGGTTAGCGCCAGTGGTCGAGCGGACAACAGGCGGCATCGATGGATCGACCTCTGCCTGGAACTTCGTCCTCCTCTTCTGTCTCTTGGCGGGAGGGATATCGACAGCGGCCTCGACCACCTTGAGACGACGATGCAGGTCGCCGATGTCGGGTTGCGTAAGAGACGCCTCACTGTCGAACTGGGGTGTGGTCTCGTTAGAGGAGACGGGGCATGGAGCGCTCGGAGCGGAAGGCGGGGTTGCCATAAACCCGCTGGAGAGACTCGAGGCAGGCTCCTGAGTACTGGAGCAGGAGGTGAGTGATGTGTTGGTGTTGGACGATTTGTCCAACACCTGAACACATCTATGTGATGTGTTTGTGTCGGGCGAGCCGTGACTTACGCATTTCCCAGATGAGGGACGCCCACCGACTCACTCCTCGGCGCCTCCGATATCCAACGCAGCATACGGGCCATCTCGATAGACCTCTGCGGTTCCGGCAGAGTATTGAGCGCCTGCATAAAGTCGGTCGAGGGGGAGTAGGTTTGCGGGAACATGGTGACAGGGCAGGAAGGGGAGGTGGGTGGACGAAGAGAGAGATGAGGGTGGGATTTTATGGGAGGGAGGAGGGAAACGGCTGGGAGGGAGGAGCAAATTGCTGGGGGGGAGGAGCAAATTGCTGGGGGGGTTCCAGAACGCCTGGCTTGACCGGAAACGACGATAGTTTAGGTAGTCTGTGCGAGAAATTTACGTATTCCGCGAAGATGACCGGCGATGGCCTGCGGCGGGCGCGGGAAAATCTGTCTGGCTCGTGCTAGCGTGAGAACGGGTTGTATTGTCTGCTAATACCTATCCTATGAATCTAAGGTAAGTCTATCTACAGTTAACCCTAGGAAAGCAGATGAAACTCCGTTGGAAACTACCTATCCGAGGCCCAGGAAAGAATCCCTTATGGGCCTGCCCTAAGCCTAGGTCAGGTGATCCCAAGCCATCTATAAGACCCTATCGCATCCGGGGTCGACACGCGGTGAATGACGCCAAGGGCGTCTATCGCGCGACGGGGAGCCGAGGTAGCGAAAACGGGCGGTGCATCAGTCAGGGAGCTTTCGTAACCGTTTCTGCGAACGTGCGAATTTTTCATACGGAACGAAGGCTGGTTGCGGGCTTGATGTTCGTGGCGTTTGCATTGTCGAAGATATGCAAGGCTGGGTATTTGCAAGTGTCGATCGCTCGCAAGGTTCAGACAAGGACGGAAAAGGAGGAAGATCATCTCCCGCGAAGCCCCCAGAAGCTTCGGGTGGAGGGCAGGAAAGGGTCTCATGGCCGAACCCGTCACCTGATAACCTTGACGCGCGCTGAGGACAGTTCCGAGTTGGAACCAACGCAAATTTCGCCATCAAAATATATCAGACTCACCAATTTCGAATGTCACTGTGACAGACGGTGCCGAATTGGGTTGATGAGCACAAATTCGCACCGGCGGAAACGAATAGCGCAGGCCCGAAGATGCCCGTATGTTGTCGACCTTTCCGACAATGGGTATGTAGACTTGATAATGGTGCCCGGATACTCTAGTGCATGATCGCGCAGCCTCGGATCGGTCGCATATACCCGCTCCCCAACCGAGCCGCAAAGGTATGATAACTACATCAGCTACCACGCGCAGGCATACATCAGTCTGCTAGTGTGAACATGTCCTACCTGCCGAACCGCCAAGTGAGACGCTTGAGAATAGGAACATTCGCGTTCTGAATCGCAACCACTTGGAGATATACCCGAAACGATCTGGCAGCTGGCTTCGCATCGGCAGCTTGATCCCCATAAACCTTGTCCGGTCGTGCGCAGCACAGACTTCTTCCATCCTCTTTATTCATCGCATCGCCTGCCCGGTTGTACGACGCTGACCCATGCCCTCCATTCGTGCGGGTGAGTGATGGGCTGGGTGATGCAGAGAGTGGCTTAGGCTCGTGCTAGATCCCGACGACGGGTCTGTTCCAGAGAAGGAAGGAGGGCACGTGGTGCGCCGCAGGCCATGTGGAAGATGACGCTAGGGCGACTATTTCGAAAAGAGGCAGCCGAGTTGGACGCGGCCATCAAGCCGTTGGTCAGAGAGCGCAGGTTAGCCTTTGCTCGAGGATTGACATACGAATGCGGGTCGAGGAGCGAGGAGGGGAGATGCAAAACTCCCAGATTGAGGATGGGTGACGCTGGAAGGTCTCATTCAGCGAGGTGGATAACGTGCAAAGGGTGCAACCATGACCAGTGCTTTGTCAGACCCAGCCGTCCTGAGCTTGAGCTTGGACGGCTGCCGTAGGGGGGGATTCGCGTTCGACAGGCAGCAACGTCGACGATCCAAAACTGCCCCGCGGACTGTTCGACGCTTTTGCGAGATCCGAAATCAGGGGGAACAGAGCGACCGCTCCAGCATCATCCCGGCATTCGCTGCCCGCCAACCGGGGGGAATAGAACGCAGGAGAGCGACTAGGACGGTATCCAGAACGCCAGCATGCACGTACTGTGGCAAGAGAGATACGCGTGATGGGGGACGAAAAGCCCCGAGACATGCGCTGCACACGTCGGCAGCTGTTGTGGCGTCCGTGGGCTAGATGGAAAGCGTGTCCAAATGTCCCGCACTGTTCCAGCGGTCTATGAAGCAGGAGAAGAATTACATTATGCCGTCTCACCTGACGTGTGGTCATCCCTCCCTAAATAGAACCAGAACAAAAATTACAACGTACAACATATACGGGGCCCCTGTGTGCGCTCAAGCTAGCCCTCGACGGGATAGAGCGGCCTGCCCTTATACCTCGTCGGGTCATCCCTATCCAGTACGGCCTTCAGCTTGCCCCCCGCGCCCTGCACTGCGCCCTTTGCGAGCTCCATCCCTGTCCAGCAGAGGCAGATGCTCCAGCACTCTGCCAGTGCGCGGCTGGCAGCATTCATCGTTTCCCACTCGAGCTGGTTGCGTGTGTGGAGGGCGAGCATGAGGTTGATCAGCGCTTGGAGGCCGAGCTGCCAGGAGAGGAGGCCGCTGGGGGAGGGATGGGAGGAGCTGTCTAGCAGGAGGAAGGTCGGGGTGAGGGTGAGCCAGCGTCGCAGGAGCGTTTGGTCCACCCTGCCCTCCATGTCATCCGAGTCATCGTCGTCACTCGTGGGAGAGGAAGAGGGGACGGTCATGCGCGTCAGGGCGGAGAGGACGCCCCGGTGGAATGTGTAGTGGGAGGATGGGTCTAGCGGGCCGGCGGAGGGGTCGCCTGCGGGGAGAGCGACGGAGGCGGTCATGGAGGATGGGTCGAGGGCTGGGCCTGCGGGAGCGGAGGATGGCGCTGGAGGTGGGGGAGGTAAGGGCGCAGGGGAGGAGCGGGAGGGCGCGCTGCTGCTGCTGCTGCTGGAGGCGGGGGTGGTGTCGGTTCCTGTGGAAGGGGGTGGGCCTGGGGCGACATCCGAGAACGAAAGGGGTGGTGATGCGAGGGAGGGCAGGGAAGGGTGTGGTGTTGTGGGCGCTGCGGGTGCCGCTGGTGGTATCGTTGCAGGTGGAATGGATGTTGATGATGTTTCTTCTTCAGGCGCTCGATCAGGCGTAGAGGAAGGCTCGTCCCCCAGGCTAGGCGAAGGTGCTGGAGGGCTAGTCGCCCTCCCATCGGCCGATGTCGACGTCGACTGCAAGGGTATCTCTCTCCTGTCCTGCATCTGCATCCCAATGAGCACTTTCACTCGAGCTGAATGAGGTGCGCACCCTTAACTCTTAGTCCCTCGACCGCTCTCCCACCCGGGCTGTTATTGTGCGTGTGGTGCCAAGTAGGTCTTGCTGGCAAGGAAGCACCCTGTCAATGTAAAGAAGGAAAGAAGTCCACCGGCAGCAGCAAGCAAAATCGTCTTTCCCCGTCTGATGGTCGTGGTCGTGTGCGGTTGCGGTTGGGAAAGAGAGCGAGAGCACGCCATGCGCCGGCCCCGCCCTGGCAACAGCAGCGAGGCAGCGGAGCAGCGGGAATGCCACATGTTGAGCCGCCGGTAACCTGCCCCGCCCCGTCCGTGCCTTGCGCCGAACCTGAACCGTGGCACACCGATTAATCTCGGCGGCCGGGGGCTGCACGTGAGCGGGTGCAATCGGCGGAGGGGTGGTCAGCACCGCCACACACCGAGCCAGCACGCGGCGCGAGATTGCCCGCACTCGGACTCCGACTCGGATGCATCGCGCTCTGCGACTGAGCCTCGCACACGTCTCTGGCGCAAGGCACAAGAGTCATCCCGTGTCTTTCGCCTACGCTGCTTGACTACAACATCCTGCTTGCTGTCTCTTCAAGCGGGCCTACTACTGACTCAACACGACGCTGCGTTCGTCAGCATCTGAACACACCCGCAGTTCGCGAAACAAGTGACAAGTCCAGCTAGTAACCGTGACCGGCTGCGACGCGCTTCACAAACCCAAACAGAAACATGAGCGCCCCGCACCCCTCAGGCTCCGGCAACGTACGTCCCCCTTACTATCCCCGCCCCTTCAGAGCAGCTGACGTTCGGATTCCTGAAGCGACCGCCGATGGACCTGAGCGACGAGAGGTACGCGTGGAGGAATCGCGGATCTGAGCAAGGGAGAGGGATGGGGATGAAACGGCCCCTGGGGAGCATGGGTAAGGCCTTTTTTTTTCCTACTGTGAACTTCTCTGGCTAACAATGGCGCAGGTGACTCCAACAGGTACATTTTTTTGTCCTCTGCCCTCCCTTTTATCTTCTGATCCACGATAACAGAGGTGCCAAACGCCGCCGCGGGCCGCCGCAACATTTCCGACCCCCTGCAAAGAACTTCCAGCACGTGCAAGCTGCTGCCGACGCTAACAGGCGTTTCTCATCCCCCCACGCGGGGGAAACGTCCTTGCCTTCGTTCGGCCCTTTCTCTTATACTGGGCCCGCCAACGCGGGAGGGGAGAGATACCCCAGTCCCTGGGAACGAGAGCCACCACCACCGCCACAGGCTGCGCATGGACAGCAGTATGCCGCGAGAGACGCGGGCGTATATGCACGCGACGGTCCCCCGCCTCCTGTAGGAGGGACGGCACAGGCGTCTGGTTTCGCATCCCAGCCTTCAAGGGGCCCACCGCCGTTCAGGCATCCGACGCCTACTGCTCCTAGAGCAGAACGCGAAAGGGAACGCGAAAAGGAGCGCGAACGAGAACGGGAACGGGAACGAGAACGCGCCCTCGAGCGGGACAGGCCTGCACCCCCCCAGCAGCCCCTGAGCTGGGCACCTCCCCCTCCCCCAGCTTCAGCAGCACGCCAGTCCACCAGCCTCTTCCCCGGCGTCACAAGTGCGAACACCGCCCGCGAACGGGAACAGGAACGGTCGAGGGAAGGGTATCTTCCTGTCATGCCCGTTCTGCCGCAGTTGGGCACTTTTACTGGAACAGGAGCACAAGCACAGCGCGCTCAGCTACCCCCGCGGGCGGACACAATGACGAGGAGCACAGCGGATGTCCCCTACGCCCCACATCAAGGAAGCAGCGCCTTCGTCCCCCCGCGGTCAGCGACGGACCCAAGCGTACCTGGGGCTGGCGAGCGCAGGAGCAGCTGGCTCGGTCCTCCGTCTAACTTGCCTCCTCGGCCGAATGCATCGACTTTACCCCCCCGCCCGCCAAGTACAACAGCGCCTTCCCGACCTCCAACATCGACAGCACCTCCCCGCCCTTCCCCTGCAGCTACGGTTCCCCTTCCCCCCTCAACAAGCACCCAACAGCCCAGTAGGGAATGGATCCCCAACGCCCGTGCGCGGGCACACGAAGTCGCCCAAGCCGAAGTGGACCGGGATCGCGATCGTGTGCGGTTCTCAAGCCCCGCAAGCACGGTAGCGAGCACCAGCACGGCTGCGGTGCTTGACCGACTTTGGATCCCCGGCCCCGGAGCGAGGAGGGGCTCGGCCGCGAGTATCGCGGAGAGTTGTGGGAGTGCGGGGAGGGCGACGGAGCCTTCGGCAAGGACGGGAACGCCCGCCGCAAGGGCGAGCATCGGCCCTCCCGTTCGTGGAGCATCGACAGACGTGGTTCAGCCAGTTCACGCAACGCGGATCAGGGAAGAGGAGCGTTCCGCTATGCACTCCGCGGGGGCTGCTCGCGCTCCATATGCACGAAGAAGCTCTCCGGACATGTTGCGGGTAACCTTGAGCGAGTACATGGCAGGGAGGGAAGAGGACAAGGGTGCCAAGTCCCAGAGAGCTCAGCAGCCGCCGGGTCTAGATATCAAGACGGAGGCTATCTCGACGCATGAGCTACTTGCCGCAAACGAGCAACTCTCCGTCCCGGGCTTCGGGACCGTGGACGGGAAACGCTCTGCGAGCCCTGAAAAGTCGCTCGAGCAGGGTTTCCTGGAGAGGTTCACCCATTCGCCGTGGACCGGCTCGTCCAACAAGCCCAGCGCGGCAGGCTCGAACACAGCCGCCCTTCCTCCTCAAGCCCCAGTCGCTCCTTCTCCTACTATGGCGAGACCCGCTGAGTCCTCTCTACCAACCGCACTCACCGCATTCACTCTGGCGCAAAGCGTGGGTCGCTCGTCCAGCCCGTTCATCCAGGCGCTGATAGAGATGCTGCCCAAGGCCCCCACTAGCTCTCCCCTCCGGCAGATGGAGGCTCCCCCGCAGCCTCTTCCGGACTCCTCTACTTCACTCTCGAGGAAGGATACCTTAGCTTCCGGGACAAGCAGGGGACCCTCTGTATTTTCTTCCAGGCAGCCCTCCAGGACTGGTTCTACCGAGAGGACTCACGTCAAGTCTACTGGCCGCTCTGCACGGCCAAATCCCTCGACACGCTCTTCTGTCCATGTCTCGTCAACTGCCATGCCTGCTTCTTTCAGTTTGCATACTGTTCCTGTGTCTGTCATCCCTCCTACACCAGTTGAAGCAATCCCCGGGCTGGGCGGCCCCTCTGCATTTCCTAACTCCTCTAATATTTCTGACACTGGGATACCTGGTCTAACAAGCATCGTTCCGTCTGCCGCGCCTCCTTGGCTGTTGTCTTCATCGTCCCTTGACTCTACTCCTCTGACGTCAAATGCTCCCTCTTCTTCTGTTGTTCCATCACGTAACGCCCCTTCAACTCCTTATCCCCCGAGACCTGGTCGTTCTACAACTGTCAACCGTGATGTGTTGAAGACATCTACCCATCAACTGTCGACCGATGCCAGCCGTGCCAGGGTGGGTTCCCCATCACTGAGCGATTCCTTGTATCCTGCCTCACCACCTGTTTCGAAGGGAGTCGCTACTCCGAAATCCGTCTGGTCTCCCTCTGTTGTTCCTGCTGCTCCTGTATCCGTTCGACAAGCGTCGTCCACCGAAGGGCCTTCTAGTGCAACATCTGAAGATGCTCTTTCGTTCTTTGCGCCAATGCCGCCTGGCCTGGGATTCTTACCACCGCTTCTGCCGCTCGTTACCAAGAAGGTTGAGGAAGCTGTTGAAACGCTTGAAGCATCCATTAACGAGAGCTCTGATAATGCCCACGAGGTTAGGGAGGAGTCGGCCGCTGAAAGGAGCTTACGCGAAGTATCAAGCGACGGCAAGGCAACAATGCACACCACAGAAGCTCGGGCTGCCACCTTAACATTGGAAACCTCGTCCACAACTCCGCTCCCCAGCCGCACGTCTCCTGCAAATGAGACACCAAATATGTCTCCCATCAGCGCTAGTCCAATCATTTCTGAAAGGGCTCCCTCCTCGCCTCCTACTTCAATTGAATCTGTATCGCCCGAAGCGGATTTGACGGTGGTGCCCGAAGATAGAGGGATCGACACTCTCAAGATCACCGAAAGTTTTAACAGCAAAATCAACGAACAGCAGACAGATGTTGGGACCGTGACGGACTCTTACCCTGGCATACAGAGGCTTCCTGCACAATCTGAAGGTGACGTACCAGTCTCACTCACACAGCCGATCAACGAGATTGGTCCCGCATGGAGTCTTCGCGAGTCTTCGGAACCCTTCAAGAAGTCTTTGAGGTCCATTGTGCCAGCAGTGTCTGTAGAGAGCGTTGATGTTGAGGACTCCGCTTCTGAGGCTATGGAGGATGATGGTGAACCTATGCCAACCCCACCTTCGCTCCCTGCTACGTACTCTGCTGAACCATCTTCCGACGACCCCTGGGCTACATTGGATAACGCCATCAAACCGTCGACTGCAAAGCCCCAAGATATTACTGAGGTGCTGCCCCTTTTGCCCGACCGATTGAGCATTGTGGGCATGAGCGCTGTACGCGTTTTGACAAATCCGACAGAACAAGCCGCGGTGGACGATTTCGTATTGCAGGGGACGGATGCAGATGTTGAAGCGACGCCAGCTCTTGATGATGAAGATAGCGTGATATCGTCACTCACAGAGCCACCGTCTTCAACGCCTTCTTCGCCCCCGGTCCTCTCTCCCCCACCTCATCAACGCCTCCAAGATTTTGCCAACTTCGTCAAGTCCAATAGAAAGAGGAAACAAGCTCTTCTGGCTGCCCTGGCCACCATTGCTGATCCTATTGAGCGACACCCGATCGAGATGAAACTGAACGAGCTGCAAATGGTCGATGATATGATCCCAGAACTGGGAAACACCGTGGCATGGCGACCTAAGACGTGGCAAGACACGATCGTGGGCATCACTGTTCCTCAGTCTCCGCCGACTACCGATAAAGGCTCTCCGGTCACACGAGCAAAGTGGGCACCACCTCCCGAGCCACCCGAGGCACACTTCAACAAGAACAAGCCATACAGTGATCTGCTTACGCCGAAGGATTTCTCCGACATGATGCAGGCGTCTCAGAACGCGTCCGAGCGCCGGATAAAGCGGAAGTTTGTGCTGCATGGTGTTCCATTCAAGGCGCTCGACACCGTTCGAGAATACTTTGAGGTTGGTCGACTTTATCTGACCTGCATTCACAGTGCTGATATGATATGGACCAGACGTTTGGACATATTAAGGTGTTCTATCCCTTAGCGCACGAAGATGTTATGCTTGTGTTCAGGAAGACACCTCCGGTGAGCTGGTTTGACTACTTCACGGGATTCACGCTGATTGGCACAGGCATTCGAACGGCCTGGCGATCTACACGTTCCGTCTGTCGGGACCATACGGATTACCCAAGTCGAGGGCGGCGCTTGATACCCAATTACCAAGTTTCACAATGGTTGCATTGATACCCCCACAGCATCTATATATCCTTGGGAAAGCTACCACTACACCATACTGTACTTACAGGATTGCGAATGCAGGATCATGATATCAAGATGCGCAAGACTAGGGTATACTATGCCGTGCATATGATACAGTTATGCGGTTCAAATACCCTTCTCGACCTCGTCTTCTTCGGAGTCGAGGCCCGTCTCCGAGGAAGAGTGCAAGTGTCGGATGCGACGATAGTTTAGGCCCGTCTCCGAGGAAGAGTGCAAGTGTCGGATGCGACGATAGTTTACGGTGCGACTGGAACCGGGTTTCATGAGGAGGTCGTCGTCTGGCTCGTCATCCGGTAGGAACAATGGCAATGGAGCTTCGGGTGTTAGCACCGGGGGAATCGGAGTTTCGGGCAGAAATAGCGGCATTTGTTGTTGTTCCTCGTCGTCTTCTGGCAGGAATAGAGGAAGGTCTGGTGATTCGATCGTTGGTGGTGTCTTCAATGGACTGGACACTGCTTGCAGTAGCTTGCTCTTGCCGTGCTTCGAGCTCACAGGAGCCTCTGCTGGGGCAGGCACTTCAGGCTCCATGACCTCTGCCCCCCGAATGATATCGTCCAGTTCCATGGGGGCATGCCGATGAACAATTTGATGTGTGTTCCCGTTGAGAAACGCATAGCGATATCTCGCCAATGGAAGACCACTTGGATCGTCTGAGAGCGATGGTTCCCAGATGGGGCTGTGTTCGCGAGGTGGAGGCGACGAATTTGGCTCCACTTGGCCCTTAACGGGAGACAGTGCCATCGCTGCAGAAGTACGAGGTTGGCCACGTCTAACCTCACCCAGAATGCGACGAAGAACCCAAGGGCCTAGCTCTCGATGAAACTCGGCACTGATAGGAGCTTGTCGGACAGGCAAGAAGAGGACTTCGTGCGGCGGAACTGGATGATCTGGAAGTGGAGGAATCGACTCTGGGATCAGCAGTGGAGCTGGTCTAGCCAGGGGTCGCAGAATCTTTTCGTTTTCCGTGTGGTCCAGGGTCATATGATTGCGCCAGGCAGCCTCGGTGGGACAAGACTTGCTGCAGCCTGAATAATGAGGTTAGTCAGATCGGACTTCGGGATATGGCGAGGTGCCATACCTTCATAAGGACATATGTATAGATACGAGTGAAGGTGTTTCTTATGCATATGCTTCTCCAGGTTCCGCAAACTACGGCGATGCGCTCCACATTCATCCCAACGACAGATCTGTTTGTTCCGCATGAGGTTATCATTATTTACAGCTTTCACGATACTTACCATATCTGTTGAGCGTTGAACGTGGTTCTTCAATACATGAGATTTGAGACGCTTCGACGAGTCAAGCAAAGCTTCACAATCTCCCCATTGGCACTCTAAATCGTGCAAGCGATCCTGCGGGTGTGGCCACGGATTTGCATTAGCTGTGCAATAATAGTGAATGTCAGGGACCCTGCACAACGATGCCTGACTGGACATGTCCGCACCTTTTGCCTTCATCCTCGCCTCTTTCGACTTCAAGAAGCTCGCCTTAGAGACCGGTATGACAACTTCCACTATGAGACCCTTGGGTGGGCGATGGAGTTTTGCAACTACATTAGGATCGCGCCAAGTCTCGGCCAGGGACGACCCAGTCGGCGCACCAGACTTTGGTCCTGTTGTGATGATTGCATTATCCGGTCCAAACGAGGGTGCAATGATTTTTCCCGGTAGTCCGTTCGTCTCGGAGATTTGTTCCATCGGAAGTACGGCGTCTACTTCTATGGGCTCCACACGGGCGCTGGGTGGCAACGCCAGTCGAGGTACGGGTGCTTGTGGTGATGGCCCAGAAACTGGGGCAGGCACTGCAGTAGGTTCAGTACGTCAAGCTGTAGAGGAGAGTCAAACGGTGTACCAATGGATAGTTGCTTCAGGGTAGGACTCGCTCCGAACAACGGCTCGTCGGGGAAGAGATCATCGGCAGGGGGTGCGATAAGAGCGGCAGGAAATTTTACAGGATTCGCGGAGGCAGTGCCTTCAGGTACCGCCGATAGCGCTCTTCGCCCATCACCGATGCGAAGAACCGGCACATCCGGCATGGCCGCAACTTTGGCAGCCAGACTACCAGGTGGCGGAACGTAGTTGGGCGCGAGACGACGTTTCGCCGGGCGTTCGCCAGTGGACGTAACCGGAACACTTTTGGCTCGCTCTTCGACACCGCCGACTCGGAGCACTAGGGAGATTGCCGAATCAGGGGCATGCCTATCCAAGGCTGCTGGCCGCAGTATTGACGGACCAATCGAAGAGTCGGACACCAACCCAGATGCGGCAGATTTAGGACTATCGGCCTCGACTTGGTCATGCTTTCTCTTCTGCTTCGTCGGCAAGCCCAATGCTCTGAGGAAGTCACGCGCGATGGTGTCTTGCTTGGGCTGTGTCCCATTGGCTGTCTCTGCGGCAGCCGGTTGCCGTCGTTGCATTGCTCTGAACGGTAGTCAGCGTTCGTCTATCGCTTTCAAGGGCTTCGGGCGTACGTCTCAAAATCAACCTGCTGCTGCCTCTGCTTCGCCATCAAGTTTGCAACCTCCTGTCGCTGCCTCTCCTCGATTGCGGCCCACATTTGAGCCAGTGCTGGATCGGCCAGGTCCGGGACGGCGTCCTGAATGGGTCCCAGCACGGACGGCCGACTTGACATTCCCGCATTGGATCCTGCCGAGTAGCCCTGGTGAGGACCTGACATTGAATATGAGATCCACAGGCTCGTGGACGAGAGGAACAGAGCCTGTGATGACTTGAGGATCACGGCCTGTGGCCGACGCGTTCAGGGTAAGCCAGCGGTTTGATTCCGCTTTTTGGTCGGTCGGCCTTACGGGTGCCAACCGCGTTTTGCTTGTGTTTTTGGTGACTGCCACTCAGCTGTTATAATTCTGATTGAACATGAGCAGATCTTTGCATTGTGTACGCACGGCTCACCACCATATCTTCGCTTCTTCATCTGTTTCTGGGCGTCCTTTGAGGGCGCGCTCAACGCGGTGTCTGGCGACCCCGTCTGGTTCCATAAGTCCTGGTCCTTTCCAAGTCTTCGATCGCCGCGCCAAGCGCATGCAGAAGGACCGAGCTGCAAGTGCGGACAACGGCGATCAAAGTCGATTAGTGGATTATGTCCGTAACGAAGTCGCAGATATCATGATTGAAAGGCTCCAGGTACTCGAGCGTCTGCATCCCTGGCAGCGCGTCCTTGTTTACCTTCTTTAAAGGATATAAAGCGACAATTTGATTGTGTTCTCGATCTTGGATCTGGCCCTGGGCACTTAACAAAACTCATCGACCCAGAAATGGTGTCCAAAGTGACCATGATTGACCTGAGCCGTACGTCGTCATTAGTTTCTGCAAAGCGAGGAACCGATTGAGATGCCATATCCAGATCATACGTTACATCGTGATGCCAAGGAAGAATTTGAAGGTCGGACACCAGCGTAGCCTGCTGAATGTTTCGTCTCATATCTATGCGTGCAGTGGAGGTAGACCGACAACAGATGGATGAAGAAGAACTCATGGCCAACATTCCTCGAAATTCTCAAGATGCTGTTGTCTCGTGCCTGAGCATGCACTGGATAAACGACCTTCCTGGTACCTTGCCTTGTCTTACTCTGTGGCAACTCGCTTACGGATCTTAGGAATGCTGGTTCAGATCAAGGAAGTATTAAAGCCGGATGGAGTCTTCCTCGGTGCATTGTTCGGCGGAGATACCCTATTCGAGCTTCGGTAGAGATCTTGAGGCCCATGTACATGACTCTCGCTAAGTATTTCACAGCTCAGCTCTGCAGGTCGCAGAGACGGAGCGAGAAGGCGGTTTGTCTCCTCGAGTGTCTCCTATGACTCGTCGGTAACCGATCCATTTTCCATGATCACCTCGTTGACATACGGAGCAGAGACACAAGATATGTCAAACTTGATGGGTCGGGCAGGCTTCTCGTTATTAACAGTTGACATCGACGAGGTCAAAATATCCTACCCCAGCATGTGGGAGCTGTTAGAGGATCTCAAGGCCATGGGCGAGAGCAATGCAGTCATAGGACGGTTTGTACCCGATGCAGATGACTGCCGATCTGAGCTTACTGGTATGCAGGAGGCACTACATTCCTCGAGACACGCTCATTGCCGCATCTGCGATTTACGAAGGTATGATGAACAATGTCTGATCCAGAATTTGTTCCTGACTCAGTCTAGCATTACATGGCTCGGAAGACGGCACCGTCCCGGCGACATTCCAGGTCATCTACGTAGTAAGCACGCAAGTCACCGCTTCCTTGCTGCTAGTCTGATTCATAATAGATCGGTTGGAAGCCGGCACCAACGCAACCGAAAGCGCTGGATCGAGGTGCTGGGAAGACCAATTTGCGCGACGTGTTATAAAGGCTCCCCGATTGATACAGGAGGTGCGACAGACGCATCGGCTTTGGTTTGCCTGACGTCGCCGGCCGCAGTCGTGATTGGTTCAAGAAAAGGATCGGAGACCTCTGTAGGATCCTCATGAGCGCCGTCATCACTTTCAGCCTCGCCATCGACATCGTCTCCCGTCTCATCGCCCGCATCGGCCGCTCTTTCCCTTCCTTGGAACTTCCGCTTAGGGATCTTTTTCCAAAACGCTTCCCTCCAGTCGCCGGTCTCCAACCAAGTCAACATAATGTCGAAAACTTGGTTCACGGTCAAAACTTTCCGGGTGGGAAGCTCGCTGAGATATTTGCCGATAGGCAGTCGTGCTGCGCGGATGCCCTGCTCTATAGCTTTGTCCTTGCATAGGTTCTGTACTTCCGTCAGATGTGTGCAACACTAATGTGACAACGTCCGTCACCTTGTATCGATTGTGATCCACGATGCCGCCAATGATATATGTCTCTCCCTCCTTCAATTCACTGATCTCTTCATCGCCGTCAGCCGTCAGATACACGATCGACTCCTTCGGTGCTGTGGCCAGCGTGGTCTTCGTCTCGCTTGGCATCTCGCTGCCATTCTCGCCAGGTACAGCATCCTGCTCTTTCCATAGGTGTTCGTATCCATCCGACCACCAATCAACACCCCTCCAATGCTTGTATGACCCATGGAAAGCTTCCTCCATTCTCTTTAGAGTCTGGCCGTTCAGCGACGAGAAGGCAAGGTTGGCAAACATAACTGGAGCCTTCCGATTGGCACCATAGGTATAGCTCATTTGATTGCACAGTGACATGACTTCCTGCACGAAGCTCAGTGTGATTATACATCTGGTTGGCTCGGCTGGGGCGCACCTTCTCGTTCATCTTGTCATCGAACCCGAGGTCCACAACAATTCGCGCATTGAATCTCTTTTGCCGTACCGGCGGAAGACGTGGTCGCTTCCTCGGCGGCTCTGACACCGGCTGGCCACTGGCTATCGCCTCCTCCCTCTTCCTTTTCTTCTCTTCCTTCTTCTCTTTGTCCTTCAGCTTGCGCGCCGCCTTGAGGGTTGCTTGCCTTTCCGCTTTGCGCAACTTCCTCTGAGCATTTTTTGAGAGTGGCTGGTCTGAACCAGCCGCTGGAGCATCAGAAGTTTGCTCCTGAAGGACAGGGTCGTCTATGGTGTGCTCTGGCTGGGTCCTCGCATCCTCGTGAACAGTGTCCGGCACTTGGTCAGAGTCACCTTCGACTGACATAGAGCAACAATCATAGGACGAAGAAGGAGAAGTGTGCAACGGTTGAAGGCTGTGTAAAGTACATCAGGGACGCGATCCCAGAGCGCACACATCACGCATGTCAACTCTGCTCCACATTGCAATCCTCTTGTCGCTCCTTTTTGCTGGCATCGGTGTCTACAGAGGCCTCTTCTTATCTTCACGTCGCTTTGTTCCTGTGCCGGTCACTCAAAGCATGGCTCATCTGCAGCCGCTCAAGTTCGTACAAGTCCTCCCGGTGGCCAAACACACCGCAACCGTCTTCTTTCTCCATGTACGTTCATCTCCTTTGATGTGCCTGGGATATCTGCTTATCTTTCGACTAAGGGCCTTGGAGATAGTGGATCAGGATGGGAGCCCGTCGCGGATATGCTCTCGGATAGCCTTCCACACGTCAAATGGATCCTGCCCAATGCGTATGTTGGCTACTCGACGTGTGCCAAGTCAATCTGGTGCTGACGGGATACTCGTAAAGTCGTATGCAACCCGTAGCCATCAACTATGGCATGCCATGTGAGATATTATCAGCACGATATTCTCTCAAACTCTGAGCTCTGAGTTGCTTCTAGCTCCTTCGTGGTTCGATATCTACGCCCTCGGAGACCGCTCCATGCCGCAGAGAGAAGACGAGAAGGGCGCGCTGGAATCGGTGGCGGAGATCGACGCAATGATAGACGCAGAGATCACGAAGAACAACATACCAAGCGAGCGGATAATCGTGCGTTCATGTTTTCATTGATGTCAAAGCGTCGATGGCTCACGGCGTGTCCTTCAGGTCGGAGGCTTCAGTCAAGGCGGAGCTCTGACAATGCTGATTGGCGCTACGACTCAACGCAAACTCGGTGGTATCATTGTCCTGTCGGGTTGGTTGCCCCTTCGGAGCAAAATCCAATCGGTAAGCATTCCCAAACAATCGTGGGGTGATTGCTCAATTGTTGTATCTGGAAAGATGGTGTCGCCGAACTTGAAGACTGTCCCCATCTTCCAAGGTCACGGGGCACGTGACAACGTCGTGCAGTACGAATGGGGCCGCCTGAGCTTTGAATATCTTAAGGAAAAGCTGGGAGTCAAAGAAGCCGAGCCTGGAAAGTTCAAGGAAGGAGGGATTGTATTCAAGACATATCAAGGACTGTAAGTCGTGTACGACGTGTGACTTCATGCAGGTTGCTCATTTAATCTGCATCAGGACGCACTCTGCTTCTGACAAGGAGATAACCGACCTTGGGCAGTGGTTGAGAGAGGTCCTGCCGGACACCTGACTGCCTGCTGGCAGGCTCTAGTCATGGATAGGCCGATCATGATAGAAGTGCGCGTCCAGTATCACCTCTTCAACCGCTGTCTTGGCGACGTCATTGTATAAGTATTGAGACCCTTAAGGCCTTCGCCGGATACCATGTCTTCAAGTAGAACAGCAAGCGTGGGCATGTGAGTCAAGTAGCGTCAGCCAAAAGGGGCCTGCCCTAAGTAACCGGATTGTGACAGTTCAGGGCTCACTGACGTAACAATTCAAAGTCCGACCACCCTATGATACTCCACAATTTCTCGCCAGGGCTCATTGTGTGCCTCGTCCCTCTCCTCATTGCAGGCATGATGGTAAACATCAGGGGATCCGATTCCTGAACGCTAGCGCGATCTCCAAGATAGACGTTTCGACCGCTTCCACTACCCTCGTATCTGTGCACTGCCCAAGTTGCTTCGCCCCATAAATTTTGGAGGACTCCGTTCTGAGTTTCATGCTCTCGTGAAGAATCATAGCGCGATGATGTGATTTCAAAGATTTGGATACAAAAGGAGCTCTCGTCTCGGGATGAGGGTCTAGAATATCGCAATGGATGCTTTAGCCGGGTTCTTGGAGGCGGGACGCTTTTTGTCGCCTTCTGCGTGATTCTCCGGAGATGTGACTGCTTGTGGTCGGCAACTCGCCCGGCTTCTCGTCGGCGGAATCGACATTTTCCAAGGCATTCTCGAAGTTATCGTACCTCCGTTTTGTGATGCAACGGGAGATTTGAATTGCGAGATGCGCAAAGGCAGCAGCATTTGACCCATGCGCTGGGCCAATTATAAACGAGATTTTACCCGATGCCTGCTAGTCAGACCTGAATTGTAAGCGGTGTGATAGACGCTCATTTACATAACCCTAAAATGAGCTATTCGCGTGCTGTGCTATCCCACGTATCACACATTCCAGTCGGCAACGCGTCCCTATCTCGCCCGCGCAAGAATGCTACTCAACGTGGCACTGAACCTGACGCTGATCGCGATCATACGGCCACTGGCACCATCGGCCAAGCGAAAGACCCACTGCCCTTCTTTCAGTTTTTCACCCGTGCCTTAGCTCGCCGGGCCAGTCGCCTGCCCCTCGAGCATCCTACCCCTC
The DNA here is from genome assembly GCA_001630345.1 of Calocera viscosa TUFC12733. Classification (NCBI taxonomy): domain Eukaryota; kingdom Fungi; phylum Basidiomycota; class Dacrymycetes; order Dacrymycetales; family Dacrymycetaceae; genus Calocera; species Calocera viscosa. The sequence continues at coordinate 537,222 of KV417277.1, read as the reverse complement.
TTCCACTCGGACTGCCATCCTCTCTGCACGCTCTCTCTGAACGTCTTATGGCAACTGACTGGCTGCTATTGTTGCTCCGTCGCTGAGCTACTCAACTAGCAGGCTTGCTTGACACTGCTTCGAGGGACTTTGCTGTTCTTGGAGATCGCTGCTCTCATTCGACATGTCGTTATACTGTCCAGTATACCCACTGCGCATGTACGCCATGTCCATTCGCAGACAGCAGCGCGTCGCCTGGATCAGCCAGCCTCTCGATTGCCATCTTGGCTGTCGACGCTCACAGCATCTAAGTTGCCTTGTCCCCTCATTGTCTCACGTCATACCATCAGGGACTATTTCGGAAGCAAATTGAGCGCGGCGCACGGACCCACGGAAGCAATGGCCGGCAGCTCGCGCGCGCCGTGGGACAGTGCTTTGCTCGCGAGCTCGACGCTCCCGCCCCCCAGAAAGGACCCCTCTTCCTAATCGTCCGACGACACTCCGGACGACGCCCGGGCGTTCGACCTCGTCACCTCCCCCTTTCTTCGTAACCATCATCCTCCATCTCGTCGCATTCCTGCATTCTCCTCCTACTGCTCAACATCAGCGCGCTTCACGCTTCCCGCATCGCCCCAGGTTGTCTCAGAGGACCCCGGTTGCTCGCCGTTCGCGCGCGTCCCTGTGCAACTGATCACAACAATCACGACGTCCGCCACACAACATCACATCAACTGTGTATCACTCTGGCTAAAGACGTCGCCGCATATCCTTTGTGGACGACATTTCGGGTCTCACTGCCAATATACACTGTTTTGGGTGTGGTTTAGAGGGTTGGAGTTGGAATCGCCTGCATTGTAATTTCGATCAGCTCACCGTGCGTCTAAACTGTGCTGGTCGTCTTGCTCTATATTCTGATTTTCTCCTGCCGTCCAGACCCTCGCATTGCAGTTCCAATCTGCCCAACCTGGCGTCTGTGTTCACGCCTCGACCCGTTGCCCCATCCTCGCCGGCCATCCTGACCGACGAGGGGCTTATCAATCAATCCCTCCTGGACTCTCTCGATAGCTCTCTCGAGCAGGATCATCTCCAGGGTTATATTCCCGACATTACTGGAGGAGAGGACGAGACGGGCGCCAATTCGATCATCAAGCGCACCTACTCCTCGTCATCTCACGCATCCTCGACAGGGTCAGCCTCCCATTCCCACACTAGGCGCGCTACAGGAGGAATGGCTGCCTATTCCGGGCCGCAGCTTGCCCTGCCGCCGGCTCACGAGTCGTTCACGGCATATCGCTCCAATTCGCTCTCATACCCACCATCCGCACTATCACCAGGCTCTGAACCATACGATCCAGTCAGAGGCGGCGCTCGATACGATCAGTATGACGACGAGCACATGACTCAGCTCTCGAACGCCGGAGCTGGCTACGGAGGAATGACTCCAGGTGGCACCACTGTCAACCAGATGCTCGGACGCGGCAGCGTCCAGCTGAATACCAATTACAATCGCCGCGTCCCCCAAAACGCGACAATCACTACCGCCTACCCCGATAACATGGGCAGAATGGGGTCCGTGCCAAACCTCATGAGCCCGGTCGGTGGGCCGTCCGAGACCTTCCCTACACGCCAGGGGCCGAAGGATATCTTGTCTCCGCAGGCAAGATCGTTCGAGCTCTCCGGATCCGGTGGTGCTGGTGCCCTACAGCAGAAGCTCCTGATGCAACAAGGGGGCAACCAGCAGCAACAGCTTGAGGCGCAGAGGGCTTTGCAGATGCAGAGCCTGCAGGCGCAGCAGTTGCAGATGGAGAGGCAGCGTCAACAGCAGCTTACCCAGCAGCAGAGTCAGTCTCAGCAGGGGCAGACTGGATTCGGCCAGAACACCATGTCCGGTGTTAATGGACAGCCCATCAATCTGGGTAACATCTCGTCGATGAACGGTGTGGTCGTGCCCGGGGTTGGAGCAGTGAAGGCAGCTTCCTTACCTAGTGCTGCCCCCGCATTTCAACAACCAACTCAGCGCCCGCAACGTTCTCAGGAGGCGTCTGCCAATGCGGCGTTCGCGAACCAAGCGTCCCAGCAGTCCTCGATGGGCAATGCTGGGACCATGCATATGCCACCTGGTTTTGCGACTGCTTCGGCTGCTCAATCGTCCAGTGGTCAGCAATCCAATAACGCGACGTCGGCTGGAATGAGCAATGCTTCTGCGGCGCCTCCTTTAGCGGCTGAGGAGATCTCCACGATCTTTGTCGTTGGATTCCCCGATGACATGCAGGTTGGTAGATGTGTTTCCTTAATTTGATCGTGAGATTGACGTTATTCCAGGAACGCGAATTCCAGAACATGTTCACTTTCTCTCCGGGTTTCGAAGCCGCAACTCTAAAGATCCCCAACAAGGATCTCACTTCATACGGGCCTGGTGCCTTAGCGCCAGGGTCTTCGGCAGCAGCTGCCGTAAACGTGCTTCGCCAAGCAGGCTTTGCTTCGAGCTATGCGGGAGGTGGTGCGCAGGCTGCTGGTGATCCTTACTCACTTGTGGGGCTCAATGCGCAAGGCGGATTAATTGATTCACGCGAGATTTCAAGTGGGCTTGCCGCCGCCGCCGCTAGTGGTTGGCAGATCCCCGAAGATCCCTTCGCTCGAAACAGCGCGTCTGGACTCATGGGCATCGGAGGCAATCCAACCGACCTGACATCTCACCTCGCCTTACCGATGCCAAGGAAGCAAATCATCGGCTTTGCCAAGTTCCGGACCCGTGAGCAGGCTTTGGAAGCTCGCGACGTTCTGCAGGGCCGGCGCATCGATGTGGAGAAGGGCGCAGTGCTGAAGGCTGAGATGGCCAAGAAGAATCTGCACACGAAGCGCGGCGTTGGCCCGCTCGGAGGTTCCACAGCCGGCGGCTCTGGTAACACAAGCGCCAATGACCCTATGTCTTCTTTGGCCTCCCCTCAAGGCATGTCCGGTCCGAATGGGGCGAACGGACTTCAAGGCTACGGTGGTGTCCCGCCCTCGCTTGGCAGCGCCCTGCAAAATGATGGCTCACAGCCTCTCACACAGAGGGAGAAGGAAATGCAGACCATCACCGCCATGGGCCTGAACCCATCCTCACAACGCATGATGGAGATGGACCGGGGCAAAGACCGTCAGCAGCGAATGGAGATGGAGGCATCCTATCAACAGGCCCAGCAAGGACAAGCCCGGTCCCGCATGAATGCCTATGACGCTTTCCATTCAGTACCTGATCTCGAGGCTCAGCAGCACCCAGTCGGGAGGCAAGGCTCTATCATTGGCCGTGGCTCTATTTCTGCTGGATCCGGGCCAGGAATTATATCTCGTGGCATGCTATCGCCTACCTTGGAGAGTCTTAGCCCTTCTGCCGTGGAGTCGTACGGCTCATTTGGCCTTCTCAACGGTGTTGGAGATCATGGCCTTCCCGGCGGCGTGTCCACTCGCAGCGGTCTTCAAGGTTCTATGTTGGATCGGCGTCTGTCGCATTCGCATGTTCAGTCTCAGCCATTCAGGCAGGACCCGATGGCTGCGACCCAGGACATGTGGGAATCACTGCCCAACACGAATGCCAACGAGGCGTACAACCAAGGCGTGATGAAAGGCATGTCTCGCATGAACATTGCAGAAGAACCCGAAGACGAGTCTGCTGCATCACGCGGTGGACCTCAGTCATCTACCTCTTCCAATCGCTCTCAACCGAGTCCGCCGGCCGAAAGCTATGGCGAATCTGCTGGTGTTCGAACCAGTGGTTCGCCTGGCTCTGGGGCAATTCAGGCAAATCGGACGGACGGTCGGCCCCCCGGTCTAGAGAATAGCCCTCAGAGAGGTATGATGTCGTCCGGTCAGAGCATGTCTTCTGAAGGTTCGCCGTCTAAGGAGGAGTATCGTCTTGGAAACATCGACTCACTAGTTCGAAGGGATTCCGGGGACAGTGACCTCACCCGGTCCTCAATGACCGGCATCCATATAAATACCCATGGCGAGATGACGTCTCCCCCATTGTCCTCCCCTGGTTCTGGAGGCTCTTACATTAGAACCAATTCCTCTGATCAGAATCCTCCTGTAAGTTTATTGCTGATTCGAGACCGCTCTCTTTGCTTACTCATCCATCAGATTAATACCCTATATGTCGGTAATCTCCCAACTACGCCTCCCGCATCTCTCTCCTCGAACCCTCTTGAAGAAAATCTCCGAGCTGTCTTCTCCCAGTGTCCCGGGTATCGCAAACTCTGCTTCCGCCAGAAAAGCAACGGTCCCATGTGCTTTGTTGAGGTGCGTTGACTTATATTGACACAAGGTCCCCCGTACTAACACTGCATTCTACCACAGTTCGATGACGTCGAGTATGCAACCAAGGCACTGCATTCATTGTACGGGCACACCTTGAATGGACTTGTGAAAGGCGGCATCCGCTTGTCGTTCAGCAAAAATCCGCTTGGAGTGCGTGCCGGCAGTGTTTCTGCTGGATCCGGCAGCAGCGGGCAAGAAGGCACCGGACGCTACGTGCGGCATGGCTCCATAGCGGAACTGAGAGGGTCTTCACGGCAAAGCTCTGGGGAGATACTGTCTCCCACCGCTTCCTCGTTTTCATTCGGATCATCTCCGCCCAGCCGCTTCTTCTCCCCATCGCCGCCTTCAGGACAGACTGGATCTCTCAGCCCGCCTATTGGATCCGGACGACACCTGCCTGCAAGCTACTTCCGCAGCAGTCAAGCATTTGCCGATAACGCATTCTTCCCCTTCGCTGTGCCCGTCGACAAATCTGATGGCACCCTGGGTCCGCCCTTCCCCGACGACAGGGCCGAAGCAGCCTCGCACGCTTTCACGCCCTCTCCTGGCCTTGAGGGAAGCCGTTAGGTCGGCTCGCATACAACGTACATCTCGTGGCATATCATCCTCGCAAACCACCCGTGTATTCTACGTCGATACCCCGCACGCTCGCACGATTTGCGCCTCCCGGCGCAGCAACTCCGTTCATACTCCAATATATATATCTCCGCCGCTTCCGTGGACACTTTCAAGTCTTTTCTCCTCGGTCCATTGCGTTGTCTCGATGGTCATAACGACACCTACATTTGTGTTCCATTTCCATTCCCTCCACCTTCCACCAGCCCACCTGCCCTCGCAACGCTCTCTCTGGGTTTCAGCTGTCCAATGTCTCTATTTCACGTCCACATGCTCTCGCATACATTTCCATAAAGTCTCAACAGCGTCTGTGCGATTAGTCTCTTCACACTCACCTCCCTCGTGTCATCACTGCTGTGTCCTTTTGCCATTTCTTGCATCGCATTTTCGGAAAGCGTTGCCGTCGCCGGCGCTCTGCCGACATTTTGTTAGTCCCCTAATGACGTTACCCCGAATGTATTTTTCCAAGAGCTACGATGATTACATACAGAATGATTTATCGCTGTGCCCCATGACAGACTCCGATGCCCCTGCAACATGTATTGTATGTGGACCTTAAGCCTGAGACAAGTAAGACCCTTGTGGAAAGCCGTCTGCGGGGTGCCGATCGGTGGATTTAGTCGACCGACACCCCTAAAGCTTCCCAAAGCGTCCCTGGCTACGCAGTGCACGTGCACGTACCGCTCTCACTCATCTTAGACCACGGCATCGATGATCTCCTAAACCGGAGCTGCTCGACTGCGTGAATGGCTCACCTTGTCCACACAAGGCACGTATCTCTACCCCCCTCGCCATCGTCCGTCAGACAGTTCTCCATCCCGACGGCCCCTGCTGCGCCATCCAAGCCAGTGCCTCCAGGACCGGCGGGACGTCTCCTCCTTCCGGCCCTCTACGTCCGAAAAGGGAAGGATGGTCCTCTCTCCTCGTCGAGATCGATCAGGTCAGAGCGAGAGAAGGACAGGACTGGCATAGACTGCCTCGACGCGGGACAGGCGACAGAGGAGACGGGAGAGGATGTCTTGGCGTTGGAGTTGAGCCCGTTCGTGCTCGAGGAGGCTGACGTGGAGCTTGAGGGGTACCAGTTATATGCCGTGGAGAAATGGTAAGCAACTGAACACGATGATTTGGAACAGTCTAACTGTTACTCAGGGTGGTCGAGCGAGAGAAGTTACTCCCGACCATAACGGTGTGGACTGGGGATCCGTCTGACAAGGTCCGCAGCTATACGTCTCTTTAAAGCCATCCTTAACCGTTGGTTAGATTACCATTGCTGTCTTACGTCTCAGCGATCCGGATGCGCCATTCGACAAGGCTACTCATTCATTCCGGCAACACGGTGCGAGAGCTATGGAGCACTCTCGTGGTACAATCATGGTTACGTCGTTGGCGACATTTCGCTCAGACCTCAACATCGTACATTTACCCGGAGGTGTATATGCGGCCGTCAGTCAAGATCTCGCTGTGAATATCGACCTTTCTAGACTGGGTTGCAGCGGTAGACGGGCCTTGACGCTCGAACCACCAAGGTGTGCATTGCTATCCTGTCCACCCTGCTCATCTCTCATGCGCACACCAACAGTCAAGCAGCACAAGACAAGTTCTTACAGATCTATCATCTAACTGCATCGACTCCCTTCTCTCTCACTGTCGTCACACTCATAAAGCTTGTGCAATCTGCGTTATTCATTTTCGGTTGTTTCCCCCCAGCACCGGATCTGCGGGATGGTCTACTATGCGACATCACGGAGAAAGGATTGCAGAAATGGATGACTGAAATCGGCGAACCCGTATACGATCTCGAGCCATCAGGTCGAATTCTTGACGATCAAGTGGTTGCTGCACTTTTGAGCAGCATTACCGGGGCAAGACAAAGGCTGGCGGCGGCTGCTGGGCGTATTCGCGGCGAGATGGGCGGGCGGAACTACCTTTCATCTTCGGATATACCTAAAGACCCGCTCGCACACCCAACCACTTTCTTGAAGGTTCTCGCAACATGGCAGAAGTCACAGAAGATGCCAGTCACCTGGCTCAACGGCCAAACCATTACTCAGCTCAAAGCTGATCAACCTCGGCAACGCCGTCTATCCGACCCGCACAGGGCCACGATGTCCAGAGCCCTTAGACAGAGGTTGGACGAGGCCCTGCCAGTTAACCTGTACCATGGCTCTGGGCAGGACCTCGATACGACCGATCTAGAGCGGTTCGCGCGCTACAGCGTAGTCAAAGGTGGAGAAGGGCTCGACTCTGTCCGTTGGCTCTGGACCGGTCGTGCACGACCTGTCCTCACTCGTCAAGGACAAGCTGGCGACATTCAGGGCAGGCCCTGGACTCGAGCTGATGATGTCGGAGACGATGACAACGACTCATTTGTTGGCTCCGCATTGCAACGAGGGACCGGCAAGGTTGCCAAAAAGGGTCATCAGCTCATGGAGGGCTTGACCGGCTGGAGAAGAGACATTCTTGACTTCGGACGGCACAGAAAGGCGCAAAGCCCGGAATCAGACGTGGATGTCTTTCGTTCTCCGCGCTCGCGCTCTCCTACTACCCTCGAAATACCTTCCTTGGTCGTGACCACCAGCCTGGATGGCGATACATATCCAACTGCGCAGAGTCAACGTAAGCCGCCTGGTCAGCCTCGTACGCAACGTACTAATGGTGGGGCGCTCCTAGCGACTCCATCTGCTGGACGATCTGCTCAAAGTTCCTGGTCAAATCTGTCAGACACGCTCAGCAAGGAAACTGTGCCTGCCACTGCTCCTGCTGGCACAGGCCGGTTCCCACCTCTGCGAGGTCGAAAGGGGAAGAGTATTCCATTAAAGCGAAGCCGACCTGCGTTCTTCCAGAGTCAGTCTGACGGTGTCCTGCGCGAGCTGGAATTTGAAGACTACGAACTTCCTGCTGCGCTCCGTCCGGGGATGAACCGGGCTATAACGTACTACGAAGTCTCGCCCCCCCCAGCAATTCCCCATCCCCCGAAGTGGAGGCGACATAGCTTCACATATACAGCCGATTACAAAGGGCTGCGCCGAGTCGCGGTTGGCCGCTTGAAGACGGACGTGGACCTCTGTCAAGCTTTGATGGACATGCGGGAACGGGAAGAAGCATTGCACCATACTCTCTCGACAATGCAGTCTCTTGTCTATGCACAGCGGGAAGCGACGGCTGCAGTACGGGTCGATCTCAAAGATAGACGAACTCAGCTGGAGAATCTGCGCGATAAGGCACGGCAGCTCATCATCGACCCGACCATTCGACGGCGACCAGGGGACGGCATCGAACCCACTCTCATACGCGTCCAGCGCGCTGGTGACGAGTTGGGCCGGTTGAAGTACACTTACGAAGTCACGGATGACCGGCTGCGCGAAGTGGAGAGCATGGTCTGGGGTCTGACGAGGCGGATCAACGAGAGCGGTGTACGGGACATGCTAGAGGAGGAGGAGCACAAGCAGCGGGCGAGGGGAGTGGGCCCTGATGGGCGCAAGCTGTGGTTGAAGGGTGGGCAGAGGTTGCGCTCTAGGCTCGTGGACTGGGGCATGTGGTCCATGAGCATCTGGGATTGGATCAGAGGGCGCAAGCAAGTAGTTGTCCCTCCGAGTGGCGCCGCCACGCCTACCAACACACCTATGCGGACGCCGAGCCTGGCAAGGCTTGTGCCGCCCAGTCCCCCCATGGTCAGGACTCAAAGCTATACCTGAGCCGCTCGCCTGCAGGTTCTCCGACATAATCGACGCGCGCAAGCACTATAGATACCAGGTATGCATTAATGCTGTAGCATCGTATTTTTATACCGTATCCAATATCAACTGTATTATCCATCCTTGCATTCCCCCCCAGGCTCATCATGACTGACCTCTTGAGTCGAAAGATCTGAGGCATTGCGCATGCTGGCACGACTCACTACTGGCGCTTGGTCATCTTGCCTTGCGCCTTCTTGAGAGTGCGCTTGCGCTCCTTCTCCTCCCACTACATAATCCTCAGTGTACCGCACATTATCCAATACAGTAATGAGACGCACCTTCTTCTGCTCCTCAGGGCTCAGCTTGGACACCCTCTCCTGTTCTGCCCTCCGTTTAGCGGCCTTCTTATCCTCACCTTCCTCCTCCTCGCGCTCCTTCTTCACCTTCTCGATCTCCTTGACGAGCTCTTCCTCAAACTCCTGCCTGTTGCGCTTGAGCCTGCGGATGGTCTGAACACCGAGTTAGCAACACGAGCATAACTCTAGGAGCGCGGAATGTTACCTCAACACGCAGGGACGTCTTGTCGATCGTGTCGACGAAGCGGAAGATGGACTCGACGATGGGGAGCGTCTGCGCACTCTGCCCGCTGGAGGGCGGGACGAGCGCGAGGATGACGTGCCTCTCGCGCTCGGCGAGGGGGATCGGCACCTCCGGGCGGTCAGCGGGCTGGTCGGTGATCTACGTGCCGGGTAATCAGCTACATTCCGAGCGGGGAGAGGGGAAAAACGGACGATCAGGTAGCGGAAGTACTTGAGGAACGTCGGGTCGTTCAGCAGCGTCAGGAGAGGGCCCTTCAGCATGATCTCCGTGATTTCGGCGACCTCGGCCATGATGCCAATGGAAGCGGGGAGGGACTTGTCGTCGCCCGTCTTAGTGAGGGACTGTGGCAGCGTGTCAGTGTATGAAGCAGATTTGTGAGGCCGGCGGGCACGCACAACGTCCCACCTGTCCTTGCGGATCTGCCTCATCTCGTCCTTCTTCATGACCGCCCAGACATATCCGGGCTTTGTGCCATCGTCCGTGAGCCTAAAGTCCAGTTCGAGCAGGTCCTTGGACTGGTAATCGAGCTCGATGAACCCGCGGCCAATGTCGTAGATCATGTCGATCAGGTTGTGCCGCGAGAGCAGGGTGAAGGTCGTGTGCAGCGAGAGCACGGCCCGCCGCCCGGTCGAGAAGATGAAGAAGTCCGAGGGACCGTCTGCCTGCAAACCACCCACGGCGGGGCGCGTGAACTGGGTGGTGTAGAAGGGAAGGTGCGTTTTGTACCTGCACCATGGCGTCAACAGCTGCTCGTGCGATACAAAGAGACGAAGACGTACCAAGCCCTGACGCGACTGCCATTCAGATACCGGCCAACCGCCCACACCAAGAGGTAGAGGAGGACGACGCCGAGGATGATTGCCTCGAACTGGAACTGGGCTGGGCGGAAGACAATGTTCCTCCACCTGTACTCGATGCCCGTGTACTCGTCGTCCTGTGCGGGCGGGGGCTGGGGCTGGAGGAAACGCAGGACGCCGGAGAGCTGTCCGAGGAGGGCGGCAGACATCTTTGTTGATGAAGAAGACGATGAGGCCGACTGAGTAGACGCCTGGGAGGAGAAGCGGAAGTTGGAGTGACGAAGCCCTGGCAGTTGCGGGGTTCTTGAACAAGGCACCCATCACGTGGATCCCCGCTCGGACGACCCCTCGGCTCCGGAATCCCTGGCGGAGGCAGAAAGTCAAGGGCGACGCGAGGCACACGAAGGCAAGGGACCACTGCCTGACTCGGACTCGAGCATATATCCCTCTTACTATTCCTCACCTCGCCCCATATAGAGAAACATGCCTACCGTCTCGGTCGACAAGGCCGACTTGTTTGAGAGGCTGGGAAAGGTGTACAGTATGTCGCGGGGTCGACAGGGATAGGACGCGGCTGACGCCCATACAGCCACGGAGGAATTCGACCACCTGTGTTTCGAGTTCGGTATAGAGCTAGATGAAGATGTCAGTTATCCCCCGCGGTGTGGAATCTATGCTAAACCTCGGAATAGACAACAGAAGAGGTCGAAGAGAATATCAAGAAGGGCCTCCCCGCCGAGCGGCCCGTATGTCCTTCCTCTCAGTGTAACGACATGGTTCTCACATGAAATACAGCAACTCAAAATCGAAGTCGGTGCGAACCGCTATGACCTGCTCTGCATCGAAGGCATTGCACGGGCGCTCCGCGTCTTCCTTCAGCTCGACAAGCCGCCTGTGTACCGGTATCGCGCTTTCGGGCCGGGGGAGAAGATGATCACTGCGACGGTGTCGAAGGACGTGCGTCCTCTTTCATCCCATATTGAGACCTGAGTGCTGAAAGAACGTCTCGCGCACAGACCGCCCGCGTTCGGCCCTTCTTCGCCGGCGCCGTCCTCCGCAACCTGCACTTCACGCCCCGCTCGTACGAGAGCTTCATCGACCTGCAGGACAAGCTGCACCAGAACATCTGCCGGCGGCGCGCGCTCGTCGCCATCGGCACGCACGACCTGGATACCATCACCGCGCCCTTCTCGTACGAGGCCCTCCCCCAGAAGGACATCAAGTTCGTCCCGCTGAACAAGACGCAGGCGTATACCTGCGAGGAGCTGATGGAGCTGTACAAGGTGCGCTCCTCCTTACCTTGCGGTGGAACAGGATATTGACCAGAGCTTCTGTAGACCGACAAGCACCTCGGACGTTACCTGCATATTACGAAAGACTTGCCTGTCCACCCAATCATCTACGACACCAAGCGGCAGGTGCTCTCCATGCCGCCCATCATCAACTCGGAGCACACCAAGATCACGCTCAACACAAGGAACGTGTTCATCGATGTGACCGCCACGGACGAGACCAAGCTGAATATCGTCGTCAATATCGTCGCGACGATGTTCTCAGAGTACTGCTCGGAGCCTTTCACGTGAGCTTTCACGTCCTTCTGATCGTTGATGAGTTCTGACAAGGGCTTGTAGGATTGAGCCGGTGCAGATCATCTACCCAGATGGCACAACAAAGATCACTCCAGAAATCACACCCTACAAGATGACCGCCACCGCCTCGTACATCAACTCCTGTACCGGTCTCTCGCTGACCGCAACGGAGGCCGCGAAGCTCATCGAGCGCATGTCCCTGCACACCTCCCTCTCCCCCAACTCGACGGACGAGATCCTCGTCGAGGTCCCTCCCACACGGCCGGATATCATGCACGAGTGCGACGTGATGGAGGACGCGGCCGTCGCGTACGGCTTCAACAACCTGAAGAAGACCTTCCCCTCCACGTCCACCGTCGCCCAGCCGCTCGCTATAGGCACGCTATGCGACATCGTTCGGCGCGAGTGTGCACAAGCGGGATGGGTCGAGGTCCTCCCGCTCATCCTGTGCTCGCACGACGAGAACTTTGCGTGGATGAACCGGAAAGACGACGGTAAGACTGCTGTGCGGCTGGCGAACCCCAAGACGCTCGAGTACCAGGTCATCCGCACTTCCTTGCTGCCTGGGATATTAAAGACGATACGGGAGAACAAGACGCACGCGCTTCCCCTTCGCGTGTTCGAGACGAGCGATGTGGTCGTGCAGGACCCGAGCAGGGAGAGCCAAACCCGGAATATCAGGAACATGGGCGCTGTGTGGTGCAACAAGACTGCCGGATTCGAGATTGTGCATGGGCTGCTGGACCGCGTCATGATGGTTTTGGAGATTCCGAGAATCCGGGAGACGGACTCTGCCGCCTATGGTTATTATATCAAGGAGACGCAAAGTAAGCCTCACAGTGTAACCTCATTGCTTGCGTCTGATATTGCTGCATAGACCCCACCTTCTTCCCTGGTCGCGCCGCGACGATACACTATCGCCCAAAGCCCGACGCGTCATACCCGGTTAACAGCTCGATGGCGGCAGCGCTAGACGAGCCCGCAGTATCGAAAGAAGAGACGTCAGTTCCGATCCACACGCCGAGCGGACCCCAACCGAACGGCAAGTCAGCGGTAGAGACGATCAAGTCCGCCGTATCCTTGCTCGTGCCGTCAGCGAACGACATTGAGCTTGGCATGCTGGGTATCCTCCACCCGAGCGTGCTGGAGAAGTTCGAGATTGATTTCCCTTGCTCTGCGCTGGAGCTCAACTTGGAGCCGTTCAAGAAGGAATCGCTCAATGTGTGGGGCGAGTAGATATTTGTGTTTGTCTAGGATCATGGCAGCCGTTAGATAGGATCGGCTTAATCTATATCCTTCTGAGATGCGTTGTGTAATTTGGGATCACATTTGGAACAGACGTTTGTAATGGGTAAAATTCGTGCCTCAATCAGCGATGCGGATTTGCATGCAATTTCATGCAGCATGCAGCGATAGAATGCTGCCTGCAGTAGACGGTGTGTTGCCATGAGTTTGACTGTCCCGCGCACCAATTGGTGCACTTGCTGCAACCAGTTGCGGAGCCGACGACGTATCCGGTGATAAAGGATGGGTCGAGTATCACCAAAAGTGCCCTACCAGCAAGTGTGGTGCGCTTGGCGCAACGGTAGATTCCGCTTACTATATCGTGAAGCGTGTGGCCCCTTGAGCAGGAACAGTCCCTCGTTCAAACCCCGTTGAGGTCCAAATGGATTACATTTTTGACGACACCGGAGCCGATATGGTCCGGTGCGCGGGCGGGTGCCGACATCCCTTTGGCTTGGAAGGTGTTTGGATGTTTTGCTGCGGGACTTTGTTTCGGTTTTTGGCGATTGTGTTGAGCCTCTTTTGATTTTTGTTTATCACGGTCTGCGCCCATTTTTTTGTTTTTTATTTTGGTCGTGTTCAATGCCGGTGTTGTCTCTAGCCTTTGTCGAGCGGGAGCGGATTTGTTTGCTTCCCGTTTTCCACCGTTTTCCCCTGCCAGGGGCTGTCTGCACCGGCCCGCGCACCGGACCATATCGGCTCCGGTGTCGTCAAAAATGTAATCCATTTGGACCTCAACGGGGTTTGAACGAGGGACTGTTCCTGCTCAAGGGGCCACACGCTTCACGATATAGTAAGCGGAATCTACCGTTGCGCCAAGCACACCACACTTGCTTGTAGGGCACTTTTGGTGATACTCGACCTATCCTTTCACCTCCCAGATCCCACCTCCCTTCTAACACTTGCTGCCCTGACTCTGTTCGTCTTCTTATCACCTTGAAGTGCATACGTCGCTTTCATCGCCTCGTCCAGGGGCTTACGTACGGCTCCAACAGCTCTCTCCGTTGTCGTCTTCGTACTGAGCATTATTCATTCTTGACAACTCGGCACTGCTAGTCGCACGCTCTGAATTGGATGATAGAAACGTAACAGATCTGATGCATTTAATCCAAGCGTCTATCCTAGCATACAAACCCCCAAATTATGGTCAATGTCAGGAAAATGGGTTGCAAACCAAAGCAACAGATGAAACGTGAGAGTAAATAAATCGATACCACACATTGCCGCGTAAATGCGTGCACATATAACGGCGCCATATTGGAGGATCAGGTCCACCAGAACCCGGGAAGTCGTGTATTCCGATGGCTATGCAGCACATCAGATACGGAGTGATCCAATGGATTCGAGTGTGGTGCTCTTCGATCTACTGCTAGCAAAGCTGGTGGCCGAGTCCACCAATTTAAGGATGCGCTTCTTAGCCTTCTCCTTGGGCGAGATGGGCGTCGAAGCATATTCGACGGACTCGAACGTCGGGCCGTATGGCGTATTATGTGAGCGCTGCTTCTCACCGTTATCGCTGAGATTCGTTTTGTTCTGTACAGCATTTGCGAGCGGTTCTCGATGTGGCACGACAGCACCGTCCTTGTAGAGCGCTTGGCGCAGCCCGTGAAGACGGAGTGGGTGAAGCGGCTTCTCCGTCGGCGTGTTGCTCGGCGTCGCCATGCTTGAGACCACATACGCGGGACCAGCTCGCACACGTGGTAGAGACCGGACAGTAGGAATGCGTGAAGGTGTAGATGCCTTTGCTCCACTTGGAAGAGGGCGTCTGCGGGGTAGGTGGAACGCCCGGACCTTTGGACCTCCGGGCGTAAATTGTGTTGCGGCAGGACGAGCTTCACGAACAGGCGTCTGACCAGTGATTACAATAAAGCTTGCACGAGGCATGGCTTTGGGAGTGTCCAGTGGCAGACCAAAGATGCCATTTGGACCTTCCGGGACAGGGTCGAGAGAGTGAGTCTTGGATTCGTGGATGCTGAGCTGGGGGATGGAGATCAGATGCTGGCTCAGCTCATTATGGAAGATCTTCTCGTCCACAATGTCGGTGTTGGAATGAGCAATCGTGGCAGCGTGCTCGTCTTCCTTCGTCTCCTCGCCAGCTTGCGCCTGGTCAAGAGCTGTTGCCATATCCGTGGTCCAGCGTGCGGCTGAGTGAGAGCTATTGGCCGCCAAATGTAGGGAGGGGATGTTGTGCAGCTGATGGTCGCCGGATGTACTCATCTCATGCGCGTGTAGTTGGGCGGTCACTGCACCGACACTTGTCGTAGCAGGTTGAGCCTCGCCCACAGTGGTTTGCTGATTGAGCGATGCTTCCATGACAGGGCGGACTTTGACGGGACGTTGGGTCCTCGTTGAGCTATGGATAGCAGCCATGTTGGGATTGGAAGTCTCCGGGCTGGTTCGTGTTGCACTCTTGAGAGAACCCGTGCTGCTCTTGGAGCGGTGTTTGCGAGGTGCGTACGTAACACGTGTAGGGAGGCTCTTGATTGACACCGGAGTGGTGGGATTGAGAAACATGCTTGTGTCGTCAGCGGATGCGTTCGCTCGTCTATGCGTGCGCGGCGTCGCAGCAGACAAAGAAATGGATCTCGGACGGGTGCTGTACTTGATCTTGCATAGCTTTGGGGTGACAGGCGGCAGCGATCGTATTGAGGGTGTTCGGAATGGCGTCTCAGGTGGCGGTGATTGAGCAGCTGTACTCTCTGGATGGAATGAACCAGACTCGGACGGAGTCGATTCCATCGAAGCACGGGGAGAGCGATGGATCCCGTCGTTCTCCAGATTCGAAGCGTTCGGTGTTGGAGGTGAGACAGCAAGCACCGTGGCGGCGCTCGAGCTGCACCTCTGAACCGGCAGAATCTCGGCGTGGAAGGACTCCTCGTGGACGGACTCGTGCTGCTCTACGGCAATCACATTCGGGCTCGGATAGTGAACCGCGCATGGTGGGTGAGCTGGGCCGCGCCACGAGAATGCCGCCCTCTTTTCTGTGGGCAGGGCTGATCGAGAGGCTCGGAGAGTAGCCGGGCGGTCTCGTAACGCCGCCTCGGATACGTAGCTGAGGTCCAGCTGCTCTTCCTGCTTGCTGGAGATCGGCTGGGCTACTTGTTGGGAGGAAAGCGAGATCTTGGGTGAGGGGCGGATGAAGTTGACTGCTCGCTCCCAGGTCTGAAGCGAGTTGGCGGCCATGCCTGCATCGCACCATGTGTTGAGGGACGTTGTGCTGAACGTCGGGGCCGATGCGCGCTCGCAGATGACCTCCCGCAACGTCTCGGTGGATGCCCCGGGTGCAACAGCGTCGTGGCGGTTCGAAGTGAAGTATGCATAGACCAAAATTGAAGAGAGAACCGGAGAGGAGATCGTGATCGAGAGTGAAAGGAGAGCTTGGTCGGAAAATGAAACGTAAGAATTCGTTAGGCCGTGAATCAGATAGGGTGTCGTAAACGTCTGTTGTATGCTTGAGCACATGGTTGTGTAAAGCTAAGAATCGACTTACAAAAGGGAGCAAAACATACATCGTCCAAGCCGCGCCAAGCTTGAGCATCTCACGGGCACTCTTCTTCTGGATTGCGGGTGTCTTGTCTATCGTCAAAGCCTTCTCCATCAAGTCGGGGCTGTGTGACCACTGGCGCTCATGCCCAGAAGTAGGCCGAGGAAGCGCTGCCGCGGCTATCGAAGACGGCTCAAAGTCGCTCCTAACCGTGCGCGTCGATTTGGCAGTCCTGAAGCTCGGCGTGGTCGCCCTCGTCTCCGTCTCCACCTCGTCTTCCGAGAAGCTCCAGCTGCTCACGCTCGTCCGGGACCTCTCACTCCCAGCGGCGCTCGTGATCCAGCTGTCGGTCCTCCGCAGCTCCCTGGCATGCGCGGCTTCCTCCTCCTCGGGGCCGACCACGACGGGGCTGTTGGTTGCGCTCCGGAGGATCGTGTGGCCGTCGTCGTTCGCCGGCCAGGTGGCGGTAGGAGAAGGGGCTTTGGGGACGATAGGGGAGAGAAGGTAGCCGATGAAGCAAGCGGTCGAGAGGAGGGTGATGCCTGCAGAGTAGCCCAGTAGGGAGGAGAAGAACACCGAGTTGGTAAGACGAGACGAGACGAGGCAAATGATGAGAGTTGCCCCTCCTGTGAGGAGCAGGGCAGGTGCCCAGAGGAACAGCGTATGCCGACCGAAGTTGGTCTCTTGTCCCATGCGAGCCGAAACAAGCACCAGGAAGGTGACGAAGAGTACCATCGTGGGGCGAGCGGTGAGGACGAGCCATAACCTGCCGACGTTGCCGGTGCTGGTCTCGAAGGCTGTCGTACCTAGCTGAACATCGAGTACGCTCTGCCAGAGGAATCCACCCAGCGCGAACACGTCTGCGAGTGCGAGGAACACACATGCCGTGCCGAAGGGGCTAAGCTTGCGGGCTGGGGCGGAGGGGAGGCTGAATGCCGAGCGCGGGATGAGCGGGAGGAGAGTGGTGATGAGCACGAAGGCTGAGGAGAGGAGGGAGAAGAGGATGAGGATGAGCGTGAGCAACAGGAGGGTCGTCATCGTGGTCGGTATTGATGCTTGAGGTATTGATCGTGTTCGTTAGTGTGTTCTTGGCAGAGCGACAGCCGGTGATGTCGAGGGAGCGTTCGTTTGGGTGGAGTCGAGTTGTCGTCAGGTATCGTGTATGCAGGTATACCGAAGTCCTATAGCCGTGGGACGAGAATGTGCACACAAACGAGTGTGTAGAGCACGCAGACGTCGTCGTCGTAAACGAGGCGAGTGACGAGAGGCGACACCTGAGGGTAGAGTTTGCAGCACGCGTGGGCACGTGCAGTCACGGGGTAGAAGTTGGCTGATATTCTGAGAGGTTCTCAAGTGCGCGTGGACGAAAAGGGTTCGGTGCCTTGGCAGTTCTCGGAATACTCCAGAATCCGAGAACTGTGCCCAAGTGCCTGAATGGCAGGTCGGCTTTCCTAACGGGAAGAACGACATGATACTGCTCGCAAACTGGGTCGTGTCGGCATGGCGAGAGCTTCGTATAGCACAAAGAGCGCCGAACCTTGACTAGATGGGATGAATGCTTTTCACGAGAGATGTGCGGAGGTAGAGCTTAAGGTGTGTTGCTACTTCAGCAAGGAGGCTTCTACGAAGCACCAGTGTGTCAGATTCTATGCGGCGATCTCGGTCAGCACCCAAAGACTCTATACTCCATTGTCGCAAGGATACCATGTATATAGGTGGGTTTGTCTGATCGTAGATACTGGACAGAGTGAAAGCCAAGAATAGGTACAGTCCATCGTGCTCCGTGAGCACCGGCCGCGCTTCCCAGCGCGCGACGCGATTGGCCCTCAACGCGGCGCACTGAATTTTCAGAAGCTGTGTACACAGCCACCAGAAGTGTAAACACGCGCCGAACCCTCGATGTATGCGCGCGGAACAGTGCGGATTCCCGAGGCGTGTTCTACATCGAACAGCGTGTAAACAGTCCATTAATGGGTGAGAGTGGGTTGGAGGAGGAAAGTAAGTGGGTGCGGTGTTTGCAAAGATGCCAACAGAGAAAGGACAGCTAATATGCCAGGGCTGCATTCTGGCCAATACCGGCCATGAACGTCAGCGATCCGTTGTGCTGGACTGCCGACTTCGGCGCATCCACACTTCGGCCCCCACATGAACAGCGAACGCGAGTCTGTCCCACAGCATTACAGCACCTTGTGGGAATCTAGACAATCGAGCTCAATATATTTCGAGCCAAGCCGAGCCTGTCCATGGCCTGTGTCTGTGCGGGATCAGAAGAGAGATAGACAACAAGCGCCACGCCCCGATTTCAATTTCGTCGTTTCCCGGCTGGGTCGGAGACGCTCCCTCGGCGCGTCCTCCCCACCACAGCGACCCTATTTCCTCTTAGTACTGTCGTCTGCAATCCGCCTGCAGTAACGCACCGCCCACCGCTCTCTACCTTCCATCTTCAACCGCCGGATTTCCCTTATCATTTCTGTTACCGGAGAGGGCCGCCATCATCGGGCCACTCTGTGCTATATTGGGCCACAGCAACACACACGACCGCAGCTGCGCCCTCGCCAGCTGACCTACACTCCTTTGCTGTCTTTACTCTCTTGCTCTTGCTTCCCACATTCTCCCACAATGCACTTCTCCTCCCTCGCGCTGCTTGCAGCGGCTTTCGACCTCGCCCTCGCCTTCGATCCCTGGGACCTCGCCTCTCTGCGACATCGAACCCCATCAGAGCTGGTACACGCTCGGCGCTCGCTGCACGCCAAAGCCCAGCCGCGCTTCGGTTCGCCGTACGCGAAGCGGCAAACCACCGACTGCATCTCCGCCAACCCGGCGAGCACCGTTACCGACCGGCTGCAGGCGGCGCTAAACAAGACGGGCGACGTCCTTACCCTCTGCCCGAACGAAAACTACCTCATCCTTCAGCCAATCAACTTCACCGCCACCGATCAAGAGATACACACGCTCGGATATCCGACGGACGACACGAGGGCGTGCTTGACTGTGAATGGGATCGTGTTCAATGGCACGGGGCACACGACTGCCATTAATGGTCAGTGTACGGGGTGCGACAGGGCCGTAGTGCGGAATATCCAAGTGCGTCTACTGATCCTCCCCGCACGGAGTAGGGCTCATCATGTTTCAGGTGAATGGCACCCGTGGTAGCGCGGGCCCAACGTCGGGCGGTGCGAACCTCGAGATGGGCGGGGACACGTCCGGCCAGCTGATCGAGTATGTGCACTCGTTCGACCCGCGCTCCTGGTCCTGCCTGCACATCGCCGAGGGTCCGTTCACGTGCAGGAACGTGACGGTCATCAACAACGACATCGGCCCGTGCGGGTCGGACCTCTTCCAGGAGTGGGCGGACGGCATCAGCCTCAGCTGCCAGACGTCGTATGTCGCGGGCAACTTCATAGATAACCCGACGGACGGAGGCATCGTCGTGTTTGGCTCGCCTGGGAGTCTGGTGGAGAATAACACCATCTGGGTCACGAAGAACACGCTTCTGGGCGGGCTGAACATGGTCGACTACAATCCGTGGAAGGGCAACTACACCAATACCGTCGTGCAGAATAACCTGGTCGTGGGCGGCCTCGCTACGGATACGGGTGACGAAACGACCGCCCAAAAGGGAGATAATAATGAAGACGTCATTGTCAAGATTGGCTTGGCTGTCGGGCCGAGGACGTGGTTTGGAGAGTTCTACTATAACAACGTCAGCGAGAACGGTGTTGCGAGGAACAATATCTTCACTGGTGCTGTGAGATCTCTTTCAGTTGGTTGTCCATGAGCGGTTCTGACTGCAATAATAGTTTGGCTATGGCATCGCCGTCTCCTCTGCGTTCAACTTCACCGTGATGGGCAATATGCTCGCCGGCAACACATCGTTCATTGGCTCCCGCGGTCCGAACTGCTCAACGGGCCAAATCCTCCCGAACCCCGAACCCTTCGTCTGGAACAGCACGACTGTAACCGACTCCACGATCCAGACGGGATTCGTGAACCTCGACGTCGACTCGCTCACCTGTGTGGAGCCGCCGTCAGAAGGCAACTACTGGCCGTTCGGCGGCGAGCCCGTGCCTGGGACCGATATCGCCGGCGTCCCCAACGCGGAGGAGACGAACAGCACTACGTCAGGTACCGGGAGCTCCGGATCTTCTGGCAGGTCATCGGGCACCAACAGTGGCTCAAGCGGCTCCTCTTCAGGCGCTTCATCCTCTGGCCTCAGCCAGGGCGGTGCCATCGGGCTCGGTGTTGGGCTGGGCCTCGCTGCGATTTGTGCGATTCTGCTGTTTTTTCTGATCCGCTCCTACCGACGGAGCAGCCAGCGCAACCGGCCTGTGTCGGACGTGTTCGATCATACCGTCGGTCTGGGCCAGCAGCCGGGGCAGGACATGGGCATGAAGGAGCGCGTGCCGAGCTGGCAGGCATACGGCGGGATGACACAGCCGTACGCGCAGCCCGAAAGTTCGTATCGTCAGATGTGAAGTGGTGTAGTGGTGGCTGGCTGGACATCGGACCAGAGGTCGTGTATCCCGTAGACGCATCCCATTTGCATTTTTTCGCATCTTTTGACCGCATATTCTTCCTCCCTGTTTCCTCCTTTCGGTTTTCTGTTCATGGACTTGTTCTTGAGCTCGGGAGAGAGCGATGTTTCCCTTTCGGCGCGGGTACTGTAGCGCCCTGATCCCAGACCTGGCGGACTTGGTCACAGACATAGAAGATACAGACAGACAACCAGTACTAGCTCAGCGGCCGTGGCTCGGGCGTAGTACAGTAATACAAAATGCTTTGACATCCCGGCCGTGCTTCCAGATGACTCTGGACGACGATCAACTGGATCGGACTGCTTTATATGTCCCTCGGGTCACATGGGCCAGGCACAGATCACAAACGTGCAGAAATAGTCCTATTTGACCTCTGTCACAGGAGCAAGTAAGGTCTGGTGAAGAATCATGACCATCAGCGGTTCCACCAAGTATCGACATTCACGCGCCCGCCGTAAGTTACGGAACCGAAACTGAGAAGCACCGGACGAAAGCTTCCGGTGAGGGACAAGGAGCGTGGGCTAGTTCTGGTAGTCGCTCCCTGCCATCGACAATCACCACTCTCCACACATCAGCCAACAATCACCCCTGGGCTCGGGCCACATCAGGACCTCTCTGCGTATATAAGCCACTGTGTTCCCCGTGGAACGCGGGATCGTTAAGTCTCAAGACTTAAGAGCACCGACATTGGTCCATCTTCAGTAGGATTGCATAAGCGCGCCAGCCCACCACACCTGCCTGCAGTCTCTACCACCACCGCACATCCCACCAACAGCAGTACGCGATCATGGCTGATATCAATCCCGAACAGACACAGTGGGGCACGACCAAGCCCATTTCGTGGAACCTGCCGCAGGAGAAGGAGATCACGGCCACCCAGCGGTTGATGGAGGAGTTGAGAGCACAAAATAGCTTTGAGAGCGAGGAGGAAAGTCGGCTGAGGTGCGTGGCATTTGCGCGGAGGGTAGATTAAAGGATTGACCTTAGCGTTGTGTGTGCAGAGAGCAAGTCCTTGGACGCATAGCAGGCTTGGTAAAGCAGTTCGTTGAGAAGGTCTCCCTATCATTCGGCTTTTCCGAGGAAGCCGCAACAGCAGCGGGAGGAAAGATCTTCACGTACGGGTCATATCGTCTGGGTGTACATGGACCAGGATCGGATATCGACACGCTTTGCGTCGTACCTAAACACGTTACCAGGGAACACTTCTTCACTGTGTTCGAGCCGATGCTGCTCGATTTTGAGGGTGTAACCGAGGTGTCGGTGAGTGCTGCAGCTCCTGATGTGACTTGTTCCAGGCTCACGCTCGATGTAGGGTGTGCCTGGAGCATATGTGCCTGTTATCAAAGCGATCGTATCTGGGATCCATATCGATTTCTTGTTCGCAAGATTGAACCAGGCTACGATACCTGATGATTTGGAGCTAAAGGACGACAACTTGTTGAGGAACCTCGATGAGCGTGACGTCAGAAGTCTGGGTGGGTCGCGAGTGACAGACGAGATCCTACGACTCGTGCCTCAGCCAGAGGTGTTTCGTGATGCGCTACGAGCAGTGAAGCTCTGGGCACAGCGCCGGGCTGTCTACTCGAACGTGATCGGCTTCCTCGGTGGTGTCGCTTGGGCCATGCTAGTCGCCCGGATATGTCAGCTATTCCCAAGATATGATGCCGCGAGCATCCTCAGTCGATTCTTCCACATCATCGGCCAGTGGGCGTGGCCTCAACCTGTATTATTGAAGGCCATCGAGAATGGACCATTGAATGTTCGCGTTTGGAACCCACAGGTACGACAATGCTCGCTACCGTTTTCCCAGCCACTGATCTGTTCCCTAGATATACCCGTCTGACCGACAACATCTTATGCCCATTATCACACCTGCATACCCATCTATGTGCGCAACCCACAATGTAACCCACTCCACCATGAAGATCATGCAAAACGAGTTGAAAAGAGGCTCTCAAATAGTGGAGAAGGTCATCCAAGCTGGCGAACCGTGGTCAAACCTGTTCGAGAAGCACGATTTCTTCCATATGTATCGGTATTACCTCCAGATCATGATCACGTCAGGGGATAAGGACATGCATCATAAGTGGTGAGTTGCTCTTCTGCGAGATGCGTGAATTCGGATCCACCTTGTATCTTCAGGGCTGGCACAGTGGAGTCCAAGATTCGTCTGCTAGTCGGAAAGCTGGAGATTCAAGATGCGGTAGAGATAGCTCATCCATTCACGAAGGGCTTTGAGCAGGTTGTGTATTGCCTCAACGATGAGGAAGTCCGCGCAGTCGCAAAATATGAGATGGGTGACGAGGTCCTGAAACGGACGGAGGCGGAATACGAGGAAAAGGAGGGTGTCAGCAAAGTGTACATGACGACTTTCTACATTGGTCTTGGTGTGGAGCCGAAGCCAGGTAAGCCTTCCATGAAATCCTCTTATGGGCTAAGGTACACATTTTCGACCGTAGCTGGCCAATCGGGTCCCCGCAAGCTCGACATATCATACCCAACCATCGAGTTCGTCAAGACCGTCAAGTTGTGGGATCAGTACGTGGAAGAACAGATGGGCATCGTCATCCGATATGTGAAGAGCACTGCGCTACCTGACAACGTCTTCGAAGGTGGAGTGCGCCAGACGGCGGCCCAGAAGCAGGGTGTCAAGCGCACCAAGTCCAAGGTGCGCCTTCTTGCCATCCGCCCGATTCGTGTCACTCGTGAACGCGAGCAACTCACCCATAATACTATTCTCTTTGTAGGCTGCCGATGGGAAGAAGCCGCTTAGTCGATCCAGCCCACATGATATCTCTGGAGACAACTCCCCACATAAGAAGCAGCGAAAGTACGTAACAATAATGGGCACTGCGCATGACCGCTTACGGCTGAGCTTCTTTCCACAGGGATTCTTTGAGCGGTACCCACGATGGAGGTATGGCACTATCCGACGCAGCCAGTGCCAACCCGCTTTCCAAGGCAGCAAATGGGCATGCCAGGTCTCCTCTCGCAGTTATTCCTCCCGCACTACCTGATCAGCAGATGGTATCGGCAAATGGCGCCCAAGTAGCAGCCTCATGACCGTGAGAATTCGGCGGAACGTGGCTCTGGCCTCTGCGGCGCACGTTCGCATTGGGGACAGCCAGCAGAGCAGATTGGATCTGGATCTCGGTGTGGACCTATTCAGCTGAGTCGGCTCGCCAGCATACACCTAGGACTCCGGCCTCGCCCTGTAAGTTTGATGTTATATTTGTGTCTCACGTCTCGCTGGAGGAAGAGGTGCCGAGAAAACCGCAGGCGTGGTGAGGTGCAGCGCAGCTGTATGAGTATTTCCGTCTTAGACCCCGCAACATTAGCTGTCAACAATGTAATACAGACATCCTTTGCAAATACTATGTCCATAACAGGCTACCTATTTCCGTCTCGATTATCCCGCACCCCACATTAGGCATGCCAAGCGCCCACGATGACGGCCGCATGGTTCTGCATTGCCACGCTGGGCGAAGATGTGCCACGAAAGGGGTCGGCCGGCTTTCATCAGACGCGCCCTCAAAGTCGGGAGAGCAGCATTCTCGCAGTCGCATACCCGCATACCCTCCTGTCATCCTGCGCCCGTCGCTCTCTGCTTGGTTATATCTTCTCTTGCCTGCTGACGACCACGACCCACGAACGATAACGACAATCACACGCATACATACCCCAGAATGGGAAATGAGCAGAGCTCACCCACAAGCCCGACAACGAGGCGTGAGCTGTCAGTCTCCCAGCGGCCGGCTCATGGCGCGCCAGGCGGCCGTTCGCCTACGCTCTCCCCTCGACCAGCAGGAGCATCAACCCGGCGAGCGTCGACGACAGCAGCACGCCCAAACGCATTGGGTACGCCGAGGAGAGCATCACCGCCGCATCGTAGCCCCGCTGCAACCAGCAGCACGTTGCATGCAAGCGCACCAGTATCACGAATACCTTCCCGCACTTCTCCCCAGCCTTCTCCTCAACCGCCTGCTCCTCCTCCTCTACCTTCTCCGAGAGTCGAGCGTACCCCGTCCGCTGCACCAGTCATGCACACGCCCGCTTCAGCCCCACCGAGGATCATAACGCAGCCTCGTGCCGAGCGTCCCCTCTCCCAACTATCCACAGCATCCGGCGCCCCGCCGCCGCCATACACACCGGTCGATGAGCGGCTCGTGCAGCAGTTCGCCGCCTTTAGCATCCCAGGTTCCGATCCGCCGGTCGAAGAACCCGAGGTGTTCTCTACGCCGCAGTCGGCACCGCTCGAGCTCCCCTCCCAGTCTCTCGATAGGACACAGGCTCCAGTCGACCGCACTGAGCCGCCTGCACATTCCGGAACTACCGCGCGACCGCCGTCCCAGAGGCGAAACCAGAGCGGCGGGTCCACGGGCTCCACGCACCGCAGGACGCCATCCTCAGGACAATCCCAATCCCGGCACCGGGATCTGCCGCCCACTCCCGGCACCGACGAGGAGGTGGATCTACCTCCCACTGTGCGCCCACATGCTATCCACCGGCCGGCGACGCCGCCAGCGTCCGCGGGATCCAGGCACACGTCATTCCGCGTCAGGTCACCGACGCCGGAGCAGCCCGAGCTCGCCAGACAGACGAGCCATGGGTCCAGCAGGAGCAGGGTGAGCCATCGGAGGAGAGGTTCAGGCCAGGCGGAGGACCCGCTCGTCCTGCTCAGGAAGTATGACACCATCATCTTGGTGGATGACAGTGTTTCGGTGCGTGCACTCTGTGCGATTCGATTCGGATTATTGACTGATATGGAATTAGATGGCGGATCTGTGGGATGAAGCGAAGCGTGCGCTGGGGGAGATTGCTACTATGGCGGCAAAGTATGACATTGATGGTGTGGACATATACTTTGTGAACGACCGAAAGCAGGGCATAGGTCTAAGGGTATGTGCTCTATACCTCTCCGCGTATGTTCTCTGACACATATGAGCAGACTGCAGACGCAGTTATCGCCCTCTTCGACTCCATCGAGCCGGCGGGCGCGGACTCTGAGATCGCAGGCCGCCTCGAGGAGTTCCTCCTGCCTTACCTCAATCGCGCAGAGAAGTATCAACAGGCTGTCGAACTCGGCACAGCGGCGCACCTTCCCAAAGTCCGGCCCATCAACTTCATAGTCCTGACAGACGGCGTGCCCTCGGACGATCCCGAATCTGTCATCGTCTCCGCGGCTCGCAGGCTGGATGCGCAAAACTTCCCACTGTCGCAGGTCGGGATCCAGTTCGTGCAACTCGGAGACGACCCGGAAGCTACGGAAGTGCTGCAGCACCTGGATGATGGGCTCGGGAGGGCGTACGGCATCCGGGACATAGTCGACTGGACGCTACTGCCTGAGGGCAGACTTGACGCGAGTTTGCTGACGAAGATCCTGTTAGGTGGGATCAACAGGCGGGTGGACGGAAAAGCAGGCCACTAGCGCCATGATGGCGAGTGCTCAGGTAGGTTCCCACTATTGCGTCTAATTTCCGGGATTGGTTATCTGCGGTGCAATGTCTTGGTCCAGAATTCCGAAATATTTATCCAATGTGCTAGTATAGGAAAACAAAATGATATCATGATGGTTGGAATACTACTACCGTACAATTGCGGGAATTACAATGTGTGAGTCACCGTGAGTCATTGTCGTTACAAGTCCCAGTCCTCGAGCGTGAACGCCAGCACTTCAAACGTCGTTGTATCCGGACCACCCTCGCCAGCAATCTTTTCAGCTCCCCTTCTGAGATACCTCACCAACCTGTCCATTTCGTTTGACATGCGGTCAAGGCGCGTGGTGAGGTTTTCATCGGCGAAGGAAATAGAAACAGCCATGGACATTGAAGGTTCCAATACAGAGGTGTCAGGGGCGTCGTCGTCATCAGAATCTGAGGTGTCTTCGTCGGATATTGCAGGCATAGCCTCTGAGAAGCCGACCAAATTCTGCTTTCTGAGATGCCGCTTTGGTCTTTTAGGCCGACGTCTTCTTCCTTCTGACGTGCTGACCGGTCGTCTCACAGAGCCAACAAGAGTTCCGCCGGAGAGCGCGGCATAGCAATCGCCGAATTGTAATGCGATATCCAATATGTTCACAACGGCCTTGTGGAGAGAGTTCGTCGTTTCCGACAGTAAGCATTTTGTGGAAAGACGTTCCAAGTGCGACTCATGGACCTTGACCATATCGTCCAGGGTGCGAGCTGCTTTCAAACTTCCGTGGAAGGTGTGAAGCTGGGCGTGGATCGTGGTATAGATGAAGTATGTCAGGGCATTTAGGAACCAGCTGAGTTTGCTTCGTAACGCAAAGAAGATCTTGATGTCGTCCGTTGCCGTATCTTCCCCGAGTTCGAGCTGAGATCTCAGACGACGGCGGACGATTATACCATCGATTAATCGTTTGGCGCGTCGCAGTTGCGTGAGGAGCACGAAGATGGCAGAGTATCGCAACAACGTGTCGGGAGTTAGGAGATACAGGAGAGGAATGGGTACCTTGACACCAAGCGTTCAGTATCAACGTGGATAGGAACGAAAGTGATATCTACCTCATACGTAACCGATAGACCAGACAGGCACCTTGTCATCCTTGCGGCAGCGTCATCACGAGGCTTGGTATACCAGAAGCGCAGTAGTGATGCATCTATGAGCCTTTCTGACCTCGCGGCGAGAATATCACGGAAAGCTGCGTTTAGCGCATGAAAGTCGAACCAGGTGTGACGGGTCTCCAGCTGAATAACCGTGACATTAGAACAGGGGAGGCGGGATTCCTTGCCGCACTCACGCGATCGAAGATAATATCGGCAAAAGCATCCATCATATCACCTCTCCGGAACAGGTACACATCTTCGATTGCTGCCAAATGATGCCACATCTGGCACGTATCGACCACGAGACGGTTGAGCTGTTGCTGAGAGAGGGCACACTGGGGTAAGAGATGGTCTGTCACTGTAGCTTCCAAGTCTCGAGGTTCCCATAACTCCGCTTGAGAGAGAGCAACCACGTCAGACAATCGTTTTGCGGGCTGAAAGTCGTCCAGTCCAAGCCCCAGTGCGTTGAGCAACGCCCTCGCTTTGCCGGCGGCCAAAATTTCGGTTGTCATGGAATGAAGAAACGCAGGAATCGATGGTCTGTTTCCCTGACCCTCCAAGGTGTGAAAGTCGTAGGCTAACGTCCAGAATGACGGGTCTGACATCGGAACTTCTGCGTCGTGTCGGATGAAGAAATCCCCGGTGTTCACGGAGACGAGGGCATCCTCATCATACATCAATTCTCCAGCTTTGCCCTCACGGAGCCAGTCAGTTGTCGCACGCCACATGGGTTGAGCCGCTGCCAGAAAGATTTGAAGGAGCTTCCTCGCGTCGTCTTCATTCGCCATGCTATACTGTGACTTATAGGCAGCAAACAGAAAATCAAGGAGGTTGATCGATATTGCGAGAGGAGCAATACCAAAATCTCCTTGATTCATTATGTCGAAATCGTCCCGAGCAGGAGCCGTAGATTGCTGCACTTTCTCCACGACATCGAGAAGCAGTTTGAGAATGGAGATTCGGTCTTCCAGTTCATGAGATAGGTTGAGGAGGCTGACGGCTATTGACGGCCCGGTACCACCTTGCGCCATGCAAAGTGTTTGCTCCTGCAAAGAGCACCAGGAGTGGAAGTCCCGTATGTGCAGTTCAACGGTTTCGGCAAAAGCCTCAGCTGTGAGCGATATTGCCTTCTGTTGAGAGTTTGTTCGCCTTCTGGCTATCGTCGTGAGAAAGTAATGCAGTCGCTCGGGTACGGCAGCAGCAGAGGCGAATGCAGCCAGAAGGGAGAAATACGTTCCGGTTGTGAGATGAACGAGTTGCGGCGCCGACGGCCGAATGTCAACAGTAGGCGGACCTCGTTCTGCGCCAGGGTGGAGGACAAGAAGGTTATTGTCCAAACCTTGGAGCGCCAATAGAACCTCGCGCATCGCATCCACCTCATTGATGAATTTCTGTGCAGCAAATGAGTCTACACCTCACGCAGATACCCATCTGAATCACGTACGCCACGACCAGGTCCTCCAAAGAGCAATGACCTGGCATCATCCCCAGCAGAACTTCTCATGAAGGTCGGAGCGAGAGTCTCAGCATTGGACAAGTCGAAAGGCGCGTCGAGGTCTACATCTATCCGCCAGTGCGCCTTCCAGTATTGTCGGCCCAACATCTCATCCAGTTCCATCTGAGACCTCACCGCAGCGAGCTCCGAAGAGCTCACGAAGTCTTCCGTATCGTCTACTCGCTTTTCACTTGGAGCATGTGTAGTCGGCGGTGAAGAGGACACAGACTGCAAGTGGTCATCATCCGACAAGTCGCTCAGCGAGTTTGATGAAGACCAAGAACTCGTTCGTCGTTTCGCTTTTCTTGATTGTGGATTCGACTGAGCATCCTCCCAGTGCTGCCCCTCAAATGGCTCTTCAGCCATTATCGTCTCCCATGTCAAGGCGCTGGGAACTCGGAAAGGATCCTTCGCCTTGTCGAGGACTAACGATGCGTATGTGTGTGTCGCAGGCGCCGCCGGTAAAGACAGGCATATCTGCAAATATTCAGTGTTTGGTTGCTTAACAATTTGTAGCACGGCGCACCAAGAACTGTAGATGATCCGGCAGAGTTGCCATCTTTATGCCGGGCTCCATAGGCTGCCTCTCCCCGACATCGGCTTGCAGTGCCGCGTACGTGTGGTCGAGAGCATCCGCGAGATTGTCCTGAGAGCGTATTCGCGCCTTCTGGATCAGTCTGGGAATTGTAAGTTTGCCGTGAATGAACGCTGTACGTTGAACGCACCCCTTGAACTTGCTATCCATCTCGAACATGTCCGACGCGGTGCCAGTCTTCGCGTTCCGCAGCGTCCGGCGCATACTGGCACAAAGGTGGGCAAATTGATTCGGATCAGATTCTTTCGTCATATGGGTGAGCTGGGAGACCAGCGTCTCGCCCAGCTGTTCTCTCATAGCTGCCTGAGTTATTTGTCGAGCCATCTGGAGGTCGTTGTTGAGGGTAGCGAGCAGTCGCGCTCACCGTCGCGTTCAGGGACCACCTTCACCTTTGAAGCGCGTTTTGAGTCCGCTAGACTAGCCTTCTCCGTCGACGTCAACCACCATGTCGATGCTTTCAAGGTTGGCAAACAGCGCCAGAACCGCTCGGCCCCAGATCCTTTCCTCAGCTTCCAGAAATGTGGCCAGAGCTGGCTATGCGACTGTGAAGGCACCGAGCGCCCCCCCTGCTTCCAAGGTGCCAAGCTACCCCAGACCCGCCACTAGGTCCGCTTCGGCAGCAGCGTCGTCTGCGAAGGGCACGGGCAATCCAGATGTTGCCGAAACACTCCCAATATCCGCCGACGAGATTGACATCGACATCGAGAGCTCTGGTGCCGCGAGCGCGCCGCGATCCGGGGAATCTGCGCCCTGGGCTGACAGCCTCATCGAACCTGAGACTGGCGAAGGACGTCCGACGGATTGGTCGAGGAGTTATCATGGCTTGTCCAGCCAGCCATTCGACAAGGAGATTGCGGAGGTTCTGCTTGCACCCATTGATGTGGAGGATGTGGAGATCAAACCTGGTACGCTTACAATTATCCCCACCGTTCGTTCCGCGAGCTGACGACTATCCAATAGATGGCTTGATTTATCTACCCGAAATAAAATATCGCCGTATCCTCAATAGAGCCTTCGGACCTGGAGGGTGGGGACTGGCACCGCGGAGTGAGACGAATGTGAGCCCGAAGGTGGTCAGCCGGGAATATGCTTTGGTGTGCCTTGGAAGGTGAGTCATAGTCGTCCGTGTCAAACATGCATCGTTACTGAAGTTGTTAAGGCTGGTCGGTATTGCTCGTGGAGAGCAAGAGTACTTTGATCCCTCCGGAATTGCGACTGCTACGGAGGCATGCAAGAGCAATGCACTCATGCGATGCTGCAAGGACCTCGGAATCGCCAGTGAGCTTTGGTACGTCTGTCCAGTATCGCCTAGCTGCAGGTCATGCTTATACTTGAACAAGGGATCCTCGCTTTATCCGCGAGTTCAAGGCAAAATATTGCTCGGAAGTCTTTGCTACGCACGTACTAACTCAGCGCAAGTGAGTGACTGCTCCTCGGTAACTGTGGACTATCCTAACACCTGCTCAGGAAAAAGCTATGGAAGCGGAAGGAGGCCAAGCTGGACTACCCCTACAAGGAGTGAACTTTCCCTTCAGCGAACAGCATATCACCTGTAGCTATAGATGTATGTCCGCTAATTTTGGCATTGATACATGCACTACGAAGCACCATTCGTGTAATATGACTTGGGTTCGTCGTGAGAGCCATGGAGTCCGATGTGTCGCGAGAGCCATGGATGTGTCACAGGTCCCTGATAAGTTCCGCTCGTGGCGTAGCTTTCACCCATCCTTTCAAGTTTACGTCCTGCTACCTCCGGATTCAAGTTATGCCGTACAAAGTTGCTCTTCTAACAGGTTCGGCATCTATCACTGCCAAATCCAATCTTGTTGATCCACGCTGCGTGACCTCTAGTCAGCGATACAGCTGCTGCAGATGCGAAAGTGGACAGATCCGGTCCCCTCCTCCAGGATATTCTTGCTGGCCAGCCTAGCGACTTCATCATAACTGGAGCCTCTATTGTTCCTGATGACAAAGACCAGATCTCCAAAGCGGTCAAGGACTGGATCACTGGTGGTGATGTGGACTGGATGATTACTACGGGAGGGACTGGCTTCGGCGTGCGAGATTGCACACCTGAGGTCCTTGAAGTTACAACCAGTTGAGCACTTCTGAGACATGTAATCTAGGCTATCGCCCCGCTCATCGAGCGCCCCGCACCTGGTCTTGTGCACGCCATGATGTCCTACTCACTCATCAAAACGCCATTGGCAGCTCTTGCACGGCCGGTAGCAGGTACGATCGGGAAAACGCTTATCGTCACCCTTCCTGGCAGCACCAAGGCAGTCAAGGAAAATATGGAACTTCTCTTGACAAATGGTCTCGCTACGCACGCGCTCGACTTGATCACGGGAGGAAGCGGTCGGGAGGTTCATGCTGCTATGGGCGCTGGTCATGCGTCGACTTCCTCAAGCGGACCGACAACCGCACCTGTTCATTCCCATACTGACCACCAGCATCATCATCACCATCACCATCACGGTCATGAGCACCACACCCCTATTCCCAAAAGTGTTCTCAGCCATGATCCAACTCAACCTGGTACGTACCGCATTCGAATGCGCTGGTAGGTCTTCATTTATGTGTTTCGTCAGTGTCTCTGAGACATCGCGAGTCGCCCTATCCCCTTCTGGATTTGCAGGATGCTATAGATCTAGTTCTCAAACACTCTTCCCGGTTAGACATGGTGGAAAAAGCGGTACGTCCAAGTGTTGCACACAATTGCACAGGCTTAATTCGTGATATTCAGTTTAGTTCGGCACTTGTGGGCCATGTGCTAGCGGAAGATGTCTATGCTCCTCAAGACGTGCCGAATACGAGAACAACCAACGTTGATGGATATGCTGTACGCAGTACGTATAGCTGTATGGCACTCTGTGACATGATCTCACTGTATCATAGCGTCCGACGAGCCCGGCATCTACAAAGTGCTGTCGCCTCTCACGCATCCTCGCAGCCAGTCGATACCAGATGGTTTCGTCTATCGTGTCAATACTGGCTCGCCATTACCGCCAAACACTCAAGCTGTCATCATGGTGGAAGATACGAAGCTTGTTTCAACTGTCATCAGTGATGGTGATGATGACGGAGAAGAACTCGAGATCGAGACGCTTGCGAAGATGGATGCAGGCGAGAATACACGAGCGCCGGGCTCGGATGTGAAGAAGGGTGCACTTGCCCTGGAGAAAGGCTTAATTTTAGGTAGCGGCGGTGGAGAAATTGGCACTATTGCCTTTGTCGGACGCAAGAAGGTAATTACTATCCCGCATTCCTTGCATGGACTGCTCTCATAGGCAGCTGACAGGTACATGTCTATCGAAAGCCAGTGGTGGCCATTCTGTCCACGGGCAATGAGCTCGCCGATATCACCGGTTCTGGTGCTGCACCAGATGGAGAAGATTGGACGGGCATATGGGATACGAACCGTCCCAGTTTGCAAGCAGTGCTTGAAGGGATGGGGTATGAGGTAGTGGACCTTGGTGTAGTGAACGATGAGTAAGGTCGTGGTGCATAGTGATTGCAGTCATTTGGCTGATCATGGTATCCTAGCATCAAGTCTCATGTCGATGCTCTCATACATGGTTTACAATCTGCCGATGTTATACTTACAACTGGCGGCACTTCGATGGGTTCGACCGACCTGTTAAAGCCAGTCATCGAGCGTTATCTAAACGGCACAATCCACTTCGGGCGGGTAAAAGTCAAACCTGGCAAGCCCACTACTTTCGCGACGATGCAGTATGATGGAAAGACGAAGTCGATTTTCGCTCTTCCCGGCAACCCAGCGTCCGCGTTAGTGTGCTTCTACATTTTCGTTGTACCCGCGCTGCGAACCATGGGAGGTTGGCCTGAAAACAGAGTCAGGTTGCCGAGTGTTACCGTGACTGTATGTCTCTCTTATGACTATGTCCAGCTCTGTGATGACGGTATGATCAGCTTCAAGATCCATGTCCGAGAGATCCACGGCCGGAGTATCACCGAGTCCATGTGCGCGCCACTCCCGAAGGACTCATTGCATACTCAACGGGCGGTCAACGCTCCAGTCGCGTTGCCAGCCTGAGCGGCGCGAATGGGCTCGTTTACGTACCTCCCGCAACAAAGGAAGAGAGGGGCCCACTTGCTAAAGGTAGCAAGGCGCAGGCTGTGATTATCGGGGAGCTAGAGAATTAGACAGAGATTGCGACATGTGCTTTATTTCAAAGACAATCAGTTTGATTACATGTCATCCTACCCAAGGTGCAATCAGATATGTATGGAAATCCGGATCAACCGTGGGACACGGATTATTAACGTAGCGGCACTGATGGTGACACTCTGAAACGGTTGTCACACCCCAGGTTAGGTGAGGGAGGACACGCGAAACCGAAGTGTCCGAGGTGTGGAAACAGGTCAAGTATGATATAAAGTGCCTACCCTACAAGTGTG
This sequence comes from Calocera viscosa TUFC12733, assembly GCA_001630345.1. Lineage (NCBI taxonomy): Eukaryota > Fungi > Basidiomycota > Dacrymycetes > Dacrymycetales > Dacrymycetaceae > Calocera > Calocera viscosa. Next base: position 503,288 of record KV417277.1, on the reverse strand, counting down.
TCCGGATGGCGCAACGGTAGATTCCGCTTACTATATCGTGAAGCGTGTGGCCCCTTGAGCAGGAACAGTCCCTCGTTCAAACCCCGTTGATGGCTAAAAGGATACATTTTTTACAACACTTGAGCCGTTATGCTCCGGTCCGCGGACGGGTGCAGACGCCTTTGGGCAAAGGGGGGGCTTGGATAGTGCTGGCAACGCGGTTCCGAGACATCAAGGTTAGGTGCTGGAAATGGTGACAATCATGAACCGTTTGAGTGTGTTCTGCGACCCAGACAATATATCATTATTGCGTGGAGTGAGAAACAATGTAGGACACGCTGGGCCAGGCGGGCTCTGTGGGCGCTGACCAAATTGCTTCCTTGCCACATTCCACCATCTTCCCGCCCAAGAGACTATCTGCACCCGTCCGCGGACCGGAGCATAACGGCTCAAGTGTTGTAAACAATGTATCCTTTTAGCCATCAACGGGGTTTGAACGAGGGACTGTTCCTGCTCAAGGGGCCACACGCTTCACGATATAGTAAGCGGAATCTACCGTTGCGCCATCCGGACACACTTGTAGGGTAGGCACTTTATATCATACTTGACCTGTTTCCACACCTCGGACACTTCGGTTTCGCATGTCCTCCCTTCCTCACCTCACTCACCGCCCCGCACCAACTTACATTTCGCCAAAAATGTGCCCTTTTCGGCGCTCGAACGACCCATCCTCAGGTTCACGATATAGCGACCCGACCGACACTTCATAATATAGTACACTGGGTCTACCGTTGCGTCACTCCGCCCCGCTTATCTCACAATGGCAAATTGTTCCACTCGACCTTTCCCTTCATACCGGAGACGTCTCCTCGGCGCCGCTTCTCCCTCCCTCAATTCCTTCATTACATCCCTGTTGCATACGTCGCTTTCATCCTCAACATCAGACTCACTACAGCGCACCCGACCTGCATGCACAACGAAAATGTACATTGTCAACGGCATAAGGCGGCCAAGAGCCTGTGATCAACTGAAGATGGATATACTGTAGTGTCCTTGCGTGGTATGATACAATGCCTATCTGCCTACTCAGCGCCTCTCCGCGCCCACACGGGTATCGCTCTCGCCCATCAGCACTCCCCTGGGCCCCTTCTTCGCCACTCCGATCATAAACACGCCGATAGTCCACATGAAGAGCACGGTGATCCACACGTCGCCGACCATACGCGTGAGTCGCGGGTCCATTGCAAAGGGCCGTCGCCGTTCCACTTGCCTGCTCGATCCCACAGCGGGCAAAGGAACATTGCGCGTCTCGGGTGTCACAGCCAAGGACGAGTCCGTCCAAGTGTCATCCAGTTCGAGATTGTCCTTGTGCGGAGGGAACAGCTCGTCCAGCCAGAGGAGGATCATGAGCATCCACTCGACCCAGCCGAGCACGCCGTGCTTCTCTCCCTTCTCCTCTCGCGCTGCAGCGCGCTCCTCGACCGCCTTCTCCAAGAGCACGAATGTCGACGCGGGGGCGTTCTTCAGTGCCCGTACGCGCAGAAGCGTCTCTGCCTTCTTCATGAGTCCAGAAAGAATGGGCTCGTCGTCGTCGTCGACAGTCTGATTGAGCTGCTCGAACAGGTCCAGAGTATTGACCTGAGGCGGCGTCATAGGCACCGCCCGTCCCTTGCCCTTATCCCTGCTCCCTCTCCCGGACTCGCTCTCCGCACGAAGCACAGCCGATACCTCGGCCTCGCTATCCCCCTCGTCCTCAACCTGCAGCTCCTCGAGCGGGGTGAACCTCCAAGTTCCCTTGAGCGACCCAGCGCCAAGCGTGCCGAGCACCGCGCCGCCCTGGACGCGCGCGAGCTCCTCGCCCAGGCTGCGCACGCCCCTGCTGGACGTCGGGCGCTTGCGCAGGGCTCCCGCGCCGAGGTCCGCGCTCCGCTTCAGCTCGTCGTTGAGCCGCTTCCAGCCCTGCTCAAGCTGCTCCTGCTCGACATCGGGCGTGCGCGCTCGCCAGCCGTGCGAGAGCTCGGAACTGTCCGACAGGAACGGGTCGCGCGGGAGCGAGAGCTCGTCTTCGTCCGACGAGGAGCGGGGGAAATGTCGCAGAGTGGGCGTGGAGCGATCGCTCTGCGCGCGGGAGAGGGGCCACCGTCCAAATCCGGGGAGCGGAGCTGTGAGCGGGCGGAGAGTTTCTGCTTCGGCATACATCGGCGCGGGAGCCAAGCCTTGCATAGGCGCGCTCAGAGGCAGCGGAGCGGTGAGCGGCCCCCTCATGTCAGCCGAAGCGTCAAATGACGCCTGGGGGAACAAGAATGCCGGTGGGAGCGCCTTCCTGCGTCGGGAGCGCACTGCATGCAAGGGCGAGGAGGGTGCAGCCCTGGAGGGAGCAGGCAGCAGGCGCACAGTGGGATCCTCCGCCATCCCCGGCGAGCCGAGCTCACTAGGCGCCGAAGCGCTCGTCTCCCTCCCCTCTGCGGCCCACTCGAGCAGGTCCAGCTCCCCTAGTCCGGCCAGCTCACGCACGACATCACCAATCCCCTCCTCCATCACCCGCACGCCTTTCTTCGCGCTCCGCAGACGCGCTTCCATCCCCTCCCGCTGGGAGAGAAGGTCCGTATTGGTCGACTCGAGCTCGCGGATCTTAGATAGCAGCTGGGCGATCACGGGTAGGTCGGTGTGCGTGAGTGTGCGCGTGCGGCGGTGGGAGGGCGAGCTGCGGACGAGTGCTGCGGGGTCGTCGCTAGGGGCGGACGAGGGCTCGCGATACCCATCGCCGAGGGAAGCGGTGCGGGAGCTCGAGCTTGCCGAATCGGCGCTAGAAGTACTCCGGGACAAGACAGGACTGGGTTCCAACCTCCTCCCATCATGAGGCGACGATGGCGGGAAAGAGTGGTACGAGCTTTTGTCCGAGGCGAGTGAACCGACCGAGTCGAGCGAAACGAGCGAGGCATGCGTTTGCGTGTGCGTGTACGTGTGCGGCCTGCTCGGTGTCGGGCTCTGCACTCCCTCTTCCTCCTCCGCCCGCTCCCTGCGAAGCCGGGCTCCAGCGCGCACGTCGGCGTCCAGCCCCCACGTGAGCGCGCCTCCCTCCCTCGCAAGCCCATGCACCTCCGCCGCCCAACTCTCCTGCCTCCACCGCTCCCTACTCCCCTCCCTCTCCCTGCTCTGCCTCTCCCGCTCCTCCTCCTCCCGCCTCAACCCTTCCAGCTCCCCTCGCAGACCCTCAATCTCCCTCTCCAGCCCTCGGAGCCTGCGCCGGCCATCAAGCTCTTCCGTACGCGCCTCCTGCTCCAGCTGCTCAAGCTGCGCGTGCAGCTCCAGGTTCTCGCTCCTCAAGTGCAGGAGGGAGGGAGTGCGCGTATGAGTACGCGTGTGCGTGTTGTTGTGTGGCGTGCGCGGGGCGTACGCGCGGGGAGGGGTCCGGTACGCGCCTCCCGGCCTGGGCGGCTGGGGGGTAGTGCTGCTCTCGCTCCATGCGTCCTCACCGTGCAGTCCAAACAGGCTCGTGCGGAAACTGGCCGTGTCCAAGCTCGCCTCCCTTGCAGATCTGACCGATCCGAACGACGAGTCGATGGACGAGCCTGAGCCTGGGGAGCGGGTAGAGTCTGCAGACTTGGGCGACCCGCCCGTGGTGGAGAAGCGCGAGAGGAGCCGGTCGTACCGTCTTCGTTGGGACTCGTTCCGCTGCAGGAGCTGCTTGCCGATGCTTGCTGCTAGGCCGAGCTCTGCGCCTTTGTTAGTAAATGGATGGCAGGAAGGGGAAGGGAGGCGTACCGCGCTCGCGCGCGCGGATGACCCGCTCGGCGCGCATGACCATCCTCCCCAGCTCGTCCCTGCTCAGCTCAGACACCCACTCCTCGGTCATCTCCCCCTCCCCGTCCCCTTCTTCCTCCGCAGCGCGTTCCGCAGGCACCGACCCCGGGTCGGAGGAGAGTGTGAGCGAGCGGGAAGTGGAGAATGAGGACAGGTCGATATTGAGCATCCTTGCTGCTTGGGTTGCGGGGGAGTTTTGGAGGTGGGTGGGGATGCTGGTGCTGCCTGAGGAGCGGGAGGAGGATGAGGGCAGGCCTGGGCGAGGGGTGGGGCTGCCCATCGACTCGGAGGAGAAGACGTTAGCGCCCGTGGTGGTGGAGTTGGCCGAGTTGGAGGTGGTGGGGAGGAGATGGCGCACGTTGTTGCGCCGGGAGGAGGGGGGCGCGGGGCGCGGGTAGGAGAGCATCGTTTGTGATGATGATGATGTGGGGGAGAGAACAGGTAGAGTGCCCCGTGGAGGGGCTCAGGGGTGGGCCAGTCGAGGTGGTCGGGCGGACGGTGGCGAGCAGTGCGAATATTGAAGAGTAACAATATCACCAAGGAGGGCGAGAGACGGTGATGAGCAGAGGAGAGGAGTGGAGAGGAGGAGAGGAGTGGTCAGGTGCGGGGATGTTATCGTAAACGCCGCCGCTTGGTGGGCAACCCCTATGGTGCAGTCCCAGTCCCCCGGCCAAGCCCCCCCTTGTGTAAATAGTTGCCAGTTAGACTTGCTCGCATGTGATACCCGCGCGTAGAGGAGGCATGTAAGCCACAGGTCCCAAGGTTCGAGTGATCGGGCGAGCGGTTGGCTGAGGAGACAAAGAGGGAGATGGCACGTTGGCACTCCCCCTGGCGCGGTCGGGCGCTCCTAGTGCGGGCCAGAAGCGCGAGCCACACGACCCGGGTCAGAGGGACGGGTTACGTTACAGCGCGTGAAATCGCGGGAGCAGGGAGAGCAGGCTTCTGCCGCGGCTGTCGGAGGAGATGGGCGGGGGAATGTCGGCTCCGTGCGAGGCAATTTCCACAGTGAGTTGCGGTGCGGTTCCATCCTTGCGCGCGATTGAGCGCTTCACTATATGCTGCAAATTCAGCTGAAGGGCTCTGTCATGTCCGTGGTGCCTGCGAACCCTGAGATGGAATGCGGCCCACGTTTTGTCCTCATGGTCGACACGTACAGTACGCAGTTCCAGTTCAGCCGCCAGACACGCATCATTAGCACGACGACGCTGACGGCGACACTCCTAGATGGTGAACACCTAAGTTGTAAACCAGTGCCAGGCGATGCGCTGTATTGGATGTGACGGATTGCTGGTGTTGAGGGATGTAGACGCGGAGTCGACGATGTGTTCGGTGGTAGAGAGACAAGTCGAGTATGAGTGAAAAGTACCAGGATTGATTAGACTGATGTGAGGTGCAAAGTTGAGGATGAACGCGGCGAGGACAGATGGGCGGAGGCGAGGTGATGTGTGCGGTGTGAACAGACACGTCAAGGGTGACCAAAAGTGACCTACGAGCAAGTGTGTCCGGATGGCGCAACGGTAGATTCCGCTTACTATATCGTGAAGCGTGTGGCCACTTGAATTGCAGCAGTTGCTGGTTCAAACCCCGTTGGTGTGCAAAAGGATACATTTTTGACGACACCGGAGCCGGTATGGCCCGGTGCGCGGGCGGGTGCAGACGGCCCTTTGGGCGGGAAGATGGTGGAATGTGGCAAGGAAGCAATTTGATCTCCTGCTCTTGACCGTGTCCATATAACACCTCTTTGCTTGAGTCTACCAAGGGATAAACCAAATGCATGGTTGCAGACTGTGGTCATGATCATGAACAAGCCCAGTAATGTCACCACCATATCCAGAACCCGAAACAATGTCTCGGAGCCGAGTTTCCCACCACTTTCCATCGACACTCCCGGCGCTAGTAACTCCGACTGATATTACCAGGAATTCAGACCACTTTCCAACGCAAGGGGCGAGGACACTGTTGAAGTTCTGCTGTTGAGGGAAGATCATCGGAGAGCTCGGACTGTAGAGGGTGTGGACGACGTAAAGGGCATCTCGTCGAGCATCACCTCAGCACATAAAAAGGGAAGTACCCTCTGTCTGTGGAAGTGTTAGTCTGCTGTGGAACCATTCAGTAAACTCGCGCGTTGCTGCGAGGATCGAACCCGGACCAAGGAGCGCGCGAATTAGGCGTCACTACCACTCGGCTACCCGGGTCGTCGAGTTTCAGTCTCAAACTTGTTTATTAGGCTGACAGCAAAGTCCTGGTAATACCAGTCGGAGTTACTAGCGCCAGGAGTGTCGATGGAAAATGGTGGGAAACTCAGCTCCGAGACATTGTTTCGGGTTCTGGATATGGTGGTGACATTAATGGGCTTGTTCATGATCATGACCACAGTCTGCAACCATGCATTTGGTTTATCCTTTAGTAGACTTAAGCAAAGAGGTGCTAGCTATGTGGACACGGTCACGAGCAGGAAACCAAATTGCTTCCTTGCCACATTCCACCATCTTCCCGCCCAAGAGACTGTCTGCACCCGCCCCGCGGACCGGACCATACCGGCCCCGGTGTCGTCAAAAATGTATCCTTTTGCACACCAACGGGGTTTGAACGAGGGACTGTTCCTGCTCAAGAGGCCACACGCTTCACGATATAGTAAGCTGAATCTACCGTTGCGCCATCCGGACACACTTGCTGGTAGGGCACTTTTGCTCACCCTTGACGTCTCTGTTCACACCGGACACATCACCTCGCCTCCGGATCTCGGTTGTTTCAAAGATGCCGATCTACTGCGGACTGTTTCGTGAGGACACAAAATTCTGTTCACAGTAGAGGAAGGAGGCACGATGATCAGCATTACCAATTCAACTCAACTAAGGATACAGCATGATAGCGTACGATTGCGAACAACAACTAAGCTTGCAGAAAAAGAGAATTACATTACTGCCTCGTAACATTAACGCCAATTGCCGCCTCTACCACGACCTCTCCAACCTCCTCGGGGTGGGAAACTGCCTCTCGGTGCGACAGGCGGTGGGCCGCCTCCACGTCCACCAAACTGTGGCGGATATGGCGCACGGGGTGGACCATATGGACTTTGACCATACAGTGCTCGCGGTCCCAGCGGTGGACCCCGGCCTGGCTCATACCCTTCTCGATAGCCCTGTTCCGCCCGCGGCGCCAGGGGCGGATACCCACGGGATGGACCAGGGGGTGGGGCACGAAATGGAGGCGCGCTCGGTCCAGGATGGGCGTGGAATACGGGAGAAACAGGCGGGGGGTAGCTACGGGGTGCTCGAGGTGGAGATCGATCGCGTGGTTGCCATCTGGGGGACCTCTGCCCATACCTCGGTGAGCGAGGAGCATTATAGGGCGGTGAGCGGGCGGGACCAGAATAAGAAGGTGATCGAGGTCGGCCTTCGTCATACATTGGTCTTCTTGGAGGCGACTGAGGATACCGGCGGGACTCATAGCCGGGTTCACCGTAAGGCGGTGTACGCCTACGATCCGGAGAGCGGGAACGCCGATAGTCTCGGTCGTCGTCGTAGCGAGGCTCGTCCATACGCTCCCCGCTGATCTCACCGACTTCACCTTCCTCCACGCCACCAGCTGCAGGCGACGGCGATTTGCCCTTCTCTGAGATGGGTGGGCGAGATGCCAGAGGAGACTTGGCGGAACTCGGTTCCCTGAAGGGTGACACAGATGGAACGGCGATGGGCTCTTCACGTGGCGGGGATCGGAGTGGTACAAAGGGCTTGAGGGCGTCTGCGAGAGAGGTGAACGGCAGCTCCATCTTGACTTCCACAGCAGGTGCAATGGATGACGACCCTTCCAGCTCGTCGCCCGCTATCGGGGTAGCCTCAGGAACGAGCTTGACATCTTCGAGTACAGCAGGTGCTGTTACGATGTGTGCAGGAGAGGCAGGCCGGTGCGCAACGGTTAGTGAGGCTGGCTGTGTTGAAGGGAGCGCTTCCAGAATTGCCTCAGGCTCCATAGCTTCATCCTTTGGCTCTTCAGGCACCGATGGCTCGGCAGGCTTTGAGGCAGCGTCGGGAACAGGCGCGGGAACAGTCGCTTCAGGCGGGACAAGGCTAGTAGTAACTGGTCGAAGGGCGTCCTGCAATGAGGTGATATTTTCTTCCGCAGCAGGAGTAGGCTCCTGGAATCGCACGCTGACAGGCGACTTCTGCACCTTTGGTGATTCCGGTTTCTCGACGGCTGCGGGCTGAACGGGCTGCTCAACGAGTACCGGTCTCGCCTCCTTTGGCGGCGATGGCGTTCCCGGCATGAGAATGCCAGTCCGAGGGGACATGAATGGCAGCTCTGGCTTGGTCTCGATCAGCGGGCTGTGGAACGGCGCAAGCGCCGCCTCGACCCCCGTAAGCTCCACATGCATCGGCCTCTCCTGGCGCTTCTCCACGACCGGGGTCTGCATATCGCTCGAAACCTTATCGACTACCGGGCTATCCTGCACGGGTCCAGCACTGAGGAGCGGCTCGGCCAGCTCCTCAGCAGGCGTTTTGAGCGTCTTGCCAACCTCGCCCCGCTTGCGAGCAGCGGCCCACTCCTTCAGCGTCCATTTCCTGACGGGTGGCGGGGCTGGGGGTGGAGTGGGCTCTTTTGCGGGCGGAGGGGTGGGCTCGCGCGCTGCTTCAGGAGCCGGGATCGTCAGGGACAGCGTGGCGGCGGGTTGGTCGTGAACGGCCGGCGAGGGAGCCAAGGCCTCTTGTGACGCTGGTGGAACAGCCGCATCATCCATAGTGACATCCGTTTTCTCCAATTCCTGCTGCACAACTGGCGGCGTAGGAGGTCCGAAAGCCGGTGATAGCGCACGAGGCAGGACAGGCGGAGCAGGCGAGAGACGCATCATCCTCTTGGCGGGGGAAGCGAGCTGCTCCTCGAGCGCCTTCTCGGAAGGCATGGGGCTAGCCTCGAAGATAGTGCCTTGTTCTTCCAGCGGCTCCTGCATGCGGCGCCTCTTGGCCGGCCCTGGCTCCTCAGGACCAGTGATCGCGAGCTTGACAGGCGACTGTGCGAGCGGGGAGGATGACAAGACCTGAGTGAGCCTGCGTTTCTTCCTCCCTCCCTGGAGGCCTCCGGGGAGGGGCGTGACGGGCGTCGAGGGGGTCGTGTCACCATTGACGGAAGGCGGGGCGGAGGATAACGGGGAAGAAGGTGCAGGCTGCGGCGGAGGACGGAGGGTAGTACTCGCACTGGCAGGCACTGTATATCCCTCGTCAACAAGGTCACAAATTGCCTCGGAAAGGGGAGACGTACGCGGCGTGACAGACCGACTCTGGTCAGCACTCTGCCCTTGGTCCTCCTCCGTCTGATCCTGATCTTGCTCCTGATCCTGCTCCTGCTCTTGCTCCTGATCCTGGTCCTGATCCTCGTCACCCTCGCCCTCCTCCTGCTTCCCCTCCAGATCCCCCTCCTGTTCCAGTTCCATCTCCTGGTCCATCTCCTGGTCCAACTCCAACTCCAACTCCCGCTGCTCCCTCTGCTCCTCCTGCCTCTCCCCCGCCTCCCCTCCCACTCGTTCCCTCCTAACCCACCTCGCGCCCCCCTCCCCATCCGCCCCATCCCACCCCCTGTTAACGCCCACAAGCGGCCCAAGGTCAACCCTCTTCACTTTCCTCCCTCCCTTCCTCCTCTCATTCCTAAACGGGCCATTCTCGCCCCTCCCCACCCGGAGCAGCCAGTAAAGCACGCAGTCCCTCTCCCTCCCCTTCCCGCACGCGCAAGCCAAAAAGCAAGCTTCCAGCCGCTCTACCAGCTCCTGCGCGCGCCTTTGACCCTCCTCCAGCTCCAGCTCGTCCTCCACAGAAGCCTCGTCAAGCAGCCAATGCACGACACACCCGTCCTCCCAGTCCCAGCCAAGGACGATCTCCTCCCTCCTCTGGATCAGCCTGCTGCTCACGAGCCCAAAGCGGAGATTGCCAGCAACGAGGATCGGGCGAAGGAGGGCGTTGGGGTGACACGACGTGCGCGCGAAGCGCGCTTCGTTCCCCCATTCCCGGGCGTCCAGGGCGAGGTTCAATGGTGGGCCGAGCATGCGCACGTGCGCCTTGGGCGCGCAGAGCGCCGCGTACTGGCTTGTCGGGTCGGAGATGTACTCGGACCGGGGCGTGATGACGCTCCTGTGCTCGAGGATGAGTGTGCCGGGGGGGATAGGGGTGTCGGAGGCGAAGAGCCCGTACTGCGGGGGTCGGGCGTAGAGCGTGCTGTCCGCTCGCTCGGAGGCGGGGTAGGGTGAGGGGATGGGCTTGATGAGTATGTTTGGGAGGGGCGGGAGCGCGGGGTAGACCAAGGGCGGGTAGGCGGTGTACGGCGCGTGCTCGAGCACGGGCGGGGCGGACTGGCTGCGCTCCGGCCCAGGCAAGGGCTTGTCGTCCACAACGATTTCGCCTGGTGACCCTGAGCCGGAGCCGGAGCCGGAGCCGGCTTCGGGCCAGGGGAGCGCTTTCGCTCGCTCGTACACGTCCAGCCGGCGCCACCAGTCCGACGCGAGGGTCATGTACTCCGCCGCCCAGGCCTCGGCAGCAGGCAGCATCTCCTCCTCCGCAGCCATGAACTGCTGTTGGAGGGAGGGGGAGGGCGCGTAGGAGACGTGCAGCTGGGTGAGCGAGAGTGGCGGTCGGCGCGCGGCGCTGCGCGAGCTAGAGCCTTTCTTGCCTTTGCTCCGTGTGGGTGCGGGCGACTCGGTGGCCGCTGGCACCGGGGCGCCCGGTACAGTCTTCGTCTCAGCAGCAACAGCGGCCGCCTCCTCCTTCTCCGCGCTCCGCCTGCGCATCTCCACCGCTGCGGGGACCCGCAGCGCCTCCCTGGCGAGCAACACCCTCGCCAACCGCTGCTTGAACGCCACGCTCTGTGTGTCCACCTCCCTTGGCGCACACAGCTCGCAATGGTACGTATCCGGCACCGCGTCCGCGAGATCAGGCTCGATGCCCATGCAGAGCATATGCTGCCAGACGTCGCACCTGTCGCACGCGATCGTCGCGTCCCCCTCCTGGTACCCGACGTTGCACACGCAGCGGAACTGGAACTTGTCCTCCCCCTCGCCGACGATCGTGACCGGGTTCGGCGCGCGCTTGGACTTGGGCGCGGGACGCTTGGACTTGGGTTTCTCCGGTAGCGGGGAGGGGGAGTGGGAGTGGGCTTTGGGGGCGACCTGGTCGGGCTCGAGGTCGAGCGGGGGGAGGGGGGAGGTAGGCAGTGGCCCAGGACCGAAAGTGACCTCCATCTTCGGTTCGTGGAACGCGCTTGCTGGGAGGAGACTCGAGATTGAGGGAAGGGCGGAGATGGGGGAGAGGAGGGGCTCGACGGGGGAGTACTCTGCCCTGGGGAAGGAGGTGTTCACCGTTGGCCCCGGTCTTGCTGGCGCGGGATCGGCGCTGCGTGCGTAGAGGATGCTCTCTGCTGAAGGGAGCGGGTGGGAGTGGGAGGGTGCGCTGGGGGAGGCGGAGCGCGCGGGTGCAGGGGGGAGGGAGGGGAGGCGGGTGGAAGTGGGGATACCGGGGGAGAGGGCGAGGAGGGCTAGTGCCGCTTCCTCTTCTGCTGCTGCGGCGGCGGACATGCCTGGCTGCTGGGGCTCGGGGGCGGGTGCTGGGGATCGCACATGCACATGCTGAGCAGGGGTAGGAGGCCTCGGAGGGCCAGCGACGGGTGACGGACCTGCTGGTGAATGGGAATGGGAGTGGGAGTCAAGCGACGGGTATGGGACGGGTGTGTTCCCCCCTCCGCCCATGTTTGTGTGGAGAGTGAGGGCGGGGAGGGGGCGCGGGAGGGGGTTAGTTGATGTGAGTGGGGGGAGGTCGGCTGACGGTGCTGGTGCTGGTGGGGGGGAGGGGGAGGACATCTTGCCGGCGGGGCATTGAGCGGCGGGATCCTTCAGCGGCGGGTATGCTGCGTTGACCTAGAGGACTCTGGTCGCAGAAAAGTGTGAAGCACAGGAAACGCAGGAAGGAGTAAGCAAAGACGGCGCGCTGCTCTGCCTGCAGTCATCTTCTCCTCAGCAGCCAGTGGCTGAGCAAACGGAAGCTATCAAAGGCTCCTCCGCGCGGAGGCAAATTGGGCGCTTCTCCTTAGGCGCGCGCGACTCGCGTGCGCACTCCGCCAGCAACCAGCAAGAGCCAGCTGCCCAGCCCAAGAGAGAGAGGATGACCACCACCGCTCGACCGAAAGAGCTCGCGCGAATCCGCCCCCCCACGCCCCCTCCAAACCCCTGGCAGTCCTTCCCCGCCCGTCTTCTCACCCCCTGGCCCACCGCCGCCCTCAAGCCAGTCGCGGTCAAGACCGGCAGCCGGGACTATGTCTCCTGTGTCTGCTGGAGCTGCGATGGGAAGAGGATGGCGAGCTGCGGGTATGAGAGGAGCGTCAGGGTTTGGAATCCTGAGAGGACGGTGGGTGTCTCTCTCTCTCTCTCTCTCTCCTTCTCCTGCTCCTTCTCCTGCTTCTCCTGCGCATGCTCATACACCCGCAGACCGACCTCCATCTAACGACAACCCTCTCTGGAGGGCACGACAGCCCCGTGCACCACGTAACGTGGCATCCAAGCGACCCATTCACCCTCGCCTCGCTATCAAAGTCCGACAAGGCACTCTCAATATGGGACGTGCGCCGTGCGTCCTGCCTCTCCCATCTTTCTCTTCCCTCCTGCTGATTTCCCGCCTGCTGCTTCTTGCTCTTTACTCCTGCTCCCTGCTCCTGCTTCCTGTCCCTCCACCCCCAAACCCCCCAGAACCCACCAAACCCCTGTTCACGCTCCACACCCCCCTAGAGCTGCTCACACTCGAATGGCACCCCTCCGGCACCTCCCTCCTCGCGCTCTCGACCGACGACGGGCTATACGAGGTGCTCCGCTCGGCCCCCTCCCCCTCCCCCTTGCCCAAGGTCGAGGACGGTGACATCCCCTCCACCGCCCTTCCCCCTGCAGCTGAAGAAAGCGAGAAGCCCGGGGCCTCCGTTCCCGTTCCAGAAAGCCTCCCCGGCTCCAGCTGGGTCCTCGGCACCCGTCACGCCGGCCACGGGCAACTGAACGCCTTCCTCTTCTCTCACACGGGGACCCACCTCCTCCTCTCAAAAGTCAGCGGAACACTCGAGATCCTCTCCCTCCCCGCCTTCAACTCCCGGATCAAGCTCTCCGCCCATGTGGGCTCGTGCTACACCGCCGCGCTCGACCCGAGGGGGTGGTACTGCGCTACCGGGGGCGCGGACGCGGTGCTGAATCTGTGGGATACGAGGGAATGGATCGTCAAGCGGGTGTTTGATGCCGAGTGCGTCCTGTTCCACACATTCTCTCCTATCCACCCAACCCCTCCGCCCTAGCATGCCAGTCCGAGAAGTCGCCTTCTCCCACGACGGCGAATACCTCGCCTGTGCGCTGGACGACATCCCCGGCGTGGACATATACGAGACCGAGACCGGCTTGCGCACGCTACGCATCCCCACACCCGGACCGGCGGCCACGATCGCCTGGCACCCCAGCAAGTGGATCCTCGCGGTGGGGGGCGATGGGGGCGCGAGCGCCAGACAGGGGTGGTGCTGCTTTTTTGGCTTGTGAGGAACGCGGGTTGTGCGAGAGGTTGGCTCGATTTGGGCTTCTGGGCGGGAGTGCCCTGTGTGCCCGAGGTGTTCGTCAAGACCGAACACGGGTGATTACGATTAATGCCATTACACCCCTGTAAGACCAAAACAATGCAATGTGCGCCAGGTGTGCGCCAGGTGTCTCTAACGTATGCCATGCTCGCCTGTCCGTGAAACCGCTCGCCATCCAAGCATCGCCCCGCGCTGCTGCTCAGAGGAGGCCGTAGTCCACGCCGTCCTCGTCGCCGTCCTCCTCCTCGCCGTCGAGCCAGTCCTCCTGATCCTCATACTCTTCGTCCACCTCGATATCCCAATCGCTCGCGTCTTCCTCCTCTTCATCCGCCTCGTCGTCCACCTGCTCCCGATCGCTCCCCTCAAAGTACCCAAAACGGGTCTCACGCTGCAGGTAGCCCAGATGCCCGCCCTGGACCAGCCGCTCGTCTCGGTAGGGCACGAGCACGGTGCTCACCGCCCCGCCGAAGCGCTTGCGTTGCTCGACGAACGCGGCGAGCTGGTGCCCGTCGTACCCCGTTGCCCACAGCGTGTGCAGCTTGGGCAGCACGAGTCCCGTCGTCCGCCCAGGGTCCTTGTCGTCATCCATGATCGAGGCGAGATAGTCGTCCAGGGCGTTGAGCTCGAGCTGTTCCAGGCTCGGCAGTCGGCGCAGAAGCGCGATGAATTCGACGCCGGTCACGTCCACGAGGACAAACTTGAGCCTATGAAGCACGGGATATCGCGCGTCGGACACCATCCGGATTTGTTCCGTGTAGTCATAGTCCTCCAGGGTGTCCAGCGACAGGTAGCTGAGTTTAGGCGCCCGAAGCATATTGATCAGATGCGAGAGCACCCAAGGTCGTACATCGCCTAGCTCCACCTCCTCTAGCTTGTCGAGCCTGACCTCTTCGACTTCTGGATAATTGCGAGGATCGACTTCTTCCGGGATGCGTGGACCAGACGCCATGACGGTAAGCTTTTCAAGCCCCGGACAAGCACGGATCAGGTTGACCCATTCCGTCCACTTTGGCCGCCATCCCGCCGGGAGATATTCAACTTCGAGCGAGGTGAGCCCAGAAAGCATAGGCGCCGACCAGCGCAGAGGCACAGAGTATAGCGATACTCCAGTGAGTTTTGGAGCCTGCCCGCCAAAGATATCCACAGGCTCTGCAAATGGCAACCCGTGCTCTTCGTCCTCGTCGAATTCGGTGTGAGCGTTTATGAGCTCAAGAAACGTCAGCTCAGGAGCTGGTTCCGACATCATGCTCAAAGCCGTATGGATCGCAACGTACTCCTCCGTACGCAGAGAGAATGATCTCCATCGTTCCGGTCGCATGATCACAGAGAGCATCCCTCGCATGTCGATCTGAGTGAGCCAATGGTCCTCGGTGAGGTCCAAATCGACGTCTATCAATTTGGCTCGATCTAGCCACAGTCGGGTGAGGGGATAAGGTGATCGTTCTTTTAGGCATATGTGACTCCAGAGTGACGATGTCGTTATTGCAACGTCTCTTGGCAGGAGGTCAGACCATGATGTATGCGCTGCATAAACTTTGCTCACCGGAAGCGTCGGTTTACATGAGAAATCACCGTCGGAAAGCGCGTCTCATCTTCCTCCTCGTCTACTGGTATCTTCTCCACCCACTCTGGGTCACACTCGCCCTCGTTTCCCATCTCAAATATCCTGGCGAGTAGCTCATACGGTAGCTTCATGATCGGAGCCACAAGCGTCTGCCGTGCCTCCAGCAACTTTGCCCGATCCTCTTCTAGCGCGCCCAGCTCCGCACACGAATCCTTCACTAGTTCCATGGCAAGTTGAATCTCGACAGCGCGCTCTTCAAGTTCTTGATCCAATTCTTCAAGCTGCTCGTTAATGGATTGCGACTTGAGAGATGTGCTCGGCCGACCCGTACTTGATGAAGCCTGGGGCCATGTGCGTGACCTGGAACGATGCGATGGCATGCAAAGGAGTGTAGAAGGGATGTACGATCAGCTTATGGTTCGAACGGCGTCCCACAGAAGCTGAACGAGCGCTAAAGGTGTATTCAAGCGGACTGGTGGGGGAGAAGCTGTAGGAAGCGTCTGGTGGTGGCAGTGGTGGGAAGAGTCAAGAGTCAAGGAGTGGCGGAGGTTATTGGCGTTGTCGCTTTCATTCATCCCACCGCCATCTGGGCCTAACGCTCTGACGATGATTATGCAAATACTAAACACCGAGGTCACCAGGCCCCATGCTGTAGTCTCACGCAGATCGCTCGCTCCCCTTTTGGCGAACGCTCCTGAACCACTTGAAGCGCACTCTTCACGCGTACCCGCTGGGCGTTGACGCATTGGCATTTGCCACTGTCACCAAAAGCTCCTCATGATTCCGGGAATGGCCACCCAACATCAGCACCAGTGTGCAAAGGACTCGGCCAGTCAATCCCATTAAGGCGTAGCGCTGGCTGAGAGTATCCGTGGACTCGTCCGAGTCTGCGTGTGATTGCGATGCGCGGGCCGTTGTTGGCTCAGACTGCATGCTCACGGATCTCCGAGCATCTGTCCGCTCTTCTCTGAAGGTGGGCAAGACAACCAAGTGAATATTTGACCTGGCTATTTGTATTAGATTCTCAAGGCTGTGCGGGCTTCCCCGATGACCGTTTACATCGCCGAGCTTCCTTTACGCAAGAGATCATTCTCGTAATCAGGTCCTCATCAGGGATCCGAAACCGTTATCGGGGAGATGATTCATCGGCACAGATCGTCCGGACGGTGGGCGAACCGTCTTGCATCTTGACTCTCGACCACCACAATGGCTGGGCCGGGGTACGTCTACCCAGTGCCAAATGCCCAGCTACACGATACCCTCAAGCTAGAGAAACACATAGAAGGCGGATACTATACTGTCACCCACGTCTCCGCACACACCTTCCCCGTCGCGTCAATTGAAACCACGGAAGGTCGAGAGCCAGAACAGACGATTGTGGCAAAGAGCAATGATCGCCGACTGTTGGGCACAACGATCTACTACCTCTTGGATCCTGCTTCTCCGAGGGGCTATTTTCATATGAACGCGTCTACAACAATGCACTTTCATCACGCAGGCAGAGCTCGATATACCCTATTGCGACCATCGAAGACCAGAGGCCCGCCCGCCATCAGCTACGTCACTGTGGGCGATAATCTCGAAGCTGGTGAGGTGAGGCAGCTATTGGTGGAAGGTGGTGTCTGGAAGTGCAGCGAGATCCCACCTGAAGATCTCGTCGGGTTGGCCGAAGAAGGGCTGAGCCCAGAGCAGCTGATCGAGAAGCGCGAGAGGATTGGTTGCTTGATCAGCGAACTTGTATTCCCTGGTCCGTACCTGTGCATTCTGTCCGCATCATGTCCAGCTTATAAACGAACAGGCTTCGAATGGGAGGATCACGCCTTCATGAGGATGACTGATTTGCACGATCTTTTCAAGAATGCCGAATCGTCGGATGACTGGAAGAAGTACCAGGAATACGTTCGGCCAGATGTGCGATAGGCATCTGCGCAGTAGCGGGAAGGATTGTTCTAATCTGAATGCGTCGGAACACGACGGCACGTCTGGTAGATGAGAATAGATAATGAGTCCTTGGATTACTTGCATAGATGTACAGGTATGTAGCAGTACATTGGCCCGATAGAAACGATAAAGTGAAGTGAAATCTTGCATATTGCACGGTTGAAGTGGATGTTGCATCTTGCGTAGGAGTGCAGAGTGTAGAAAGGCGGGTATAATAATGCAGTGTTGAAACTGATCAAAGGAAAGGCACGTTCTCCATCTCGCCAGTAGCGAGGAGATCGTCGTCAAACTCTTCGTCCCCCGGCAGGTGCTTGGCCGCCGCGGGCCACTCGTCTACCTCTGGCTCCTCCGTCTCCCCTTCCTCCTGATCCTCGTCTGCATGCGCAGGCCGGGGCATCCAGCTGCCACTATCTGGCTCCGGCGAACCAGGCAACGACCCTGGCATACTATGTGTCTCTGTCGGACTCCGGCTCAGGGCAAAGTCATCGTCCTCGGAGAGCGACTCGGCCGTGAACGCAGCGCTGACAAGCGGGCTTGTGGGGCGGATCGGCTTCTCCCCATTCGGGTTCGGCGTGCTATCCCCTGTCTTGGAACCTGCAACCGAAGTCCTCGAGACGGGCAGGCCAAGGGTGAAGTTCCTGATCCTGCTCAAGCGGCTCGAGTTATCCGACCGCGCGCTAAGTGCAGGGGACGGCGGACGGAGATCCGGGATATCGATATTCGCCATGGGGGTGCGCCAGTAATTCAGGTCCGTGAACTCCTGTGCCCACTTACGGTGCACGGGCGGGAACATCTGGTCGACCAGGTCGGTCATGTGGATGTAGGAGGACTTGTATCCCGCGAGCTCGAGCAGCTCCATCTTGACGACGCCGGACGAGTCGATGGTGAAGATCCTTCCGGAGGGGATGTTGACTGACCGGTAGGAGAGCGCATCGGTGATGCGATTGCCGAAGCCTGCGTAGAACGGGTGCTTGTTCTTGTCACCAAAGAGCCGCTGAATGTCGCGCAAACAGGCCATCTTGAATACCTCGGGTTTGCGCATGATCACCTCCCTGTATGAGCGTCAGTAGCTGACACTGGAGAGGCTTCTTAGGTACGCACCTATGCAGCGCAGCGATCAGCCTGTCTGGGCTCATGATGACCGGTCCCTCTGGCAGCTGGTAATTATTCTGGTTTATCCCCTTGAGGTAGTCCCTCGTCGAGTCGGCCTGACCAATCGCCCTCGAAGTGAGGTACATGATCTTGTACCCATTCCTGCAAATGTCCGTGTATAGCTTGGCGACGCCCGAGTGGGTCCAGTCCCTGCCGATCATCGTGAACATATGCCCCAGTGCGTCAGACTTGGTGATCGTCCCGTCGATGTCTGAGACGACGAGCTGGTCCGTGTTCTTCCAGAGGAAGATGCGGGCCGTGCAGACGACGGCGGCCGCGTTGGCCAGGGAGAAGGAGACGCTGTTCGGCCCGGGTTTGAGGTGCAGCTGCTTGAGCTGCTCGCTTGTCAGGCGGAGCGTCTTGGCATACGTCTTGGGCTTCTCCCCCGCTGGTACCGCGGGCTGCTCTAGCGGGTTCGTGATAGCCTCGGTGATAGGAGCAGGGCTCTCGACCACCGCGGGTGCCGGGCTGGAGTTCCCCCGACGCAGCTGAAGCTCCGACGGCTTGGCCGGCTCCAGATCGCCAGCTTTGGACACCGCATCCTGTGGACGGCGGGACCACCAGCGCGTCCAGCTGCTGGTGCTGGCGCGGCTGAGGCTTGCTGGAGGGCTGGGCTGGCGCTCGGGAGAGCCAGAGGTTAGGTCCGCCGGAGCGGCCTCGAGCCGCCAACTAGCGAGCGCGGGGAAGAGGGGGGACGAGTCGTCCCGCGTAATGTACTTCTCATCCCAGCGGATGACGAGGTTCGGGTCGTTCACGATCGTGTCCGAGTCTACGAATTCTTTGTAGGTCACTAGCTTGGACTGGAAGACGGCTGCGTTCTCAATCTGCGCGTACATGATCAGCCGCTGCCCGCTGCGCTCAAATCAGCATCAACGCACCTCGCTGCCCCTGATGGAATCCGGCCCACACAAGCTCAACTCAAATGTTGTGCGTTTGTCGTCCACCTCGAGGCCAAACGCCTCTCCGATCTTGCCCTTCGGGTATAACTTGCCCCCAACGCCCAGCATGCCCTTCTCCTCCTCTTCTCGCTCGTTCGGAGGGTGGGCGGTGTGAGGCGTGGGAAGGGCGCCCCACTCCCAGGTGTAGTCGGGGAGGCTGCTAGGCGGCGGGAGCTCAGAAAGGGAGAGTTGCGGGAGGACGGGTGCGGAGGCGGATGCCTGGTGGCGAAGGTGCTGTATGCCAGAGCTAGAGACGAGGTCAGAGCTGCAAGGTGCACAATAAATGCAGACCAGCGTACTTGGGTATTGAAGGAGGAGTAAGCACCTCTGGCTCCTCGCTCACCGCCCTCAGCGTCGTGAGGCTCGTATCCGCCTCGAGCTCCTCATGCGCAAGGTCCGGTGGCTCGCTCATCGCCCGAAGAGGCGGGATAACCCTCGCTTCCGTCCGTCCTATGGCCGCTTCCTCGTCCTCCGTCTTCGGTTTGCCTTTACCCAGCAAGCGGTCCGTCCAGGATCTTGACTGGTCATCCTCGTCGTTCTCAAGACCATCTTCTGTCTTCAGGTTGGGCGCAGCATCAGGATGCGAGTGATACCCTTCCATATCGAGCACGACGTCCGATTTGTACTCCACATCTGGCCCTGGATGGTCTGCAGACGAAGGCTGGGCGATCCTGTCCACCGCTTTGGAGGGATTAGGATGCTCGGCCTCTGATGCTGGCGGCGGCTGGGAGGAGCTCCGCTTGGATTGCTTCTCCTGGTGGGAGGAAGCGGATAACGACGTCGGTGGGGTGGACGAGCGGGAGGTGGGCGTGGTTGGTCGGGACGTTGATGGCAAGGACGGAGAGTGCGCCTCGGGTGGGGCTTCGTTGTTCAGGTCCAGAAAGGGCGGATCCTGCCCATACATCAGCATCCACTGCATGACATGTACTCTCTGTGCGGCTCACAGATGACACAGTCCCCTCCATCTGCTCCACCTCCTTCATACCCTCCTCCCTCGCCTTCGCGCCAAACCTGTCCGTCTTTGGCTCTTCATTCACCTGCTGCAGCGGCTCCGATGCGTGGATGATCGGACTCGTCTGCAGCTCCTGCGGGACGTCCTCGTCCGTCTCGCACACGAAAAACGCTTCGCCGGCCTCGCCGATCTTCATGGAGAACTGAGTGACCTGGCCATTGACGACGACCGTTACCTGCAACACACCGCATTAGCATTCCCTCCTCAACCAGCAGGCGAACACTACGCACCTGGTTATCCGCGGGCCTGAGAATCGACAGCTTGCCAAATCGCACATGGAACGGCGTGCAGGCAAGTGACGTCTCCCCTGGTCCTGCGGAAGGGTCGGCAGGACGCTCGATGACGATTACGTCGATTGCTCCTGTGAGCGTGGCGGCGTTGATGGGCGGGAGGTCGCGGTAGTACTGGTATGCACCGCGGATGTAGTTCATCTTCTGTGCGGTGGGGGTCGAGGAGAGAGGGCTGGCAGAGTGCGATGATGTATGCGTTGAAAATTGGGGGAGACGAGTCGATGCAGGGGAGGCTTAAAGGGGGCACGCGACTGCGGTATGTTTGAATGCCAGCTCCGTGCGACCCTAGCCCGGGTAAGCAAAGCGCAATGCAAAAGTGCGGTCGTGCGGGCAGAAGAGAACGAGGCGGGAATGATTTGCTGGGGGTGGGGTTGTCCAAACGTGTGCAAGGAGTGTTGGACTGCTGCGAACTGTTGCACTCTGCTTATGCTTGGGGATACGCCCGGGTGTATGACGCCCGCCTGTTCGGCCCCAATGACCCAATCCGACGCGGCTCGCGCTCCCGAGGCGATGTTCACAAGCCTGAGCTCCGGCAACCCGGCTTCTTTGCTCCCGTTGAATGTGAATTCATCCCCAAGCCGTTGCTGGGCCCGCCCCTGTCGTCGTGAAGGGCAAAACGTTAATCTGCCACGCACGTGCAGCCTCGATCGGGTTGATAAAGTTGAGATTGTGGTTGGAACGCGAGCTGTATTAGGCTACACTGATAACGTATCGATACAGCAACTATCCAAATCCATCCAAACACCTTGCGCTCCAAAGTACCGCAGGATCTTCTCCCCAAAACATGATCCGGCAGTAGTATCGCATGACTCGCATGACCCTGACCGCGCCTCCATCTGCATACCCCACACTCCCCACACCCCCAACAGAAAGTGAACAGAGCACGAATTCCGTCGGGGCTAGAGCCCTTTCTGATGCAGTATCCCCTCGCATGCCCGGAGCGCACCCACCACCGAAAAACATATTGCGGGCGTCACGGCGTAGCAGATCTGCGGGGGTTGATGAGCTCCGGTGTGAGTCTCGTGCCGGAATGGAGGGCGGAACTTACCACCAGGAATCGCGCAATCGCGCCTTGCACCTCCTCGCTCTCTCCCGCTACCTCCGCCATACTTGCAATGTTGATCGCTGGCGGGCCGGCTGCCGCGAGCATCAGGACGAACCACATCATCGCCTCGGTTCCAAGCATGTTTGTCTTGGTCGCAAGCAGGTATACCAGCGCAATGGACAAGGTCGGCATAATGATGAAGCGCAAGGTGAGGATGTACGCTGCTGGCCAAAAGTGAACGACGCGGTCCTTTACGAGGTTGTTCGGGTCGTGCGGTTCATCTTGCTCGGTCTCCCCCTCAGCGTCTTCCTTAGGCTTTGGCGGATGCACGACGGACTCGTACAGCTTGCTCCCAACAACGAACATTTGCAGCCTGCGCAACTTTGAACAACTCGCCCACGGAACGCCGGTAGAACTGACTCACGCATTAAAGAGCTCGCCAATATTCTGCAAGCTGATGGTGAACCAAGCTTTGAGCACGCCACCCTCCTGCGGCGAGGAGAAGAACGCCGTCCTGAGGAACGGCACGGATGCGATCACGATGGCCAGCACCGCGCCGACCAACGGAGGGTTGATGACCTCGTGTATCGCGTAGAGAGTGCGCCTGATCGGGTATGGTAGACGATAATACCACGCTTTGATGTGCACTACGACAGAGTGGGTCATCCGCTTCAGCCGCGTCTGCCCGTGCTTCGTGCTCTGCTTGATTCGTTTCGAGAGCAGCGGCGTATCCTCTGTGCGCTCCATAGCCTCCTCCGCTTCCTCTTGAGCGTCTTCCGGACTCTGCACCGTGAGGATCGGCTGCGGCCTGTATCCGCCAACCTGGTCCTCCCTCTCCTCCTCTTTTGGGCTTTCACCGAGCAGCTTCGGGCCCAGCGCGAAGGTAAGCACGTTATTGATCATTGCATTGAGAAGGAAGTAGGTGGTTGCCTTGTCCGCCGCAGCCCCAGGCGCGCCTTGCGAGATGCTGTCAAGGATCCCGGTGGTGCGCAGGGATTGAAGGAGGAGAAGAGGGAGCGCGGTAGTGTTGTTGAAGGCTGCGGCGCCGAGGGCCCAGGTAGGGAAGTTGAGCCACTTGACCATAGGCCAGATGAGGAGGAGGGAGATGAAGGGGTATATCACGGCCCATGCTATTCCAGAATTAGTGTCCCAGGTGGAGAAAGAGGAGGGCAGGCGGGCGCACCGAAAATAGGCCATAACTGGAAGGCGTCCCCGCCCTCGCTCGCCAGGTCCTTCCCAATGCTCGTAATGAGCAGCGCGGGGAGGAACATCTCCACGCAGATGTGGGAGACCTCCTTTGCCGTGTGCTGCGAGAGAAGGCCCAGGACGCCTGCAAGGACGCCCCATCCGAGCGTGAGGAGGACGGAGAGGGAGGACTGGAGCGCGGCGAGGAAGGAGGCGACCAGCGATGAGGACATGCTGCTGCTGCCCCTGGTTCGGGGTCTGGCAGATGGTAATGGCTAGCAGAAGCAGACGAACGTGTACCCAGGTCGACGATGGTGGTAGATGACCGTGAGATCAGCAGACTCCCTGCCCCGTTCGCAGGGGCGTCCATCCACTGTTACCCTCAGTCCCTACTGTGGTGCCAATAATAGGCCGGCCTCATACCAGTCAGTGCGGTCATCTGCTTCCGCGCCCACATTTGGACATTTACCTCCGTCAGGGCGCTGCCACCATCACTTTCGCGCGCAAATTACCGTGCGATCCCGTTCCCTTTCATCAGCACACGCGCGGGGCGCCCATAAAGCACACGGACGACATCTCTCCCATCGCAGGCCGGGATGGAGACGAAGCGCAAGAAGTCGAGGGGCAAAAGGACGTACCAAGCCAAGCGTGCCGGCACTGCGGAGCTTATCGACCTTACCTCGGCCAGCCCGACAAATTCCAGGTCACCATCTGTCATCGTCATCCAGTCAGACGCCGAGGCGTCTGAGCCGCCGTCGCGAGGTCACAGTCGGCCAACGGAGGCGACTATTGTTGGAGAGGATGGGGAGGCGGAAGAACCACCCAGGAAGAGGAGAGCAGTAGGGCCTCAGCCTTCGGAGGTCCCCAACACACCCCAGATCGCCGGACCATCGTCGATGCGAACGAACACCACAAGCAGCGCTGCGGTCGCATTCACGAGTGCAACAGGGCCCGAGCAAAGGAATTCGCTCAACCTGCCGCCTTCTCAGAATGCCGAGCCCAAGGGACTTTCCAGGCGAGTAAAGCAAAAGAAAAGACAGAAGGAGCTGGCTAGGCAGGCCGGAATGCGAGACATTGGGTCGATCGACAAATTTGAGGGCGCTGAGGAGCTGATCTGGCAAGATGGGTCGGTGCCCGAGAGGAGCACTGCGCAGGAAGCTGGCCCCAGCGGGTCGATAAGAAGGGATGATGTGGAAGTCAAGGCTCCGGTAGCCTTCGCACAGGCTGGAAAGGGGAAGGAGCGAGAGAGGGTTCCCGCGACCAGCGCTGCCAATGGGAGTGTCAAACGCGATGCAGAATCAGATAGAGAGAGCGACCGAGCCAGGGGGAAGATGCGTGAATGGGACCAGGGCAAGTCGTGGGACCGCGACGAGCAGGAGAGGGTAGAGGAGAGGGAGCGGAAGAAGAAGAAGAAGAGCAAAGGGAAGGGTAAGGGAAGACAGGTGTGTTTGAACCATATCCCATGCTATATGCGTTCTTACAGCGGCGATAGGATGACGTACCCTTGTTCTTCCTCGATGATACGCCTGGCAGTGTGCCTTACATGCCCGACAGGCCTGCATTCGAAGCCTCGGCGAACGGATCTGGCCTGCTCCTACCCGGCCACATCAAAATCATCACCGGGGAAGAAGCTGATGAAGCTGCGGTGGAAGAAGACCTGCTCCAAGCCCCCGATAGCACAAGCTCGGGGGAAGAGGAGGAAGAGGTCGAGGGCCCGACGCTCGTGGACTTTGGTGCGCTCAAAGGGGCTGGGGCGAAAGGGAGCAGGTACTACGAGATTGCGGAACGGAACGCGGACTCAGAGTACTATGTCTGCGAGTATTGTAAGGAGACGGGACATATTGCTAACGACTGCCCACATCAAGTGGTACGTCGCATGCCATGGTTATCTTTTGGACGATTCCTGACGACGCGCGCAGTGCTTCAGCTGCGGTGCCATAGACCAACATGGCACGAGGGAATGTCATGCGGGGACGATATGCTTCAACTGCTCGAAAAGGGGCCATACGCTGAGGGAGTGCACCGAGCCGCTCAAGAAAGGCCCGCGCAAGACACGGTGCGAGAAATGCGGAATAGCGACGCATAGGACCTTGGTGAGTACCGTTGTGCATCATGCTGTGCATGACTCACACGAACCCTACAGAATTGTCCCTCGATCTGGCGGGTCTACACGTATTACACTCCGCAGGAGAAACGAGCTGTGGACGCGGAGGCACGCAAGTCCAAAGCCAACATCCTCGAGGGCGGCACGATGGAGCGTGGCGGCCCTCCCTATTGTTCGCGCTGCGCCGGCTCAGGGCACTGGGCGGACGATTGCCCGGATTGGCCTCCGTACGAGCCTACCGCATTCGGGTGGTACAATGCCCTCTCCGGCCCATTCGGCGAGGTGGATGCGCCGTCTGTCGACTTCTCCAACACTTATAAGGATGATGGTGCACCGCTGCCTGATGCGCCGGGCAAGGCTGCAAAAGCAAAAGAGAAGAAGAGACAGCAGCAGCTGGCGGGCAGAACTGAGGATGAAGATGCATTTGAGCGTTTGCAGCAGTCCAGGGGCTGGGGTGGCCGGGGTGGTCGGGGTCGACGTGATGACGACAGGGAGCGAGACGGGAGGCATATGCGCTTTGGCCCTCCTTCCGATTCTTGGCGACCACCACCCCCGCCGCTCCGAGCCCGCATTGGTGACCACCGCGATCGCGAAGAGCCGTGGAGGAGGAGGGACGACTATGAGCGCGACCGCTATTCGAGGCATGAATATGCTGATTTCCGACGGGGGCGGGACAGCGACGACGACTATTACGGGCCGAGTAGACGTCAAGCGCCAGGGCAGAGATATCACGGTGGCTATAGCCGTTGATATGCACTTATATGTTACACTGTTGTACCGTCCAGATACTCTAGCAAGACGATACCTGATGATCATGACACGATATTTAGGTACCAGTTTGCTCCGTATGTGCCTCTGCGGGACGTGTGTAGGACCAGCCGATTCCATCGCAGTGAATGAGGTTGGTTGCAACTCCTTTATCTGTCACCTCTTCCTCGATCGTAAACTTGGCACTGGTCATCTGCTCAGCGACCCAGATTGCTGTTCTGCGGGGCAATCAGCCGAAGATCCATGGGTGAGGTCCTTGTCTCCTTACCGAGTATGCAGCGTCAGCGGCCCTGTCCTGACTGTGGACCTCCCCTCTGCCAGCGCCAAGAAGATGATCATCTGATCCTGCATATACTCATCTACACACCCTCCCTCCCGCAAGTTCCTTGCTAGCTCATTGGCAGCCTCCTCGCCAACCTCCTTCGGAGCTTTGCCTTTCACCCCCAAGGCGGTGCCTGCGATGACGCATCCCGTATCTGTCGTAGCCACCAGAACGATCCCCATTCCTGAGCCGAGACTGTCGGAGTCCTTGAGTATCTGGATGCTGGTGTTGCTAACTCCCCTCAGGAGGTTATCAGCTTGTACGCAGCGAAGTGCGGAGGCGCATAGCTCGTTCACGAGATGTTGCGGTAGCTTGCCGGCGACATATGCGATGCCGGAGATAGAGACGACGTTCCCGCAATCTTTCAGCGTGATGGCAGGCAGCTTCCCTTGAATCGACGGAACAGACACGTATAGCTCCCCGCCGCCTTTCGGCCAGTATCCACGTCGTTTGATGTCTAGTTGCACCTCCAAACCAAAATGGTGGTTCAGGAAGGGCAGAAGGACGCGCTGTGTATAGTCAACCTGTGGTGCTTGAGCCGCATTGGTGCCGCCTTTCAGCGTGAGGGTCGAGTGCGAGTTTGGGGGGAGACAAAGTAGGCATGGGAGGGAGATTTGTAGAAGCAGGGTCGTTGAGCCGGCCGTCCGCGGGTCGGCGGTGTAGTGGCCGGGAGTGTTGATGCCCGGATGAAATGTGATATTCTGTGAGTTCATGACTGCGCTTTGAAGATGGCTCCCCTGTGAGATTTGGGACAGTAGAACCAAGCCTAGTCCGGTTAATGACTATAGGTTGGATGTGAATACTGTATTCCGTACCCGCTGCATGCTGCGCCTTCAATCCTGGCGGGCGCCGGTTCGCACGAATCTTCTCGATCTTGAGAGGTCGACGAAAGATTGCAGCATAGCTCATTGCGTTCCTTAGGATTTGACCTCCGCCTGATTTGAGCTCATCAGCGACGATCAATAGAAACTTCACGATCACTAGCCTTCAAGAACCGAACCGTCAAGTTGAACAGGTTCTAGCGTGGTCCACATCGCCGTGGCGCCGGAGCTGAAGTGCTCCTTAAAAGTTGGCCAGCGGCCAGTGTAGATAGTTGAACGAGAGCAACGACGAGCACAGCTGGTCCGGTATGCGGAGAGACTGCGCATGTCCTCGCACAGCGAGTACTCGAGTCACATAGACTAAACGTACTACAAAACGGCGTCGCGCCAAGTCGCGTTCCTTCCAGTACGCCGGACGCGAAACTCGGAGAAGTTGACGGCGCCTAAATTTGGTGCTTTGGTAATGCCCGCTACGGATGTAATCCGTAGCTGGGTTCCTTGTATTGGAGGTCCGTTTTCCAAAAGTCCTATGAAATCCATAAATCTGTACCCGACCTTCCCCGAGGGGCTGTGTTCCTTCCGTCCCGTCCTCCTCCGACCCTGCTGAAAAGACTGCAGGGTCGTTTTTGCAGCTTTCCCGTCCCATGGGTGTTTTTCCAGCTTTCCCGTCCCATGGGTGTTTTTCGGTCCTGCCATCCTGTTGCCATTATTGCATGCTCTTCCATGCCTGGCATGATGTGCGCTTGATCTGCCCTGCCCAGTTTCTGGCAGTGTCTGTGTGTGCAGGGCTCTTCTCCTTGCTTGCTTGCTTCGATATATATATATACAGTACATATATGCACCATGGCGGAGGAGGGGCATGGACACGCTGTTGTGGCTGCCCCGGCATGGCCATGGCAGCCAGTTATCGCTCTATTCCTCATGGCAAATCGATCCCCCTTGTTTTCCGGCGATGTGGAGGATCTGGATGTGCTGGCTATTGTGCATGGTGTTGCGGTTGCAGGTGATGGCAGGCCCTCGCATGCCGTGCAGCGTGATGTCATTTCACATCTTGTATCCGGTGAATGCCATGGCCAGCATTGGCGTGTTTGCTCGGAGCTGTCGCATGGGTGCGGCACAGCACAGCAGCTCTCTGCACACATCCTCTCTGCCCTTTGCGAGTCCTCTGTGGTAGAGCTACCAACTTCGAACATGCGGATCATCTGTCAGTCGCTTGGGCTGGTTGCGTTGCGTGAGCGCCGTGAAAGGTGTCTGCTTGCACTCCAACAGATGTGTGCCGATCAGAGTGCATCGGAGGTGGCTGCTGATTTCCCACTGCCAGCCCTCTTGGGGCGGCTCTTCCAGCAATGCAGCCCTTCCTTCCTGCGGGCCCTCTCCTTTCGGCATGGGCTTGCTGTTGCACCCCATTCTACTGCTCAGGGCCTTCGCAAGGTGATTGTGGACCACCTGTTGACTGGGGCTTGTTCCGACATGGATGATCCTGCTGCAATACCAATTGGCTGCATGGCAGCAGTGCAGGCCTATGAACATGTCCTGGTGGAGGAGGTGCGCTGTGCTCCTCCTGTGCTCTCCAGCCGCCTTGCCGCTCAGCTTGCCCACTTTC
>KV417277.1:12709-465159 GCA_001630345.1 Calocera viscosa TUFC12733 | reverse complement strand
CCCGGTGGTTGTAGTAGGTGAGGAGGTACATCGAGTTGAACTTCTGGTAGGCATGTGACTGCAGCTCGAGCGGATTGACATTGTTGCTGATCGGGAAGCAGTCGGTGATGAACTTGGCCACATAGTCCTCATTGGCGATCTTGCGCAGCCATGCCTCCAGGCCGTCCCATGCCTTATTGTTCCTCACCCCACAGAAGTACTTGATCGGCATCCTTGGGTCCGTGCTGAGGATTGCGCAGAGGTCGTTTGCCATCCACTCGCCAAAGCCGTTGAAGCACAGGTTGTTGTCCGATATGAACTTCACAATCGGCTTCTTTGCACTGCCGCTGCTGGACTGAACTGCGGCTCGCCATTGCCGGAGGTTGCGGGTGAACACATCAATACCATCAAAGTGCAGGGCAGGACCGTATTCCGTTCCGTGGAGGATGTTGCTGAATGCGGTATACTCCGTCTTCGTCCGCCAGAGAAGGTCATCTGGAGTGAGGCGATCGCCTGGGGTGGTGCAGACAAAGACCTTGAACTTGCACATATTGTTGGAATCAGCCACGGTGAAGACGGTGTGTCGACCCACAAGGGAGAGCATGGGTCGGAACATGGTGGACTTCTCCGTGCCCCCGCGGGTATTGTTGAAGAACTCCGGTGGTATTTGATATGCCAACCCGGCACTTCCCCGCTTTACATGCCTGTTGTTGGTGATGAGGGTATCGTAGTTGTGTCGGGGAAGCATCATGATCTCCCCCTGCAGGTTGAGGCTGATCTTCAAGAGCCCGCGGCCACCATCCAGGAAGATAAACAGGCGCTTGCCATGCGCAACTGCCTGAACATCCATCTCGTTCAGTGATGGACCGAGCCAGGCAAGTGCCTCCTCAATGGTGCAGGGTTTTGCACGGGGATATCGGCGAAGGGCTTCAGGACCTGGTATGAGTCAGCAAGCTGCGCTGTCAGGATGTGCAACATGGGGCGCACCAGTGCCCCTTGTTGCCTGCAACTGAACATAGGCATCGTTCCTTCCCCTCTCGGAGGTCGCCAGGCACTCGCTGTGAATCACAAGGCGGACTGGTTATATACATGAGCATGGATTTGGGAAGAGGGAAACGATGATGTGCGCACCTTGGAAAGGCTGATCATGCAGCTTCGGGTGCCAGCGCTTTATCTTCTCTATCCGATCAGCATGGGCAATATAATGCCATGTCTCCGGCATGCTGGGCAATGGTGTTTATTGTTATAAAGCGGAGGGGGTGCGAGAAAATTGGGTTGGAGCGGTGGAGTGGGGTGGATGGCAGGTGGTGGTTGCTGGCAGGGGAGGCCAGGTCCGTGACTTGTGCAGCCGCGCGCTTGCGTCCCTGGGCTGCACAGCCACTAAAACCAACCCCCCCCCCCCCCCCCCCTCCGGCGCTGTTTTGCGCCTCCAGCGCGCTACGGAATTTGAAAAAAAAAATCTGGCGCTTGGGGAGGCCGGAGGAGGGATGGCTTCAACCATCCCCCCATCTTTACGGCCTCTCAGAATTGAGAGGCCGCTCCAAAGCGCTCTGCGAGCGTGCCCCGGAGGAACCCCCCTCGGCTCCGAGGGTGTCCGTAGCGGGCCTTGCCGCGGCGCAGCCGCGGCCCTTCCGTCCTTATTCACGTTACCGGAACCAAAATTTCGACCCTCGCCTTCTTGGCTGGGACACATTTGCAGCACCACCTCACCGTATACCGCTGCACCTCGCTGCAGACCTAAAAGTCATCATGCCTCCCCCAGCGCCCATCCCCGCCGGATTTGATACTGTCAACCGGACAAAGCTCTTCCAGAACCCACCTACAGATGGCACGTCCGTGCCAATTCTACAGGAACTCGTTGCCCCACACATCCAGAGCTTCAATGCGCTCTTCGACGCGTCGGGACCCGGGGAAACGAAGGGGTTACTCAAACTTGGGATTGAAGATATTGGGGAGAAGGTAATATTTGAGAGATATGAGGATGGCGAGCCAGCCAGCGGGGCTAGACTGTCACGTGCGTATTCACTGCGATGGAATAGCCCTTCAATGTTAAGATTTGGCATAGTACGCATCAAAGAAGTCACCGTCGGCAGACCAATGGTACCAGATCGTGATCGAGTGTCGAAGGAGCGGAGGATATTTCCAACTGAGGTGAGCCAGAATCTTCAATCTAGCGTGCCTCCGCTGACCTTCGCGGCAGGCACGAGAGCGTCTGACCTCATACAGAGGCCGAATGTCGATCAAGCTGGCGTGGTCGGTAGATGGTGGGCCTGAGCAGGATGACACACGGGATTGCGGGCTGCTTCCAATTATGGTTCGGGTCCGTAATATGTTGAAGGACTTTCGGCTTCTGTGCTGACAATTTGTAGTCTGACCGATGTAACCTGAAAGGGATGTCCTCCGCTGAGATGGTTGCCCACCACGAGGAGGCAGAAGAGTTCGGCGGCTACTTCATCATTAACGGAAACGAGCGACTGATCCGATATCTCATCCTTCCCCGCCGAAACCACGTCATGTCTCTTATCCGACCATCATACACGAATCGCGGAGCCAGCTATACCCAGTATGCTGTCACGATGCGCTGTGTTCGACCCGACCAGACGAGCGTGACCAATTCGTTACACTACCTCGTCAACGGCACGGCCATGCTTCGCTTCAGCTGGAGGAAGCAGGAGTACACCATACCCATCATGCTCATTCTCAAGGCTCTGATCGGAGCCAGCGACAAGGAGATCTTCGAGGGTATCGCAATGCAGGATCACGAGAACACGTTCCTGCTCGACCGGGTGGAACTCCTCTTGCGAAGTTTCAAGAACTATTCGTTGCCGACCCCGAGATCCTGCCTCGAGTACTTGGGTGACAAGTTCCGCGTCGTGCTCAATCTGCCTGATGACTGGGGGAACGAGCGGGTGGGCGCTTGGCTCATCAACAAGGTCATACTTGTCCATTTGTCTGAGCCAAGAGACAAGTTTCGCATGCTGCTCTTCATGCTCCGGAAACTGTTCTCTCTGGTCTCTGGCGCGTCTTGTGCCGACAATCCGGATTCTCCTCAGAATCAGGAAATCCTCCTCCCTGGCTCGTTGTACGCCATGGCAATCAAGGAGCGCCTGGAGGACTCCCTGAACCAGATCCGCACTCTCTTATTGCAGGATCAAAGGCAAGGCGTGCCGATCGACTTCCACAACAAGAAGTATTTGAATCGGTTATTTAAGAAGGTCAACTTCGACATCGGTGCACGAATGGCGAATTTCCTCGCGACTGGGAACCTCATCTCACCCAGCGGGCTTGATTTGCAACAAGCAGCCGGTTTCACGGTGGTTGCAGAGAAGCTTAATTGGTACCGGTACATCAGCCATTTCCGTTGTGTACATCGTGGTGCCTTCTTCGCTCAGCTGAAGACGACCACAGTCCGCAAACTGCTTCCAGAAGCATGGGGCTTCCTTTGCCCTGTACACACGCCTGATGGAGCACCCTGCGGTCTGCTGAACCATTTGTCCCGCTCCTGCCTTATCGTCACCTCCACCCCATCTGTCACGCATATCCCCACCCTCCTCTCCTCTCTTGGCATGACAGAAGCTTTCTCGACTTCGTACGTCGATGGCAGGCAAAACCTATGTGTGCAGCTCGATGGTCGCGTAATCGGCTGGGCAACCCCCACATTGGCAGTGCAACTTGCCTCTGCTCTCCGAATATGGAAGTCGGAAGGGAAGCACAACGTCCCGCTGGACCTTGAGATTGGCCTTGTACCGGAATCGAAAGGTGGACAATATCCAGGGTTGTACCTTTTCTCCCAAAAAGCACGAATGATGCGGCCTGTCAAATACCTGCCAAATGAGCGGATAGATCATATTGGATCATTCGAGCAGGTCTACATGGATATCGCCATCGAGCCAAACGAGGCCATCAAGGGGGTTTCAACCCATGTCGAGCTGTCACCAACAAACTTCCTTTCCATCCTTGCCAATCTGACACCTTTCTCCAACTTTAACCAAAGCCCTCGTAACATTTATCAGTGTCAGGTGAGCATGCCCTGAGGTTCCTTGTCAAGGCTGCGGCTCACGATCATATAGATGGGTAAGCAATCTATGGGTACACCATCAACCGCTTTGGCACACCGGACTGATAACAAGATGTACCGCTTGCAAACCGGACAATCACCTGTCGTCCGTCCTGAGTTACACAATACGTATGGCATGGACCATTTCCCTAATGGAACGAATGCCGTTGTTGCTGTTATCTCATACACCGGGTACGACATGGAGGACGCCATGATTCTCAACAAGTCAGCACACGAACGTGGTTTCGGCTATGGGACGATTTACAAGACCCATGTGCTGGACCTGTCAGAAGTGAGAGGAGCAGTGAAGCGGACATCAGCGCCAAATATCCACTTTGGCATCGGCACTGATATTCGAGATAACGACTCCCGCCGCGAGTTTGTCGATTGGGACGGTCTGCCGTTTGTGGGCACTAGGCTACGAGAAGGGGATCCCATGGGTGCCTATATCGACGACACGACTGGACGAACGGTCTTCGACAAATATAAGGGTATCGAGACGGCATATGTTGAGACTGTTCGATTACTCGGGGGCGATACCGGCGATACCGAGGCGCAGAAGATCCAGGTTACGCTCCGGATACCCCGGTCACCAGTCATCGGCGACAAGTTCTCATCGCGACACGGACAAAAGGGGGTGTGTTCGCAGAAGTGGCCAGCTATCGACATGCCTTTCAGCGAGAGCGGAATGCAGCCAGACGTTATCATCAACCCCCACGCCTTCCCAAGTCGCATGACAATAGGCATGTTTGTCGAGAGCATGGCGGGCAAGGCTGGTGCATTGCATGGTTTGGCTCAGGACGCAACACCGTTCAAGTTCTCCGAAGAAGACACGGCTGTCGACTTCTTTGGTCATCAACTTCGAGCTGCCGGCTACAACTACTACGGCCACGAGGCAATGTACTCTGGAATAACCGGCCAAGAGTTTGCCGCCGATATCTATCTCGGAGTCGTTTACTACCAGCGACTGCGTCACATGGTGGACGACAAGTTCCAAGTCCGTACCACTGGTCCCGTCGACCCTGTCACGCGGCAACCAGTGAAGGGTCGCAAGCGCGCCGGTGGTATCCGTTTCGGAGAGATGGAGCGCGACGCGCTAATCGCGCACGGCACATCCTTCCTGTTGCAAGACCGGCTCATGAACTGCTCGGACTACTCAACAGCATGGGTATGTCGTACATGCGGTAGCCTCATCTCCCTTGGGTACGAGGATATCGCCCTGGGCGAGACGATCATGGCCGGGCGTGGTTTCGCGTCGCGCAAGACGAGCGGGCCGACGGGCGAGTACTGTCGTGTCTGCCGGGGACAGGAAGAGGAGCGGGAGAAGCGCGAGCGAGCGTCGTTTGAGGCTCAGCAGCATCGGGTGCAGCAGACGAATGGTCAGACGCGCACCGCAGACCTGACGTTCTCCCTGCCCAAAATGAACGTGATGTCCGGTAAGAGCGTGGGAGGGGATATGGATGTTGTTGCTATACCCTATGTATTCCGATACTTGTGTGCTGAGTTGGCGGCCATGGGCATCGCGGTCAGTTTGGAGATCCGGTAGATCCGCATTTAATATCATTCTATTGCATTCTCTTATCGAATTCATCCCGTCTGAAGCTGTCAGCGGTGCTATCACGATTGGTCTGCTATAACACTATGGACACAGTCGCTCTCATCGCCTCAACATTGTTTGACTGTCACGGTAGAACATTGAGTGCATCCCGAGGAAGGAGGCGATCGTGACAGGATAACTCTCTCAGAACAGAGCGCTCACGAAGAAGAAGGAGAGGAGAGCGTATTGTCCCGCTCACCAGGGTTGATTAGACTGCCGTGAGGTGCGCAAATTTGACGATGAGCGGGGTGAGGAGGAAAGATAGGCGGGGCCGAGGTGATGTGTGCTGTGTGAACAGACAGGTCAACAGTGACCAAAAGTACCCTATGAACAAGTGTGTCCGGATGGCGCAACGGTAGATTCCGCTTACTATATCGTGAAGCGTGTGGCCCCTTGAGCAGGAACAGTCCCTCGTTCAAACCCCGTTGGCGTCCAAAAGGATACATTTTTGACGACTTCGGAGCCGGTAAGGCCCGGTGCGTGGACGGGTGCAGACGGCCCTTTGGGCGGGAAGATGGTGGAATGTGGCAAGGAAGCAATTTGATCTCCTGCTCTTGACCGTGTCCATATAACACCTCTTTGCTTAAGTCTACTAGGGGATAAACCAAATGCATGGTCACAGACTGTGGTCATGATCATGAACAAGCCCAGTAATGTCACCACCATATCCAGAACCTGAAATGATGTCTTGGAGCCAAGTTTCCCACCATTTTCCATCAACACTCCCGGCGCTAGTAACTCCGACTGGTACTACCAAGAATTCGCTGTCAGCCTAATAAACAAGTTTGAGACTGAAGCTCGACGACCCGGGTAGCCGAGTGGTAGTGACGCCTAATTCGCGCGCTCCTCGGTCTGGGTTCGATCCTCGCAGCAATGCGCGAGTTTACTGAATCCTTCCACAGCAGACTAATACTTACACAGGCAGAGGGTACATCCCTTTTTATGTGCTGAGGTGATGCTCGACGAGATGCCCTTTACGTCGTCCACACCCTCTACAGTCCGAGCTCTCCGATGACCTTCCTTCAACAGCAGAACTTCAACAGCATCCTCGCCCCTTGCGTTGGAAAGTGGTGGGAAACTCGGCTCCAAGACATCATTTCAGGTTCTGGATATGGTGGTGACATTACTGGGCTTGTTCATGATCATGACCACAGTCTGCAACCATGCATCTAGTTTATCCCTTGGTAGACTTAAGCAAAGAGGTGTTATATGGACACGGTCAAGAGCAGGAGATCAAATTGCTTCCTTACCACATTCCACCATCTTCCCGCCCAAAGGGCCGTCTGCACCCGCCCACGCACCGGGCCATACCGGCTCTGGCGTCGTAAAAAATGTATCCTTTTGACACCAACGGGGTTTGAACCAGCGACTGCTGCAATTCAAGTGGCCACACGCTTCACGATATAGTAAGCGGAATCTACCGTTGCGCCATCCGGACACACTTGTATGGAAGGCACTTTGAATCATACTTGACCTACCCCTTCACACCGGAGACATCCCCTCGGCTCCGCACATCTTCCCTCACCGCGTCCCTCACACCGATACAAGCATTCAATGTCGATGTTTTTGCACATCACTTCAATCTAATCACTTATCCTTGGATATCGCAACAATTTCATTCAGACTCATGCGCAATGCACCATTTTAGAAGCAGGAGCAGAGGCTGTGCCAGTGCTGTGATGGGCTGCGTTCGGCAAGACCTGGCTGCACGTCTGCTCTGTCGTGGGCGATTGTCCTTCGGTCGGAGACACACCGATGTTCTTGGAGTCTCTCTCGCACAGCGGTGTACCCGGAGTTAGCCCGTGCTGCATCTGGAAGGCGCTTCATTCCCGAGACGGAATGGATGGAATTTGCTCAGCTCCAAAACGCGGGACTCATCTCGCGCCGGGTATGGGAAATCTAACCGAAGTGCTCAACTACGGAATATGAGACATAAATGTATCATCCCAACCAGAATACGCCATTAATGAATTTCTGGGCAAGATCTCCAAATTTGTGCCTCGTCCTTGCCGGTGGGAAAGATGGACGAGTGGAACAGGCGTTGGGGCGCTGCATTTCAGTTCGATCAAGCGATGGAAAGCACACTCTATGAGCCAAACAGAGATATGAGATATTCTGCTGCAAGATCAGAGGAACGTCGTCCCGTGCCAAGCCTGTGCGACCCGTGTTGGGTAGAAGTTTCAGTGTACAGCCGACTGAAGGTCTGACGAGTTCGTCATTGCGTCGCTGATAAGACATGCAAGAGCTGTCTCTTGCGCTGTACAACGCAGAGGTACTGAGGTTGTCGCCAAGAAGACAGCACGCAAGACCAGAGATTCGGCGATGCTCCGGAAATTCGCTCCAACGGGGAGCCGGTCGACGTGTCAACGTATTCCGATGGGCTCATCTGAAGGTGTCTCAAGCGAGCCTCAAGCCACTAGTCCTTGATGAACACAACGGGTAGTAACCGGTCGCGAGGATCACTCCGGCGAGCAATCATTGACCAAGGGAACGGACGGGTCGGAGGGCTGCTAAGAGAGATGCCGGATGCCACATGATGCGTCATTCATTAAGCGAACGAATGCATCCAAGGCCCTGTTGTGGTTTTTTAGTCCGTGGCTTTGACTTGCCAGAAGATGTCAATCCATCGAAGACAGTCGCAAATAGAGGATACGCTTCGCTGATGGAGGATATGAAGCCCGAGTTACGGCA
The DNA here is from genome assembly GCA_001630345.1 of Calocera viscosa TUFC12733. Classification (NCBI taxonomy): domain Eukaryota; kingdom Fungi; phylum Basidiomycota; class Dacrymycetes; order Dacrymycetales; family Dacrymycetaceae; genus Calocera; species Calocera viscosa. The sequence continues at coordinate 456,835 of KV417277.1, read as the reverse complement.
TGGATCGGCAGTGTCCCTCGCACCCGCCGCCCTGATTCGTAGAAGACAGGATACGTGCCTGGAGAGTCGGGAGCACCCGTGAGAAGGAAGTTTCGGGAAGAAGCACGGTCGGGCCGGGGACTATTCTGAGCAACTCCGACGCGCAGGGATTCACGTGCATCCGCGCCACCAGACGTCCTCTCGTCTTCCCGCGTACCGCTGCGCTGCCTCTAGCAATCTCCTCGGTTGTTCTTTCCATGACAGTATGGACGCATAGTCCGCAACCCACCTTCCATGTGCATTGTTGCACAGGAACTGGAAACGCTCCAGAAAGGACGGTGGGACCGTCAACCGCTGGAATATGTGCAGCTATGCCAGCGCTAGTTGACGTTCTCGAGCGCATCTCAGAATTGGCCGACGGTGCAAAGCTCGAGATCCGTGACGCAAAGGATTGGCCATGATTAGCGATGTCGTGGCTAGTTTGCATTCAAGGAGACTTGGACCGCCGAGTCTATCCAAGTTTGGTCTGATGTCGTTTGGTCTACGCGGGACGCGCGCGATTCACACCGCCGGTTGGGCCCTTGTCTACCACTACTTCCAACACACACCGATATGGAATTATCGCTCTATGGACGCACAGCGCTCGCTTGTACATACTGCAACGGCGCCCAGCTGCCCAGTGCGCGCTAGTTGTCGACCAACCTTGTATGGCAAGTCTTCGAAGTATCAGGACCGCCTCCCCATCGGCATCACACTGTCTGCTTCCCTCCGGTTGAATGGGTCTTCGGTGAACTGTACTCCTCACCGCCGAAGAACTGGCCATGTGCGGCGTCCAATACCGAAGTGGGAAAGACATCCATGCTCGCCTGGTAAGCATGGTGTTGGTCGGTCGCATTGGGTCCTGATTGTCCCTCGTCGTCTTGCGGCTTGTTCTGGGCGTAGAACGGGTACCGCCCGCACTGGCTCCTATGGCTTCCATCTCTGATGCCGGTTACTCCAACGGGCCCCACCGCCGTATCTCGTCTGGCAGTGTAACTATATAACCCTGAAGGAGGACTATGGCGGAACGTTGTCTCCCCGCTCCCAACCCAACCCAGCCTATAGACAGACCCATAGCCCACCTGATTACCAACTACAGCGTCGACTCGACCCATAATGTCCAACGAAACCGAGTCCAGGAAAGTCGCCATCGTTGGCTTCGCGACAGCCCTCCCGTCTGGTCACTATGCCAAGGAGGATCTGAGCTACAACATGCTTTGGGATTTCCTCATGACGAAGAGCGAGTCTTATGAGGAAATTCCCCAGGACAGATTCGACATCGAACAGTACGTTGTTGCCTTGAGACCGTTTCATACATCTTGCTAACGTCGTACTCTAGATGGTTCGGCAAGAACATGGGGCAAATCAGCACCCGTGTCGGCAACTTTCTGAAGAACCCGACGCAGTTTGATCACATCGAATTCGGCATTTCCTTGAAGGATGCCACCGCTCTTTCTCCCAGTTCTCGCAAGCTTATCGAGCTGGCTTTCCTGGCTCTACAAGATGCTGGGATTGACTACCGCGGCAAGCGCATGGGTTGCTTCATGTCTGGTATCAACTCTGGTCTCGTCGATCGCGTACGCGTAAGAGCCTCTCAAGGAGATCTCATCTGACAATCATGCCAATAGGATCCATTCGACGAGCAGGGCAGTTTCGGAAACGCGCCAGCCATGCCTGCCAACCGTGTCTCGTACACGCTGGACATCAACGGTCCCTCCGTTGCATTGGACACCGCTTGCAGCTCTTCGATGACAGGCACTCATCTGGCAATTCAGTCTCTGCTGGGCGGCGACTGCGACACTGCCCTCGTTGGCTCCTGCCAGTATGACCATTGGTATGCTCCCGCGCTATCTTTGACAGCCCGCAGCCTAATTTGTCGATAGGCTCCAAGACTGGGTCGGATACTCTGCTGGCGGGGTGTTGGCTCCTGACGGCAAGTGCAAGCCGTTCGATGCAGGAGGAGACGGGTACGCATGCGGGGACCAGATCTCCAGCGGTGACTAACATGCGACCTCAGCTTCTCCCGTGCTGAAGGTGCAGGGGTCATCGTACTGAAGCCCCTGGAGAAGGCGTTGGCTGACGGTGACAAGATCTATGCGGCAGTGCGTATCATGACTTGGATGTCTAACCCTTCACTTATGATCTCTAGATCATTGGGACTGCTATCAACTCTACTGGCGGTGGCTCTGCTCCCAACCAGCCCGTGGGCTCGGCTCAGCAGGAGGCCATTAAGTTGGCTTACCAGCGCGCCGGAAAGGACCCCCGCACTGTGGATTTCGTGGAGCTCCATGCCACGGGTACGTCCGTCGGAGACCCCATTGAGACGAATGCGGTCGGCGAGCTCTTCCACCGCAAGGACGAGCTTATCGTCGGCAGCATCAAGGGTAACATGGGGTGAGTATACGCACCCTTGTTCTGTGCATGTGAACTGACACACGGTCTGTGTAGGCATCTGGAGAACACTGCGTTCCTTGCTTCTCTCGCTAAGGTCTGCTTGGTCTTCGAGCATGGTGTCGTTCCTCCTCAAGCAAACTTGAGGAGCCTGAACCCGGCGATTCACTGGAAGAAGTACAACTTCAAGGTTCCTTTCGAGGCCATCCCGCTCGAGGTCGAGCTAGGCTCGCGCCCGATCCTCACTTCCATTTCAAGCTTTGGCATTGGCGGCGCCAACGGACACGCTGTTCTCGAATCTTTTGTTCCCGCCCCTGGCGATTACACGCCGACGGTGACAAAGGGGCCATATCTTATGATCGGTGGAGGCCTTTCACCTCGATCTGCCGGAACCGTCGGTAGTGATCTTGCGACCATGATTCAGGAGCATCCCGATAAGGCCGCCGAGATCTCGCGTATCTCCATCCGCCGAGCCCGTCAACTGCTCTGGCGTACCGCCGCCGTCTACGAGGAGGGCAAGCCACTTTCCTTCCCGGAGCCAACTTCCGTTCCTCGCATTGTCCCTCCTATCGTCTACGTCATGTCCGGTCAAGGCCCTCAACACTTCGACATGGGCCGCCAGCTGTATGCCGAAAACCCGACGTTCAGGGCATCCATTGATGAGATGGATGAGATCTACAAGAACTACGCTGGCCAGTCTCTGATCGAGACTACGGGTCTGTTCAGGACATTGGCGAAGCCTGCGCCAAAGTTACCTTCGATCTGGTCTATCGCCCTTATCCTCCCGTCTATCGCCATGTTCCAGATGGCTATGGTCGACATGCTTGCCGCCGTGGGCGTCGTACCTACCGCAGTTGTGGGGCATTCAGCTGGTGAAACTGCCCTTATGTATGCATCTGGGTCTTCCCCGAAGAAGCTGGCTCTGGAAGTTTCGATCGCTCGTGGTCGCGCTATGGCTCTGCTCGAAGCGCACAAGGGAACGATGGCTGCCATGGCATGCAATCGTCAACAGGCGGAAGCCCTTATGTCAACTCCTGAACTGGGCAAGGGCATTGTCGACATTGCATGCCACAACGCTCCCGATGCCGTTGCTCTTTCTGGACCAGCTGATATCATCGACAACATCATGAAGGCAGCTGCTGAGAAGAACATCTGGGCCCGCCGTCTTCAGACCAACTGCCCGGTGCACGGAACGATGATGGACATCTGCAAGACTGAGTACCAAAAGTCTGTTGGTGACGTCTTCCGCAACAACCCAAGCGTGGTTGACCCCACGATTATGACGTACTCCACTCTTTCTGGTGGTCTCCTGGATCAGCCCCTCTCGGCCGACTACTTCTGGAAGAATGCTCGCAATACTGTGATGTTTACCGAAGCCATGACGGCAATTCGTCTCGCACACCCGAACGCCATCTACGTCGAGCTTGCCCCTCATCCTGTCCTTTCATCATACATCACGGCCATTGTCGGACAGACCGCCCCAGTCACGTGTCCTGCCAAGCGTGCGCGCAAGGGTGAGAAGGCAAATGAGATGGCAACTTTCCTGAGCAGCGTTGGCGAGCTTTGCCTGAAGGGTTACAACTCTGTCGACATCAAGACTGTGCCACGCATCAAGGCTAACGGCATGACCTTGCCTGCCTATCCGTTCGCGCAGAGAACGGTCCCCTGGCACTCTGAGTCGTCCCTCGGGCAGTCTCGCTTCCGCCTTCGCAACGGCCCGCTCAATTACCCCGGAATTCACGTCAACACGAGTACCCACCCGGACCTGGCTGATCACATCATCCAGGGAGAACCGATTATGCCTGCTACTGGCTATCTCGAGATGGTGCGTTGAGCTCGCTACAAAGGTGCAATGGTGTTAACATTATTCTGCAGGCCTTCGAGTTCGGTGCACGCCAGATCTGGGATGTCAGCTTCTACGCTGCTTTGTCTCTTTCCAGCGCTCGCCCCGCTCCCATCGAGGTGGCTCTGGAAGGATCCAGCTGGACCATCCGGTCTCGCGGACCTCGCTCCAAAGTGTTCAATCGCATGAATGCAGGTGGTCATCTGTCGATGGAACTCGCTGTCCGACCGAATGTCGATCTTGAGGCTATTAAAGCACGGTGCAAGCCTGTTAACGCCAAAACTTTCCTGGACTCCTTGACGTTCGCCAACTTCGGCCCTAGCTTCAGGCGTGTCGAGGCACTGTACAACGGAAACAGTGAAGCTGTTGCTGTCGTGCGTGGTTGGGACGATAAGTATGCTTTGACGGCCGGCTACCAGTTCAACCCTGCAATCCTCGACTCGTGCTTGCAGGCGGCATACACCCTCGTTCCTGGGCGGGACACCTCCGACATGTACTTCCTTCCCGCGAGGTGCGGCTATATCGCCCTTAACGATATGAGCACCATCGACCGGCCCTCGTCTGTCGTGGTCCATATTCGATTGGCATCATGGACTCCTGAGGCGATCACGTTCGACTATCACGTCTATACCCCTGAGGGTCAGTGGCTCTGCTCTATGGAGTCGTTTACTATGGACGGTCACAGGGGCATCCCCAAGCAGCCTATTGATAACCGTCTCGAGTCCGTGTGGCAGCCCGTCAAAATCCCTGCAATTGCCCCGACCCCCGAGACGAAGGCTAGCCCGACTGATGCGGCCATCTCTGATCTGTTGGTCGCTCTCGATGCCACTGCGGCTAAGGCCATCTTTGAAACGCTTGCGACTAATCCGACGACGATCGATGACGTTAGCCGGCAGCGCTATCTGGCCTTCATGCAAGACGCCGAGAAGACCGTCACGACAACTACCGTCGCTGCGAACGAGGAAGAGCTGCGAGAAAAGTGGGCGGCTCCTTTCGACATGTTGGAACGCGTTGCATCTGCCCAAGAGAAGCTGCTACAGGCTTCGGACGACTCTGTGATCGATGGCTTGTTCAAGGATAACGTTCTTGTCGACTTTTACAAGCAGGATGGCATCGTTGGAGCCATCACTCTGTCAGTTGCCGAGCGCTTCCGTGAGACCATTGCTCAGGCGGTAAAGAACGGCAAGAGAGTCCTCAAAGTCTTGGAGGTTGGAACGGGTACGTTGTCGCTGTACAAAGTGAACCACCGGGACTAAGTCTGATACAGGAACTGGAGCCCTCACTGCAGCTCTCGAGCCCATCACTCATGAGTTTGCGGGAGTCGTTATCGAATACGTTGCTTCCGATGTTGTGCCTGCCGTCGTTGGAGCGACGCTGAACCGCCTCGGCTACTACAAGATGCGGTCGCAGACATTTGACATTTCCAAGGAACCCGAGTCTCAAGGGCTTGCTCTGAACAGCTTCGACGTTATCACCGGTTTGAACACTATTCATTCCGTGCCAGATGTGTCCGCAGCTCTTGCGGCTCTCCACAGTCTTCTCGTTCCCGGCGGCAGCCTCCTAATCGCTGATGTCGATGGTACCAGCTGGGCGAGCACACCCGGCTCTCTGTGGTGTGACTTCGTCTTTGGCGCCTACAAATCGTGGTTCTCCTATGCTGATACTCGCTCACATGCTGCACCTTCTCGTGCTGAGTGGTCCGCTCAGCTGAAGAACAGCGGCTTCAACCTCGTTACCGCATCGAAGGATGCCGTTGGACCCTTCGTCATGCTGCATTCTCAGAAGGAATCCCATGCGCAGACTCCGGCAGCCGCAGCAGCGAGTGGCGAAGTGCTCCAGTATCGTCTCGGACACGAAGGTCAGATCCAACAAGCCTTTAAGAAGTTCTCTCCTGAGGATTCTCCTTCCTTCTGGATTGTGGCACCCGAGGGCTTGGATGGAGATGGTGTTCTTGGCTTTGCCCGGAGTCTGCAAAAGGAGTTCCCGACGTGGACGATCAAGTTGGCCGTCTTTGCTGGTCAGCGCACGGAAGCTGAACAAAAGCGACTCTTGGCCTCGTGGTCATCTCACCTGCAGCACGAGTGGGAGGTCTACTTTGATCTCAACGGTGAGGCCAGTGTCATGCGCATCGCGCCTGCTGTGGCCTCTGCTACGTCAGGCATGGTTGCCTTTGACCCCGTCAAGCCGTGGGCGGTCGAGGAGGGCGCAGTGGTGCAGACCAGTCTGCCGCTCATTGGAAGCGATGACGCTCTTGTTCAAGTCGAGGCTTGGCATGTGTCGGAATCGGGCCTCAAGACGTTTGTTGGCCACATCGCTGCAGCCGGAGCAAGCAGCTTCCAAGAAGGCGACCTCGTTGCCGGTATCACCGACGAAGACCAGGCAAGCTACATGGCGGTCCCCTTTGCCTCCCTCGCCAAGGTCGACAGTGGTGTCCGAGATACCAAAGCGCTGGTCGGCGTTGTTGGTCTCGCTGCGATTGCGTCGGCTATCAACTCTCAGCACAAAGCGAGCAAACGGGCCAAGACCACGAGACGTGTCCTGCTGCTGGACGATACCGACACGGACTCGCTGGAGTCTCTCTTGAAGAGTCTGGACTGGAATGTGTCCACGCAAACAAAGCTCTTCAGCAATGGCCTCCGCCGATCTGCCCTTCCCGTGTTCGATGTAATTGTCGGCACCAACGCGGCTGTTGACGCATTGCAGAGCTCACCGAAAGCACTTCCTGGTCCTTTCTTCCGTCGAGATGATGCATCCGAGGGACTCGTTGCTCGTAGCAAGGATATCGCCTTTGGCGAGGACTTGGAAGCGGTGCTCCAGGTTATCCACCGGACCCATTTCGCGTCTGCCCATGTGGCAGCGCAAACTATCTTGCCATCTACAGGCACGCTGGTGAAGAACGCTGCTTCACTGTTGTCGCCCACCAAGACCTACCTCCTCGTCGGAGGTATTGGTGGGTTGGGTATCCGCACCGCAGCCTGGATGTATGAGGTATGAACAAATTTATTGAACCGTCTACCAACACTCTAACGCTTGATTCAGCAAGGAGCTCGTTACATTGTGCTCACGTCCCGTTCTGGAGAAGCTTCTTTGTCGCGACTGAACGAGCCCATGATCAACTATGTGGTCGATTACTTGAAGTCTCTACCGGACTTGACGCTCAGGCTGGAAGCCTGTGACGCAAACTCTCAGACGGCAGTGAAGAAGCTTTGCGACAGTTTCGCCTATCCGCTCGGAGGTGCTCTCATCATGGCTGTCGTCCTTCAGGATCGCGTTTTCATGGACCAAACTGCTGAGACCTTCCGTTCAGTTTATGAAAGCAAGGTTGGCGCTTACAAAACACTGGCTGACGTGTACGATCTGAGCACTGCGGACTGGCTCGTCATGTTCTCGTCCGTGGCCGGCCTGTTCGGCAACGGCGGTCAGACCAACTACGCCAGTGCCAATACCGTCCTGGATGCCATTGTTGGCAAACTTCCGAACGCCTTTACTCTGATCGTTCCTCCCATCCTCGATGTCGGTGTCTTTGCTCGTGCGGCACAGGAGAATGCTGCGGCATTCGCTCACCTCAAAGAGTGGGGCATGACCTGCGAACAATTATGCGACTACATTGGGGATGGCATCCAGAGATTGAAGGAGACTGGGCCATTCACCTTCCAGGTTCCCGACCTCAATTGGCTGGCGGTTGAGAAAACGATGGGGGTGTCCTCCGCCTTCCACCACCTGGCTTACCCGCCGCGCTCTGACTTTGCGGACGGCGGTGCTGGTGGCGAGGAGAAGACCATCGACGATGTTGTCTGTGAAGTTCTCCAGGTCCCGAAGGAGGATCTGTCGCAGGAGGTGCCCCTGACCCGATACGGGTTGGACTCACTCTCGGTATGTCCTTGAAGATCCGAATAAGGTTCATTGCTGACAACTGATTCCAGGCTGCCCGTCTCGCGGCTGCTCTGCGACCCTTCGGCGCAATCTCTCAGCTCCAGCTGCTGAGCGACTTGACAGTCTCGGACGTCAAGGGCAAGCTTGGCGATGGCCCTGCGGGCGGTGCATCGAGCCGGAATGCATCCCCTATTGTGAAGTTCAACGACGATGGATCCGTGCCGCTCATCATGACCCACGGCGCTGATGGGTCAATCGCACCTATGCGCATGCTGTCCGAGAACTTCAAGGGGCCGGTGTGGGCTATCCAGCTGACAGGAGACGCTCCGATGGAGTCGCTCGAAGGCCTCGCCGACTGGTACTACGATCACATCAAGGCCGCCAGGCCGCAGGGTCCTTACCGACTTTGCGCCTTCTCTGCTTCGGGTGCTGTCATGGTCTACCTGTGCAAGAAGTTTGAAGCCGCTGGCGACCAAGTCTTGCAGCTTGGCTTTGTCGACCACTTCCCGTTGGCGACCACAGGCGGAGGGTTCGACCTTCGCACTGCCGTCGACAAGGATGGGAAGCTCCTCCCAGAGCACATGAAGACCATCATTGGCAACATGGGCGCCATGATGATTCGTGATAGCAAGATCGACCCCATGCGTCGCACCCTTGGTGAAGACCTGCTCAAGTATGTCAAGGGCGAGTCAGCGTCTGAGCTCGCAACCTCGTTCATTGAGGTCATGCTTAACTATGCATCGCTCGAAACGCGCTGGATTATCAAGCAGGTCACCAACGGTGTTTCGGACGCGCCGTGGGACACGAAGGTGTATGTCAATTGGCTGCAGGACGTCAAGGCGCCCATCTCCATGATCTGGGGTAAGGATGGCTACAGGAACGATCTGCCGATGGAGTGGAGGCACGCGGGCCACGTCTTTGACGCTCACGCCGTCTACCCTGACGCTCAGCTGATCGAAGTGCCTGGTGGTCACGCAGAATGTCTTGCAAGCAAGGAGGCGGCGGAATTCCTCGCACAAGGCTTTGGAAGCGAGGCTGTCGCCTAAAGCATATCGGTCCATTTCATTGTGTTGTCTTCGTAGGGTAAAAGGAGTAGCAGCGTCGCTCTCTATGATTTCTTTAATTATCCGATATTGCATGGTTCTCGGGTTATGTCTTTATGCAGTTCACGATCTCTCCTAATCTCCATAGATGCTAGTCAATAAAATGAATGTTGACTCCTCTCGTGCCCTCAATATGGTGGTGATCAGTACAGTAATTCCGCCCGCAGCCAGAGCTTCTCGTAGACCATACCCACCACGCCAAGTCCTTCAAGACTTTAGGCGTAGGATCAAGTTGACGGGTTTGACGGATTAGCAGTACGAACGTCCTCGGGCATGGGATGATGATACCCCGCACAATTGAATAGTTTCCATTTTCCCCGTGTGGGTGTGGTTCGGAGCGCAGTTCCCCGGGCGATGTGCGCCGTCATGCGCACCGTGGCGAACCGGAAGAACGTACAGTCGCCGATGCTTCTCGTCTTCGCAACGACTCTACTCTGGGGGAGATTACAAGACGCATGTGCGATTTTCGGAGCATTCGTATCACGTGTCGACTGTCGTATCTAAAGCCCGAGGCCGGTATCCGGGAGGACATACTGTAGGACCGGCGGAATCGTATAAGATCTGGATCGCCCCTGTACCAAATAGGAAATCAGACCGCCGCCTCTAACTGCTTTCCCGGTTTCTTCATTGGAGCTCTCATGCCGCCAGCGAGCGAAACCGAGCAGGTCCGATCACGATCCGAGGCATGAACGACGACAGAGATGCACATGCGCACACCAGGACGGAGGAGATCGGCGGCCCTCCGGGGTAAATAAGCTCCGCACGTTCAATCCGAGACGAACACGGGGTTGAAAGTAATCGATGGGCAAAAGATTCAGCTGCGACTGATCGCGATGAGTGCACCAGTCCCAAAAGTGTCCGTCTAAGCGGGGCGACAGAAGATAATGGAACCATTTGTGGAGGCGGGAAAAGAAGCATCGCGTTCCCGTGAACTCCCCGTTCGTCAGACCGACACTGCGCTGGAGGGACCGTTTCCGCTCGTCATGCTGCAGGAGCGCATGCTGCATCAATGGATGCCCGAAGAAAGTGCATATCTCCTATATATACGGACGTCAATGTATGGGGCTCCGTGCGATCCCACCTGACGGCTCGCGACGTGCTCGATTGCTCGATTTCCGCCCTGCCCGGAGATCTAGTAGCACTGTGTTCAATAGTGTGACCCTCGAGCTTCGACAATGGCACACAAAGTCCAGGGGATAACAGGTACATCAACTGCTCTGCTGTCCGTCAACGCTAGCTGATGCTTCACATCCTTAGCCGCGGAGCTCTCCCGAGGAGCATGGCTTTTCGCCTTCCTGCTGGTCACTCTGCTCTTCTTTACATGTATGTTCTCGCGGTGGTGCTTGAACTGCGCTGCTGAACTCTACTCGTAGGGGGGTTTGCATACGGCGTAAGCCTTTCGCATCATAGGACCGGCGCGAAGAAGAGAACGGCTAATCTTGTTCTAGCTGCTTGATGTCCTGAACAAGCACTTCCAAGAGATCTTCGGCATTACAAAGTTGCAATCGACGCTTCTGCAGCTTGCCTACTTCGTGAGCCCCAATCTTTCAGGGTGCAGAAGAACGCTGAGGTATAATCTAGGGCAGCTACTTTGGCTGGCCACCGTTCGCTGGCATGTTTGTAAGAGGCGAAGCATGTTTATTTCCGCACATCGACTGACCGGGCGTCTTGTAGATGAGAAGATATGGCTACAAGAAGGGTATTCATCTTGGCTTAACTTTCTACTCTCTTGGTAAGGCAGTCTCGTTTATGGAAGTGTCTGATTAACTACTGCTTATGGCAGGCGCCGTCTTCTTCTGGCCCTCCGCTGTGTACGCCAAATATGGAGGCTTTGTTGGCTGCACTTTCGTCATTGGCTGTGGTCTGTCCACTCTCGAAGGTAAACGGTCATTGTTTTCAAAGAAGAAATAATCTCACGTGAGTAAACAGTCGCTGCCAACTCCTACATTACCGTGCTAGGTACTCCCAAGTTTGCGGCTGCTCGTCTCAACTTCGCCCAAGGCTTCCAGGGCATCGCTTCCTTTGCAGGCCCCATGATCGCCTCCCGCTGGTTTTTCACCGGCGCTAACGCGACCAGCCTTGCCACGGTACAATGGGTCTATCTGGCCGTCGCCGGATTTGGTCTCATTCTCAACATTCTGTTCTTCTTTTGTCCCTTGCCCGAGATCACCGAGGACGCCTTATCGGACGAGCTTAAGGGTGCGGGTATCTCCCAGGACGAGAAGCCCTTCTGGAAACAGTGGCACTGTCTGTTCGGATGGGTTGCGCAAACTGCTTATGTGTACGTCAACTTGCAAACTTCATTGGATGCTAGCTCACAGGTCAAATAGTGGTGCTCAAGTGGCTTTGGCCAGCTTTGTCGTCAACTACCTCACCGATCCACTCCAAGGTTCCAACTACGACGATGCCACTGCTTCCCAGCTGTTCTCGTACTGCCAGATCACATTCACTGTCGGGCGGTAGGCTGCACTCGATGAGTCGAAGCACCTGGAGGCTTACGAATTCACAGATTCATCAGCGTTGTGATCCTTCAGTACATCGACCCGGCCATCATGCTCTCAATCCATGCACTATTTTGCGCTGTCTTCTGCATATTGGTCGCAGAGCTCAAGGGTAAAGCCGGTGTTGTCAGTCTCTTTATTGTCTTCTACTTCGAGAGCCTGTCGTACCCCGTGATCTTCACGCTCGGGACCAAGAGCCTAGGGAGGCACACGAAGTGGGGCTCGAGCTTGATCGTCATGGGCGTCGGCGGTGGTGCTTGGGTATGGACTTCCTCTCGATTGGCGTGATCGTCTTCTGACTGTGTTGCATAGTATCCTCCTGCCCAAGCAGCGCTGGCTGATTTGGCCGGTACGCCTCGTTCGTACCTCGTACCTATGAGCGGATACGTCGCTATGCTCATCTACGGCGTAAGTGGCTTGTTTGCTTGCCACTAAGGATCTGCCTAACATACGCCAGATTGGCATGGTAATCGATCAATCTCGCAAGTTCGGCTTCCGTATTCGCACATACGACGAGCTCGAAGTCATGAAGCTCAGAATTGCGGCCGCCTCGGCCTTCCCACCTACCGCGATGATCATGTTCGCGGAAGGGGAAAACCGAGACCATAAGAATGGTTCGACGTCTGATAGCCCGACGGAGTTGGAGAAGAGGGACATCGAGTATCGCGAGACAGCTCAGGCCGCTTAAACAACTCGGAATGTGATGCGTGCCCACTAAGGGGCCGATACGGATACATTGCGTGGGATGTAGGATACACACATTACAGAGGACAACGTCTTCTGGCACCTAAGGGAATAACATCCAGCGATAAACATAACCCACTGTATCATCCGTTGTCTTTGGTGTCCATCGCCGCTGCAGCCGCGACGGGAGGAGGAGCAGGAGGTATCGTGGCTGAACCCGCGACGCTCATAGCCGACTTGCCGAGCTTAAGCTTCATTTTCTTGCCATCTCCTTCCTTGTTCGCTCCTGGAATTGGTATAGTTTTGGGCAGCGTCATGCCACCCTCTGGTGTGAGTTCGGGCCCCAAACTTCGCCGCTTGTGGGATCGCTCCAAACTGCCTAGCAAATCATCATCATCATCATCATCCCGCTTCCGCTTCTCGCCAGGGCGAGGCGGGGAAGATGACGCATCCATCAAACCCGCTCGTGGCGATGGTGGCGGCGACTTGCGGCCCAGCTTGGAAGGCGGCGGAGATGGCGTTCGGATGCCATTACGAGGCGATTCTGGAGATTCGGAACCAGATCCTCCAGCAATCCGACGTCTGGAGATAGAGGGTATAGGAAGCGACGGTGATGGAGGTCCCTTCGACGGTTTAACACCATTGGAATACAAAGGTCTGGGCCGAAGAATTTGTCGAACAGTCGGTGAATCCGCTCCTTGTACAGCAGCTGACAGTTCATGTGGAGACGGCTCCAATGGCGACGTTGATGATCCTTGAACCGCATCCTTCTCCATGTCCTCGTCCTCGTTATCGTCATAGTCGACCAATGACGCAGGGCGTGGTGAAGTTGGTTTAGCCGGTCCGTTGACACCGCTCCTGGGCAATGTCCTCCGCTTGAGACCCTTTGGTACACTTCCAGCGGGCATCGGCCCAATCTCCTCCTCATCGTCAGAGCCGTTGAAATAATTATCCTCTTCTGTGTCATCGTTCGAGCCTTGTCCCCAGCGCTTGTCGATCGGCACACTTGGCCTCATATTGAGTCGGTATTCCTCCAATGCGAAAGCTGACACGTACCCAACAGCTGGTCTAGTAGGCTGCGATTGCTGAGTTGCGCTATCGTTGTTCTGCTCCCAACGCAGCACCAGACCTTCAAAAATCCTGCCCATCGGAGTTTTGTCCTGTGCGATTTCCCGAATTCTAGCGCCGTAGGAGACCATCATTTCGTTGATGACAGTGCGGATATTCTCCTGCGACAAATTGAGACACCGTCACAGGCGGTAAAAAAGGTCGCATACCTTCTTGAGGTACTCGAAGTACTCTTGATAGCAAGCCGATACCAGGTTATCCTTGTCAGACTCTCTCCCAGCCAGCTCGATAAGAGGGAAGAAGAGGTTCTTCCCTATCAAGTGTCGATACACGAACTGGTTACCCATCTTGAGCAGGGAGCGAAAGAAGCGGAGAGCGGCAATACGGATGTGCTTCTCCTTGACGAGCAGGAGCGTGCCGACGCGTGTTGAGATGATGGAACTCATGATGAAGAATGAACTGCGATGTGTGTGCTGCAGGGCGAATGTCGCAAGCAGCTCGGTGAGGTATAAGATGTGCGGAACTTGAGCCTTGGTGAGCTTGGGTGCAGGTGGCAATGTGGGCGGGTCTACAGGAAAGGTCAGGATCGCCCTCGCCAGTATGTGTCACGACGCACCTTTCTTTACGAGTTGGAACTCTGGCAGTCTCATAAGGGGCATGAAGAAATCCTTGACTGGTTCTCCCTGATAGAACCACGCCAGGAACCTCTCGATTGTCGAGTCCTCCCTTGCACGCTGGAGCGCCTCCGGCGGTACTGTTCCGTTGGATCCATCAGCCAGGAGGACCTCGAGCAGCGTTCTGGTCGCGTCCGCCATCTGGCTCTTGAGCGCCACATCGATCCCGGGCGTGAGCATCACCTGCTGCATCGTATCCAGTAGAGTCAACTTGCGCGCCTGCTTCGAAGTACTGGCCGGAGAGGGTGCGGGCATTGCACCAAGGGGAGGAGCTCCGACCTGGTTGAGGATGAAGTTTCGCACAGCGGCGGAGTCATGGTCTACAACGACACTGAGGAGCTCGCCCGTCGCGCTGCGTATCTGCGGGATATCGGAGAGAAGGCCCCAGTTGAGAGCGTTGACGAGCCCCTTGTCGACCAGCCGGCGATAGAGGGTGACACGCAGTGGCACCTGCACCATCTTGGCCATCATGCACAACTGATGGAGTAGTAGGATGATGTCGCCCCGCTTGTCCCTGCCATCCACTGCTTCCGCCTTGGCTGCCTTCTCTCCGTTCTCGTCAAAATATGAGAACAGATCCCGCAGCACCAGTTCCTCCGTACTGAAATACTGGATGATGTCGACCTGCTGGAAAAGCATGCAATTCTTCAAGATATTGAACACGGGATCGTCCAGCACGCGCGCGAGGACGACGTCCATGAGAAATTGCAGCCGGTATACGCTGTGAACTTTGTCGAGGATGCCAGGATTCATGTTGATTACTTTCCGGAAGTGAGAGACGTTGTGCATGAAGTCTCGGTAGCCGGCTTTGAGGTGGGGGAAGTCTGGGTCGTCTACGCGCATATAGTCAGCATCAGCGAGGGCGCGTCACGAGGCAGCACGCACATTCCAGCATGCCGAGGACTCCGAAGAAGACGTCATCCGTGACGATGTAGTCGTACATTTGGTGGTCGTTCAATAATACTAGCGCATATACCGCATTAGGACATGTCGACGACGAGATAAGGGAAACTTACATAATGTCTGTGCAAGCTTGCACAGAGCGTGCAGGTCTTCGAGGCTCTCCAGATCCTCGGCCTGCCCGTGCACTTCGATGCACTGCTTCCAGAAGTGCTGTGGAAGAGCGATTAAGCAGACTGTCCAGAGTAGGGGACAGCACACACGCACCCTGCTGACGATGGTCGAGCACAGCTTTGATTTTGTGGCCGGATTCCGTCCCACAAGCTTGAACGCTTGTTCAATCTCGTTGATGTTCCCGAGTTGCGGAACAGGGAGCTCCTGATGCTGGATCAGGTTGGAGATCATGACTTGAACATCGGAGACTGGTAGTGGGAGGCGCTCTGGCGAGCTCGGCACGGATGAGGTTGAGAAGGGCGATGAGGGAGCGGCCGCAGGCGGGGAGAAGCCGGAGGTGGAGGATTCAGCATCGTCGCCTACGAAGGAAACCCGTCAGGGACGGCATGCATAGATTGAGGTGACACGAAATACGATTGGAAAGCATATGCGTCTGCACATCAAGGATAAAGTCCCATACGTCCGCGCACCCCTCCGAGTCCTGGAAGGACAGCGCGTAGTCCTGCCCATCGGGCTCGGTCCAGGTAATGAGCGTCGGCGGTCCCTGACCACTGCCGCTTGCAGTTGGCTGGTCCTCCGCCTCGCGCTGGTTGCTGCTGTTGCCTGTGTGCAAAGATGAGCGACCTGGTCTTCTGGAGCAAAACGCGGACGAATGCGTACCGTGCGTAACCTGATACACGTCTTCCTTGTGGATGGGCCGGCGGAGGATCTCGCGCCCATCATGCTCGCCCGAAACGACCAGCTCGGCCCTATCGTTAACCTGGTCATACCCCGTCCTGACGAATCCTGTGCCAAGATCATGCCATCCGCTGCCGATGAGCTCATACACCTGCACGCAGAAAGGCGTGAGCATGTATCGCGCCCGCGCCGCGCATATACGCACCTTGACGCGATTCGGGCCCCCGTTCATGAAGCGCGCGAGGGGTCCGTTGGGCCCATCGTCATCCAGGTCCATATCCTCCTCCTCGGCATCCTCCTCCCTGCGCTCCTCGTGCGGTATCCCATTCCCGTTCGCCTTTGGGCTCGCGCGCGGCGCGTTCAAGTCCGCACGCGCGCTGGCCATCTCCTTATCCTCCGCAGGCAGGTCGCCGCCCTTCCGCTCCGGCGAGTTGGTGGGGCTCGAGATGGGCGTCTGCGGAATCGGTTTCTCTCCGTAGGACGACATGTGTGCCGCTGATCCTCCTGATCCTCTTTCTCTTTCTGTTGCTCGGGCGGCGGGTCGTCGTTGCAGAGCGGGCTGCGCGGGACGGCGTTACAGGGGCATGCGGTGTGAGGCGCGGAATGGTATACGTCTGAAGCGCAAGTGCTGGTGCTGGTGCTGGTGCTAATGCTGGTGCGTGCGATACGGATGTCAGGCTTGGCGAGGGTAGCTCTCAGGCATGCATGCAAGAGCGAGCGAGGGTAGCGTGCGACCGATGGCGCAGGGCAGGGGCCGGGGACTCGGAGCCGGCTGCGTGCGTGCGTGCTTGCGAGCTGAGCTCCTGAGGGCGGGCGCTGATAGGCTGAAGGGAGCGGAGGCTTTTGGGCCATGTGGAGTGCCACGTGGACCCTAAGTGCGAGCTTAAGCTGGGGTTCCCTGTGGGGTTTGGCGCTTTGGCCCAAGACGCTTAAACGCGTGTACACCGCCAGTATTCAGGAACTCGGACTTTCAGGTTTCATTTGCAATACGTCTTTGTACCCTGGCCGGGGCGAATGAGTATAGGAGATGGCACCCGATGCGTCAAGCCAGAGGGACGGCCATCAGCTTCAGCCAGATTTCTGGAAAATGCACCTCGGGCCTGGGGCCCTGGATCTTCAGCATCTCACATCTCATCACATCTCATTACCGTAGCCACCGCCGTGTCGTGGCAAAAGGTACGTATGCGGAGTTCGCATGTGGTCTGTACGTGTGCTGCATGGCCCATCAGAGGTTCGAGGGTTAGACCGTGTGGTCAGCTGACCAACCGGTTCAGACCGCCGTATTTACCACGGAGAAGTGCACCTCTTGTATATGACAGAGACGCTAAGCATTGAAATCACACGATAACAGCGATACACGCAGTGTGACGCGAAGGAAGGAAGTGCGGAGGAGGTGCAGAGGGGAGGAGGTGCGCGCAGGTGGATGGACAGGTCATGTATGATTCAAAGTGCCGTCCAAACAAGTGTGTCCGGATGGCGCAACGGTAGATTCCGCTTACTATATCGTGAAGCGTGTGGCCCCTTGAGCAGGAACAGTCCCTCGTTCAAACCCCGTTGGTGTCCAAAAGGATACATTTTTTACGATACCGGAGCCGGTAAGGCCCGGTGCGCGGGCGGGTGCAGACGGCCCTTCGGGCGGGAAGATGGTGGAATGTGGTAAGGAAGCAATTTGGTTTCCTGCTCGTGACCGTTTCCATATATTCCAACGCAAGGGGCGAGGACGCTGTTGAAGTTCTGCTGTTGAGGGAAGGTCATCGGAGAGCTCGGACTGTAGAGGGTGTGGACGACGTAAAGGGCATCTCGTCGAGCATCACCTCAGCACATAAAAAGGGAAGTACCCTCTGCCTGTGTAAGTGTTAGTCTCCTGTGGAAGGATTCAGTAAACTCGCGCATTGCTGCGAGGATCGAACCCGGACCAAGGAGCGCGCGAATTAGGCGTCACTACCACTCGGCTACCCGGGTCGTCGAGTTTCTGTCTCAAACTTGTTTATTAGGCTGACAGCGAATTCCTGGTAATACCAGTCGGAGGTACTAGCGCCGGGAGTGTCGATGGAAAGTGGTTGGAAACTCGGCTCCGAGACATCATTTCGGGTTCTGGATATAGGGGGGACATTACTGGGCTTGTTCATGATCATGACCACAGTCTGCGACCATGCATTTGGTTTATCCCTTAGTAGACTTAAGCAAAGAGGTGCTATATGGACACGGTCACGAGCAGGAAACCAAATTGCTTCCTTACCACATTCCAACATCTTCCCACCCAAAAGAGCGTCTGCACCCGGACGCGCGCCGGACCATACCGGCTCCGGTATCGTCAAAAATGTATCCTTTTGCACACCAACGGGGTTTGAACGAGGGACTGTTCCTGCTCAAGGGGCCACACGCTTCACGATATAGTAAGCGGAATCTACCGTTGCGCCATCCGGACACACTTGTTTGGACGGCACTTTGAATCATACATGACCTGTTTCGACACCTCGGACACTTTTCGGCTTCGCGTGTCCTCCCTCACCTAACTTGGGGCATCACAACCTTCTCAGAGTGTCACCATCAGTGCCGCTACGTTAATCATCCGTGTCCCGCGGTTGATTAGGATCTCCATACATATGTTGACTGCATCTTGGGTAGGAAACCCGATGGTCGTTGAAATAAGCACCTGTCGCAATCTCTGTCTAATTCTCTGGCTCCCCGCTAATCACAGCTTGCGCTTTGTTACCCTTAGCAAGTGGGCCCCTCTCTTCCTTCGTTGCGAGATGTGCTTTAGCATTAGTAGATAGGATATACGACTCTAATGACCCGACCCTCACACCCCCTGCCGCATCAGCTCACTCATCATCCCCCTCATCCACCTGCAAGTCCCCGACCTGCCATTCGCCGCACACGTCCCACCTGCTCCCCTCCGCAGCCGCCGACACGTACTTGACGAACCTCATAAGTTTAGGATCGCGGAGCACGATCAAGAGGCCGTTGAACGACGCGGGCGCGGTGAGCAGCGTCCCCGTCTCGTCCTCCTCCGAGTCGTCAGAGTCGGCCGTTTCGGCCTCCCGGTCAGCTTCTTCCATAGCGAGCGCCTCCTCGTACGCCTCCCGGTCCTCTTCGGCAATCTCGAGCCCGCCAGCCTCTTCCCCGTCGTCGTCCTCCCCCTCCGCATCCTCGTCTTCGCTCTCTTCCTCCGGCACCTCATCCACATGCGCCTCCTCGTTGACCATCCCATGACCATTCCCATTCGCCCCCCCACTCCCACTCCCGTTCACTTCCTCCTTCCCATTCCCATTCGCATGCCCATTCACCTTCCCCCCACTCCGATACACGGCCGGGTCCTCCTCCCCCTCATGCGGCGCCATATAGCATTCCCACCCTCCCCAGGCGCAGCTCGCCCACCCGCCCTCTGCCTTCCCTACCTCCTCTCCCTCCTCTCCCTCTTCCTCCTGTTTCTGCTTGCCTTTTCCCTTCCCCTTGTCCTTCGCCTTTGCCTTGTCTGCAGCCACCGCAGGCTGCGGCGTAACGCAAATCACGACATCCAACCTCGCCTCCCCCTCCTCCGCCTGCGCAAGCGTATAATCCAGTCCGGGCCTGAACCTCCTCGCCCGCGCCTGATGGGAAAGCGGGACGAGGGACGTAACCAGGCCCAGCCAAGCGCGGAACGCAGGGGAGGGGAGGAGCGTTTCTTGCAGGTCTTGCAGTAGCGCCGCCGCAGGGTCGTTTTGGGCGGAGGAGGAGGGGGAGAGAACGCAGTACCGGAGTTTGTGCGGCGGGCCGGAGAGCTGCCAGCCGTGCCCCACCCCCGCCGAGTGAGGGGGGATATGTCCCGCGCGCTCTGGGCCCAGGCCGTCCGCCGCATCCCGGCCGCGCAGGGCCGGCTCGAGCTTTTGGGCAAGGGGCGAGCAGAGAAAGTCTTTTAGGTTCAGCGAGGAGTCTGCTGCGAACTGATCGGCTAGGAGGAGGAGGGAGCGGGGTTGGAGGTAGACTGGGTTTAGGTAGGTGGAGAGGAAGAGGAGTTCGGCTTCGGTTAGAGGGGTGGAGGGGAGGAAGGGCGCGGGGTTGGGGTAGGGGGTGAGCGCTGCTGGTTCTGAGGCGGACTGGGCTGTGTTAGGGCAAGATGCGGGGATGGAGAGAGATGGAATGGACGTACGAGCTGCTCGAGCGAGCTCTGCAGCCGCTCTGTCCTGTCCTGAGCGCGGGATTCTTCGTACCCCTCCTCCCCCGGTTGGGCCATATGGAACCACCCGCTTATGCTCAGCCTTTGCCTGCCCTCCCCACTCCCTCCCACGCTGTCGTTCGGGTGCAAGGGGACGACGACCTCCTCTACGCTGTGAAAGCTGTGTCCTGGCTGGACTTCGAAGAACACGAACTGGTTCCAGCTTGGCGGGAGGCGCTTGGTGGGCACTGCTGCTGGCTCTGGGAGCTCGCCTGCTGCGGGGCTGGACACGGGGTACAGCTCTAGCGCACCGCCCCACGCGTCCTGCCAGCCTACCTCGCCTCCGCCCGCCAGGGGGAGGTAGAGGATGTAGGACACCCGCCGCGTGCCGATCACGTCGTCGTGGTTTAGCAGGTGGCAGCCGGCGCGGTACGAGTTGGCGGACATGTCCTGCTTCGTGCCTGAGAGAGGGCCGCAGCCGGTCACACTGCGCATGAACTGCCGGAAGGGGCGGGAGTAGAGCGCGTTGCGTAGCCGGAGGAGGGAGGGGAAGAGGGCGAGCTGAGCTGGGGTGAGGTAGTTGAGCGAGGCGAGGTCGCCTGTTTGGTGCACCTGCGCTGTGTCAGCTTCCCGTCTTAATAACATCATTGGAGGAGGAGAAAGCGCACCTTGTAGATATCCGTCTCCTTCTCTGCAAACCTGAGCTCGTTGAGGATCTCATCCTTGACCTCCCTCAGCAGGGCGTCATCCACGAGCGCAGGGAGGACAGCATGCTTATACGGCTCGCTCGCCTCGTATGCCTGTGCGAGCCCAGCGACGGTGGGAGGGTCGAATAGGCCTGGGACGAAGGCGGAGGTGTGCTCCTCGTCCGTCGTGGAGGACGGCCGGGCGAGCTTTTGGCGCTTTGGGGATGGGGCGGGGGAGGGGGAGGACGGGCGGGGGCGGGTACTGGGCATCGCTGCTTTGTTGTTGTCGGTATTGTACCTGCGAGATCCAAGCAGCCCTTTTGCGCGCAAAAGTGCACAAGCAAAGGAATCCACAGGTGCCGAACGCGGCGCGTCCCGGGCCAAAATTCTGGTGCAGGAAAAAGAAGCAGCTGAATAGAGCGGAAGCACTGCCACACCCATTATCGAGATTGTGGATCGGCGAACGGATGGTGCACTCCTCGGGAGACATGTGCACAGCTGCCACGCTCTATAAATCTCCTTGCTTGGTTCGTCTCAGACGTTGATCTCCTGCTCTCGACCGTACCAAGCACACAATGTCCACCCTCTCCATCCCCGTCCTCTCCCTCGACCCTCCGCCCGCCCCCGCCGCCCTCGCCCAGAGCCTAGAAGCGCACGGGTTCCTCCAGCTCTCCCACCCCGCGCCGGCGCTGCTCGACCTAGCGGGGAAGATGTTCGCCTCGAGCAGGCGGTTCTTCGAGCATGAGAGTGGGGAGGAGAAGGAGCGTGTGCGGAGGGTGAAGCCTGTTAACTCGGGTTGGGTCGCCCCGGGCGCCGAGAAACTTGATCTGTCCGGCTCGGAGGAGCTGAAGGAGTGCGTGCCAGTGTACTTCACCTGCATCGCGTGAACGGGCTGACTCGGAGCGGAACAGGGCGTTCAACATCACGGCATTTACGGACGAGCCGAAGCAGTCTATGCCCGCCCAGCTCGCAAAGGACGTGCCGCTCATAGCAGAGTTCATCGCTGCCTGCCACGCGCTATGCATGGACCTCCTAGAGGGCATGGCCCTCTCCCTCTCCGTACGCCTTCCCCGCCTCTGCGCACTGGCAAACCAAACGCTGACGCCCCCCAGCTTCCAAAGGACTACTTCACCTCCCGCCATCTGCCCGATGCGCCCGCAGGCACCGCCCTCCGGCTCCTATACTACCCTGCTACCAGCACGGGCGAAGAGCCGCTCGTGCGCGCGGGCGCACACTCAGACTATGGCTCCCTGACGCTGCTTTTCCAGCAGGAGGGGGCGGATGCCAGCGGGTTGCAGGTGCTCTTGCCCCAGCGCCAGGGGGAGAAGAGCCAGCAGGGGGAGTGGCTCGATGTGCCTGCTTCTCCCGAGCGGGTGCTGGTCAATATCGCTGATCTGATGGAGTGCGCTCTCTTCTTCTTCCCTGCTCCTCGCCTCAGACTGCTGATGTGGATTGGGTGTTACAGAGCCTGGACAGCCGGTCGCTGGCCATCAACAGTGCACCGGGTGCTCGTCCCACCTCACACGTCCACAGGAGCAAGGCTGTCAATAGCATACTTCCTCCATCCGGCGGACGACGTCCGCTTGCACAGGATCGACGGTTGGGCGGTCAAAGAAGGGGAACAGGGGAGGGGGAGGAAGTTTGTGGAGGGGATGACTAGTGCGGAGTTTTTGAGGGAGAGGTTTAGGGTCACTTATGTATGAGCATGGTCCGGCTTCGGAGGGATGGGGAGGACAAGCCCTGAGAGCACGATTTATGACACTCTCGCTTTAGAAATAGATGGCAGAGATCTTTAAGGATGTGTACCATACTTGTAGAAAGCGGAAATGTAGATATTGCAGATTATCAGCTCGGGTCACCTACCCCTTCTACCGCTCCTTCCACAATTTTGAACCTGCCCAGAAGTTGTGAACATAGACAGTTCACGGGATTTCAACTCAGATCAATCCAATTCAGTGTTGTGGTGGAGTTGTACGAGTCAACAAGTTGGCAATTGAATAGAATGACGCGCGTACTGACTTGACCGGCTTACAGAAATTGAGGATGATGCGCCCTGACGCGAAGGAAGGAGGTGCAAAGGAAGTGAGTAAGCGGGGCTGTGCGCGGTGGATGGACAGGTCAAGTATCACCAAAAGGTCCTCCCAGCCAAGTGTGTCCGGATGGCGCAACGGTAGATTCCGCTTACTATATCGTGAAGCGTGTGGCCCCTTGAGCAGGAACTGTCCCTCGTTCAAACCCCGTTGGTGTGCAAAAGGATACATTTTTGACGACACCGGGGCCGATATGGTCCGCGGCGCGGGCGGGTGCAGACGGTCCTTTGGGCGGGAAGATGGTGGAATGTGGCAAGGAAGCAATTTGGTTTCCTGCTCTTGACCATGTCCATATAGCACCTCTTTGCTTGAGTCTACTAAGGGATAAACCAACTGCATGGTCACAGACTGTGGTCATGATCATGAACAAGCCCAGTAATGTCACCACCATATCCAGAACCCGAAATGATGTCTTGGAGCCGAGTTTCCCACCATTTTCCATCGACACTCCCGGCGCTAGTAACTCCGACTGGTATTACCAGGAATTCGCTGTCAGGCTAATAAACAAGTTTGAGGCTGAAACTCGACGACCCGTGTAGCCGACTGGTAGTGACGCCTAATTCGCGCGCTCCTCGGTCCGGGTTCGATCCTCGCAGCAATGCGCGAGTTTACTGAATGGTTCCACAGCAGACTAACACTTACACAGGCAGAGGGTACTTCCCTTTTTATGTGCTGAGGTGATGCTCGACGAGATGCCCTTTACGTCGTCCACACCCTCTACAGTCCGAGCTCTCCGATGACCTTCCCTCAACAGCAGAACTTCAACCGCGTCCTCGCCCCTTGCGTTGGAAAGTGGTCGGAAACTCGGCTCCGAGACATCATTTCAGGTTCTGGATATGGTGGTGACATTACTGGGCTTGTTCATGATCATGACCACAGTCTGTGACCATGCATTTGGTTTATCCCTTGGTAGACTTAAGCAAAGAGGTGCTATATGGACATGGTCACGAGCAGGAAACCAAATTGCTTCCTTGCCACATTCCACCATCTTCCTGCCCAAAGGGCCGTCTGCACCCGCCCGCGCACCGGGCCACAGCGGCTCCGATATCGTCAAAAATGTATCCTTTTGCACACCAACGGGGTTTGAACCAGCGACTGCTGCAATTCAAGGGGCCACACGCTTCACGATATAGTAAGCGGATTCTACCGTTGCGCCATCCGGACACACTTGTCTGGAGGGCACTTTTGGTGATACTTGACCTACATATGAGCCTGGCTGCGCCTCCGTACCGATCGCGTTACACTGCATCCACCACACTTGTTAGGCAGGTACCCGGCGTCGTTGTTGACCTGTCTCTGGACCTACGCTACACACACGGGTTGGAGGGTCAGGTCATTAGAGTCGTATATCTCCTATCTACTAATGATATCGCACATCTTCATTCATGAGAAAGTGATCTTCTTCCCCTGGCTAGCGACGATCGCGCCCGTCTTGGCCGTGCTCTGTACTGCCAGGGCGAGAGCCGCGCCAGGCTTGAGCCGCCGTACCGGTCTGTCGTTCAAGCCGCGACGAGGGCGGTCAGTCGGAGGGCGCTCGCGGTCAGGCCTTTGACGCTTCGCTGGCCGCTCGTCCTCTTCCGCTGCTCCAGCTGCGGCAGGGAAAGCAGAAGGCACGTCGTCCCCTGCGCCTGCAGCACCAGTCTCCGGGTGCTCCCCATTCCCTTTGCCCCGCTTCAGGTACCCCGCGCTCTTCCCTCCTCCAAACTTCCTCTTCGTCCCCTCTTCGCCCTCGCCCCTCGCCGCCGCGTGTGTAGCGGCATGCGCAGACGAGTGGCCACCTCGCCGCACCGCGTCCGCAGAGCCGAACTCGACGACGAGCTTGCGCCCATTCAGGTTGTGGTTTCGCCCGTTGATGAGGACTGCTTGCGCTTGAGCGGTGGTGTGGAAGTCGAGGAACGCCCAGCTGAAGCATTGTTAGTCTTGCTAACAACAGCAGGGAGGACACGCACCCCTTGCAAAACCCAGAGTCCTCAAACGTTCCCAGCCGGACCTTCCGAAGTCCCAGATCTGGCAAATCCGTGTCCTCCGTCTCTGCCTTGGTACCGTCCTCATCATCCGCAACGACCTTCTTGGTCGCGTGCGCCGTCTTGTGATGCCCCTGCAACATCTCCGTGATAGTCTCCTTTGTCGCCTCGAAGCCGAGATTGCCCACGAATAGTGTCGGGCCCGGTGGGTGATTTTGGCTCTTGAGAATCTTTTGCGCTGTCTTCGTGATGGCTGGTTTCGACGTTGTGCCATCCTCTTCTCCAGTAGCCTGGGCTGCTTTTTGTGTAGCGGTTGGTCTGCCGCGATAGTCATTGCCTGGAGCGTTGGTGTTAGTCTCCACAGACCGCAAGAGTACGGCCGGACATACCATCCTTGATCAGGAGCTTCCTCCCGTGTAGGGGATTCTCGCTCAGCTTGATCGCCTTGTCCCTCGCTTCGGTGGTGTCGAAGTCCACATAGGCAAAGCCCATATTTTGACCTCTCATCCCTCCCTCAGGCCCACCCGCCATCTTCCTGGGCATATGTACCCTCGTTATAGTCCCACATCCAGCAAAGAACTGCCTGATGTCCGGCTCCAGAGTCTTGAACGCTAGATTGCCCACCCAAACAGAGTTCTGTCGTATTGGCTTGTCGGGGGACTGCGCGGCGGACGGCTTGGCTGGCTTGCCATCGACTGTTGTTGTTGTATCTTCAGCCTTTAGGGCTTTTTTCTTCGTCTTGCGCAGCTGCTTGTGAGAAAGCGGGGCCTCCTCGTCAAGGAGCGGAATCCCGTCGTCGGCAGTGGGACCTGGCGCCTGTTGTTCTTCAGCCTCGACCTCGGAGCGTTTGCGCTTCTTCCCGGCCACAGCATCCGCATCGACCTTCTTCGTCTTTTTCAATTTCTTCTCGCTGGTGCCACTAACCTCCGCGATCTCCTCCATTTGCGAAACTGACATGTCGGGACGAAGCTTTGGGAGAGAATGCGAGGCCGTCAAAATTTAGGAGCAGATCATTGTTGTGGCTGTGAAGCTTGATCAGGGATCAAGGGTCTTCTTACCTTGCGCTTCCTCGCAACCAACAGCGGAGCGCGCCCCGGGTATCCGCGAACCATGCTGTTAGTCACCTTTATCGAAAGTAGAAGTGAACTTTCTCACTTGTGTGATGCTTGGTCATGCCAAAGGATGTGAGTGCGATTGGATGCCACTCGATTTCTCTTCAGCCTGAGCAGTGTGTCCTTGCTGTCCTCTGGGGCAACCATGACGGCCGGTCAGTCTTGCTTCTGCGCAGGCGAGGGACCATACATGGCAGATTGTCACGGTAGTGAGGCGATCCTCGCTGAGATAATCGCGTGGACCAGAACGCCGGATTTTGCCGGACGTAAAAAGGGATCAGCAGCACCCTATCTCTCATGTCCACACTCGATCATCAAGGTGCTGGTGTTGATTCTCTGCCCTCGATCGCTGCGCCTCGATCATCGATGCGCCGCAATGGTGATGTGCATCTCATCGTGGCTACAGCTTGTCTGAATTGAGATCCGGCGATGACTCAGCGAGACACCGGGAGGTACTTCGCACAAACGATTTCTCTCTAGCCGACTTCGTTCCTGAACCTTTCGGGCTGCGACGCTGCTATATTCTCACTCTTTCTTCTGGTGCATGCTGCGCTGGGGAAACTTCCTAATGGTATGGCTGGAGTCGCAATGCTGGTACCGCATGTCCAACCTCTGTGAAGCGAGCTGCTTCCGACGCAAAGTGAAGATGGCCAACACCAAAGCCCTATAAGAGGCTTGCAGAGAATGCAGTCTACCCCACACCAGCTCGACTTCCCGGTCCGACAGTGCACCTCATACGCCAATCCATCTTCATGTCGTCCATTGACTCTGCAACAACCACGCAAGCCGTCGCTTCCGGGACCACCTCCGCTGCCTCGGCCTCCCAAACTGCCGCCGATGCCGCAAAGGCGTTCCGCCTCTGGCAGATGGTGAACTACCCGCTCCAGCTCTGGTGGTTCGTCCTTTCCCTCATCGGGGTTTGTACGCTATTGCATGGCGGCTCGTTGGTGCGGCGCTACTGGCGTCTGCGCCGGGCGCGGCTCGCACTCTTGGCTGGTGAGTCCCAGAAGGAAGGCGAGCCTGAGCAGGAGGGAAGGCAGGACGCATCGTCCTGGAGGCATCTCTCCGCCAGTATTTCCACGGTCTGGAAAGTAGTCCTGTATCGTTCGACGCTCCCCATCAGCTGGGACTATCAGAAGCGGATGTCCGTCGCCGAGTTGCTCTTCTGCGGCGGCTACTTGCTCGCGTGCCTCACCTGGGCCTTCGTTCTCAGTACGTCTCCCGCTTCCCTGCCCCTGCGATGCTGACCTCTCTCTGCGTCGAGGACAGGCAACGGCCCAGTTGACTTTGCGAACCGCAACGCATGGATAGCGCTGTGGCAGACGCCGCTCGTCGTCGGCCTAGCGGGGAAGAACAACATCGCGTCTTTCCTGACCGGCGTCGGCCCAGAGAAGCTCAACATCCTGCACCGCGCGGCGGGGCGGACGCTGCTGATCCGTGCGTCTCCCCTCTTCCCTCCCCTCTTGCACCTGATGAATGGGTTGTGGGCAGTGGCATGCGCCCACGCCTTTGGGCGGTACCAGATCGGGCTCAGCGGCCCGCATGCAATCTACCAGCCGATCATGATCTGGGGTGTGGTCGCCCTGACCTCGTTCGCGCTCACGACCGTCCTCGGTATCCGCTGGTTCAGAGCGCAGCACTACGAGCTCTTCCTGTGCAGCCACATCGTGCTCGTCTTGTGCGTCTCTCCCTCTCCTTGCGTGTCCGGCTCTAGGCGGGGCTGACGCAAAACAGCTTATTCCTGCTCGGCGCCTACTTACACCAGCCTCCCTACTACTACCAATGGATCTACCCCTCCTTCGCGCTCTGGGCCGCAGACCGGCTCGCCCGCCTCTTCCACCTGCTCATTTTCAACCCCTGGCTCCCCCGCTCCTGCAGAGCACACGTGCAAGCACTCTCGGACTGCACGCTCCGCGTTACGCTGCAGCGGAGAATGCGCTGGCGAGCGGGGCAGCATGCCTACCTCCTGCTGCCGTTCGTGAGCAGGCTGCCGTGGGAGGCGCACCCGTTTACCGTCGCTTCCCTGCGCTCTCCGTCCGCTTCGGGGGCCGGAGGAGGAGGAGGGAACGAGCTGGTGTTCCTCGTCCGCGCGAGGGACGGCTTCACCCGCCGCCTGATGGCGCGTGCGCTGAAGGAGGGAGGGGAATGTGACGTCACCGCCCTGGTTGACGGAGCGTACGGCGCCCCTCCCAGACTGGAGGAATACCAGACGGTGGTCCTCATCGCCGGGGGCAGCGGGGTGAGCTACTGCCTGCCCTTGCTAGCGTCTGTTGTCGCAGGCAAAGGGCTGACGAAGAAGGTGCTGTTCGCCTGGGTCGTGAGGAGAGAGACGCACCTGGGATGGATCGCGGATGAACTGGCGGCGATCGTGCGCGCTGTCCCTGCGGGACTGCAAGTAGAGATAAGGCTGTATGTCACCAACAGTGGGGTGGACGGCCCCGCGCTCTCGGATGAGGCGGGGGAGGAGGAGAAGCCGAGCCCGACCCGGATGGGAAGCTTCACGACGATCGAGAGCGCCTCCTTGGCCGGGGCGATCCCGGACGCCGAAGCTGCTGCTACCGATATGCACGGCGTGGCGGCGCTCGTGCGCCTTCCTCAGGTTACTCTCGCAGAAGGGAGGCCTGAGGTCCATGGGTTGATCAAGCAAGCCGTCGAGGGCGCATCAGGCCCAGTTTCGGTGGGCGGTACGTCCCCCGCTTGCGACCCGAGCAGGAGAACTGACATCCTGCGGCAGTCTGCGGGCCTTCCGGGCTCTCGAACGCCGTCACGACCGTCTTAACAACCAAGGACGTCATCAGCTGGGGCAATGCTCTCCGAGGCGCGCCTGTGGTAGACCTGCACGTCGAGACGTTTGGCTGGTAGTCCATCAGCAGAGGGATTGTCACGACGGCATAGGGATATTCAAGTTCGTAGAGCAGCGGCACGTAGACAAATCAGAGCAGAAACACAGCACACGTCATCCTCCTCCCCACGGCGCTCTCTCGCACAATAATAGGCGCCCTCTTGCGCTCGGAACGCGCCGCTTTCTATCGGAAGGAACGATCCTCCTTTCTCCGCCTTGCAATTTTGGCCCAATGCGGAATGACGGCGACCGCTCGAGGCCGCTGTTCCGCGGTGTTGTTGCTGGGTTGGTTAGTCAGCGCACGTGAGATGACGTCGTGGGTTCCTGCGGGTCGGGCGGCGGCGGGTGAGGGACCGCCACCCGGACGGCTTTCGCGGTCCCTCGTCAGACTCTGTTGGCACGCACCTCCAGCAACTGTCTCTTCAGAAAGGGTTCGCGAGTATATCTGTGTGCTTGCGTGATCCTTTCTCGCCATCAGCTACCGTATAGCCCTCCCTACACTCCTCGCCCGCCTGAGTGACCGCAACACTAACAGCATGAAGGTGCGTCTGCAGCCCGCACCCCGCGAGCAACCGCTGACCACCCTCAGATCCTAACAAAAGAAGAGGCCGATGCGCACTACCGCACGACGCTCGAAGGCGGGCTGAAGGGGTTCTCCGTCGGCCTGGTCTCCTCGCTCGGCATGGCCTACTTCCTCAACGCGCGCTGGCCATATTTCCGCCAGCTCCCCCTCCAGCTAAAGGCATTCGCAATCGTCATCGTCACCGTGCCCGCGGCGGTCATCCAGGCCGAGCATCAGAGCGACGCGTTCCAGCGGGCGCAGTGGGAGGGCGCGGGGAAGCTAGAACTCGACGATGAGGAGCAGCGCCAGCTTTCCCGCTGGGCAGGAATGACCCTCCCGGAGAAGGCGTACGACTATGGCAGTCGGCATCAGTTGGGGATGGTCGTAGGCGGGTGGGGGCTGGGCATGCTCGGCGCGGGCGGGTACATCATGCGCGACAAGTACATGAGTTTCCCGCAGAAGGTCTGTCTCCCGTCCCCGTTCCAACTACCCCGAACAACTTACTGACACAGCGCAGATCGTACAGATCCGTATGTGGGCCCAGGGCCTCACAGTCCTCTCCATCATCGCGACTGCGATGGTATTCTCGACCAAGCCGCGCGAGAAGCGGGTAGACCATTCCTGGCGGGATATCGTGAGTCCGCCCCACCTCCCTCCCTGAGTTCACAATACTAGCGACAGCGCAGCTTGCCGAAGAGGCACGCATCGAAGAGATCCGCAAGCAGGCGCTGGCCGAGCAGGCCCCGCCGACAGAGAAGAAGGTCGCCATGTCTGCCCCGCTCGAGAAATCCGTCGTGGCCAGCGCGCCTTTCGAGCGCCGCATAAGCGTCTCCGCCGTTCTGAGGACGCGGTTCGCAGTCTCCAACCCGTTCAAGAAGGATTAAAATACCAAGATTTTTGGACCGCTTTGTACAATGTACTTTCTGCTCATGCAAGGAAATGCAACTTTTTTCATTGTCCCCAGCACTACGCACCAAAACTGCGCTGCTTTCCTGTTTTCGATCAATTCATTCGCGTTGTCACGACTCCTGTGAAATAACCGCGTGTGCGTGTATCATTATTTACCCCATTAGCCTTCCGTACACGACCGCTATACCACCGATAACATCGACTATCCGAGAGGGACAAGATAAACAGAGGATAAAGGAGAGAGGGGAGGCATCCAAGTGACCAGAAAAAGAAAGCAAGATAAAAACAAGGTCGATCCTATCCGGCTCTTCCGCTTCCGGTATTCACTCTAGCCGTCCAGCTGGGATCGGGATAACATGTACAATTTGAGGCGCGGAGCGGTCGATAGGAAGCAGGCCGAAGATCCTAAGGAGGGTGGATCGCAAGAAAGCATACGGTATATTACTGTTTTCCGACAAGAACGTAGGCAGTGTCGTAAATTGCTGAAGGGAATTAACAGAAGCTGCTCAGCATCAAGCGGCAGCAGCAAGCGTTTTGTGCTGGGAAGTCGTGCGCATCCGCTCTCGCGACTTCTTGCGCGAGCCAGAGATGGTGCGGTCCCGCGACTTGGGCCGGGCGAGCTTGTGCGTCACCTTCTCGCCCGTCGCGCTGTACTCGGTGTCGCCGGACAGGAGCCAATCGATGATGGACTTCTCCTTGGACTCGTCTTCGGTCGGCTCGGGCGGGAGCGGCTTGGTGATGATAGGTGTTCCGGGGGCAGAGATGGTCCCAGGGATAGGCGAGGGTGGAACTTCCATCTTCATCCCGCGCTGCATGAGGAAGCCGTCGACGAGCAGGCGGCACTCTTCGATGTTGCCTGCGGTCTGGACGAGCCTCTGGAGCAGGCGGAGCTGGTCGTCCCCAGACGCGGGGATGGGGATGGGTACGCCGTTGGGAGCGCCAGTCTGCGCCACGATAGGCTGCTCGACAACCTTGTCC
The DNA here is from genome assembly GCA_001630345.1 of Calocera viscosa TUFC12733. Taxonomy (NCBI): domain Eukaryota; kingdom Fungi; phylum Basidiomycota; class Dacrymycetes; order Dacrymycetales; family Dacrymycetaceae; genus Calocera; species Calocera viscosa. The sequence goes on along the minus strand of KV417277.1, from coordinate 425,647 downwards.
ATCGCGACACGCGTGTGCGTGCCATAAGGCGCCGTGGCGTACTCCTCGTTGGCCATGCTAGGCGAGTTGGGGGCTGTGTTGGCAGGAGTGATCCTGCGCGGTTCGGGGACCACGCGGTTCGGGGTCGGGCTGACTGCTGCCTGCTGCTGAGGGTATCCGCGCATCATTGGCGGGGACTCGTGCGACGCGGGCGGGGTAGGTAGGGCCGTGGCGTGCGTGTCCTGCATGGGCATGTCCTTTTGCAGCGCAGAGGTAGGCGGGCGCTGGCCGTTCGTCAGGCTCCCGTCCCGGTAGCGCGAGGCCATGCCCGGAATGGAGTCCTTCGAGTCAAGGGCGATGCGGGGCGGGACGGGCTTGATGGGCGAGGGAGGGGGAATGTTGATCGTGCTCGAGTTCATCGCGCTGTTCGCGAGGGCGTGGGAGGATTTCTGCCGGCGCACAAGCCCGCGCAGCGAGCCGTACTCGTCTATCCCCCCAGCGCTCCCGCCCCGGAAGCCCTTGTCGTTGCCCCGCGCAAGGCCTTTGAGCGAGTTCATGAACCCCCGGCTGGCGGACTTCTTGAGCGCGCCACCGCTGCCGGTGCTCTCTATGCCGGTCGTGGTGCTCACAGAGCGCGCGAGGGTACCGGGCTCCACGGGCGGGCCCTCGTCAAGGAAGGCGATGAGGTCGCGGGCGGACTGGGAGACGCGCGGCTCAGCCGCTGCGGCTGCACTCGTACTCGTGCTCAGCTTGGACTTAGGCTTGGGCCGCTCGTCAAGGAAGTCAAGCATGTCCATCTCCTCGTACAGAGGGCCATTCGACGGCCCATAAGCCGGTTTCTTGGATACGGGGGCGCCGTCGAGGAAGGCTGTGCATGGTCAATATATGCCATTGTCTATGAACAGCGGGTGACTCACGAGGCGGACGGGAAGGCACAGTCCTCTCGACCTGCCTGGGTTTAGGCATCGGAGCTTGCACCACCTGGGGTGCGGGTGCGGGCGCCGGCGTAGGTGCAGGTGCGGGGGCAGGCGCGGGCGCCGGCGTGCCCCACGAGCTCGGAGGCGTGTGGCGTCCTCCATACTCATCAAGCTGGAGCGCCTGGACGGACCGCTGGCTAGGCAGCTGTGGGATCGCTTCGAGCCTGGTACGGCTAGTCTGGCGCGAGTTCGGGCGGCGCGAACCAATCGCGCTGTCCGTCATGTACCCGTCGTTTCCTGGGGAGCTGGAGCGGCCCGTGGAAGGCCGGCTGCTCGGTCGCTGGGAGGGACCGTAAGAGCCTGAGAGGGAGGGCATGGACGGCTGTGCGGGGGCGGTGAAGGGGCCTGTTTCGAGACCGTACTGTGCTCCTGGTGGACCGACGGGTGTTCCCTTGGCCGCTGCGGCGCGCGCGTTGCGGTCCTTTGCGAACACCTGATATATGCGCTGTTAGACGTTGCGACAGCACGACAACGCGCACAGCGTACCTCAAAAGTGCGCAGCCTATCAGGGGTGAGCGACACCTTCATGGTCGATCCCGTCCGCATAAGTTCCTCAAACTCGGATCCCTCCTAGAATCCATCAGATCAGCTTCGGGAGCAAACTGATGGCACAGAAACGGACCTCGCCATCGTCTACGGAGGTCATATTCGGGTCGCCCTGGAAGGCGTGGCCGATGCCCATCTTGGCGGCCGCGTCGCTCATGCCCGAGTTGGAACGGCGGTGCGGCGGCGCGGGGTGGGACAAGCTGTGCTCTGTCGAGTGGCTCGCGCGGCCGTTTGGCGCGGACACGGTGCTGGAGACGATCTGCGGGTAAAGCGCGGGCACCTTCTTACGCTCGCTGGGCGAGCGCGCCATCTGCCCCTGGCTTTGGGGGGCGGGGACATTCGTCTGCAGCATGGGCAGGCTGTGGCCGGACGAGTCCCCGGACGTGCGGTGCGACGCCGTTGTGGGCGATGCGGAAGGGGCCTCGTACCCCGGGCGGGGGGAGGGAGCCGCCGCGCGGGATCGTGCGGAGACGAGCGAGCCCGTCAGAGAGCCTTTGCGCTGCACTCGCGTGGAGCGGTGCTGCGTCTCGATGTTGTTAAAGGCTGGGACGTATCAGCACTGTTTCTGAGAGTGATAGAAAAATGCGCACCGTTCATGCCCTTTGCCATATTGTACAGAGCCTGGTCCTCACAAAGGGCTGCATACAGGTCCGAGATGCTGGCGGAAGTCTTGCTGCTGTCGCGCGCGACGACGCGACTGACGCAGGACATGATGTGCCTTGTGGGAGTCAGCGCTGGATACAGCGGAAATAGACCTAACGCACCCGCAGACATGCTCCAGGATGGCGGTTAGGTACAGCGAGGCAGGGGCGAACGCCTCGATCGGTGGTGCCTCCCTGGTCTGGAAAAGCCGCTGCTCCGCCTTCTCCACGGCGATGTTATCCTCCTCCTCCGCTTGTCCGAGGGAGGAGTTTGCCTCGCACTTGAGGCGGAGGACCTGCGAACAGTCAGCTACATATCATCAAGCGAGGGAGGGGACGCACATCGAACACCTGTGCGATGGGAAAGGTCGCAGGGTTTTCCTTCATGTCCCTGTAGGCGTCCCTGCTCTCACCGCTGGTCTTCCAGTACTCCCTCAGCTCCATCTCTGCCTCGAGGACGGCCTCCTTCCCGAGAGCGGCGGGGACGACGCGGAGAACGCCATCGCTCTTGAGCTTGTCTGTGTTGACGCTGCGTGCGGACTTGATTACTGACCAGAGGAGCTCGTCGAGGAGTACGTTTACGCAGCGGAGCGCGTCTGGCTTTATGCGGGTTGGGCGGAACTCGGAGAGGACGACGTCTGCCATGTGGCCGGAGAGGTAGGTCGGGGCTGCGGACGGGGAGGGGAAGGGGGGCATGTCAGTGAGGGCGCTGGGCGGGGGCGGGGAGCGGAGGGCCGCCGTACCGTCTTCGAAGCCATTTGGGTATGACATGGCGGGGACGTGGACGTGGCCGTTGAGTGCAGCACTGCTGCTACTGCTGCTGCACGCTGGGAGAGGGAGATTGGCCAAGCAGGGACGGGGACGGTGGAGGAGGACGGAACACGAGGAGAGGGGAGGAACGGAAAGGTGAAAGGGAAGGGGAGGAAGAGGTGCGCTGTGTGCTGTGGAGCGCGGTGAGAAGGCACGGGCGGGGACAGCGAGGGCAGAAAGGCGCAATGGACGAAAAGAAGGTTTCAATAGCCGTAACCATCTGCTGCCGCATGCCGGCTTCCCTCTGATTGCATTACGTTCTCCCACTGCTTCTACGTGTCCCGCGATGAGCTGTATCTGCAATATCCAGCCTGGACTCTCTTGGCCAATCATGCCCCTCTCCCCTCGGCCAAGGGAACATTACATCGGAAGCGTGCCTTGCTGGAATGAAGGAAAAAAGGAAGAGGAGGCAAATAGAACCCAGCAGGCTGTTACCCACATGGACAATGAATGCCAGCCACTGTCAAATCTCTGCAGAGGCCGGGCGTGGACCCTGTGGAGCCTAGCAGTTGCCGATGATTGCATTCCAGCTCTGACAGCCCGCATCATCAATTGTCGAAGCGCAAGCGCATCGAACTCTCTGCAAGCTACGTACAAGCCGACAAGCTCAACCTCGTCTCTTCCCGTCTCTTCCCGCCCAGCTTCTCTATCCCACGTCTTCAACCCACCCACATGCACTTATCATACACCAGACGAGTTCTGACCCTCCCTTCCACTACCCGTCGTCAAGGGCAACCCTAATCCTTTATCATCCCTTGCCGAACGCGGCCCGCCCTGTCTCCTTGCAATTGTTCCATACACTTTCCAGGGCACTTTATGTCTCACAAGCTAGGGACGCAGACACAATCGATATCACAATCGCACTCGAGCTTTCCATTGACCATTGACTGTTGTTGACCCTACTAGTGCCCTACTGCTAAGACGATGACGCTAAGTTGGCCTGCTTACGGCACATACACATGCGAGGATGATCGCTCTCGCGCAGCGTCATCAGACTCGATCACGACACCCTTAACCCTTCCTGTGTAGCCTCCACAACATTACACCTCACCTCCCCGCACATCATCAATGATCATCAACAATGTCCCTTGCTGGCCAACAACTCCGCGATGCATTCCTTAGATTCGCCGAAGCCGGGAAAAAGCTCACCCAGCTCGGTTCATCTGACGTCTTCCCCCATCCCTGCTGCTGGCCGCATCCTTCCTCTCCGGCATCGCACACCTCTCCTGGCCAATAGCCCACCGCGCCTGGGTCGTCCACCATCTCCTGGTAGCATGCGTGCTCACCAGCCGGCGTGCCGCCGGGCACATGCCCACCAGCGCCGACGCAAGCTGACAGCGCCTTCGTCGTGTGACGCAGACGTATGCGCGAGCTGCCTGTTTAGCCTATGCTTGCAGCAACCTTCCGACGGGCGTCTTCCGGCCTTCCGTGCCTCGTATGCGCCGATGTTCCTGCGTCTTTCGCGCGGTATATAACCGCCCTGGGCCTTGCTGTACGCTGTCTGATTCGCCCTGAATCTCGTACCATTGGGGAACTCGGACAGACCTAGGATGACGCTGAAGCTCCTTCCACTACTCTGGCTCGCGCTTGCCTCCCTTGCAGGCCGCGCTCTCGCCTGGCAGGCAGAGTGCAGCGCATTCTCCCTCCCCAGCAGCGTGGCGTCGAGTGGCACCCTCCTCGCGGCGACCTACTACCCCGCGGGGGCGCTCGTCAACGTCTCCAGCTCGGGAGGGGCGGTGCTCTCGAGCTCCCTGCCGGCGTTCTGTCGTACGTCCCTCCCTTCTCTTCTTCTTCTGAGGTTTCTCCGTCGCATGTTGGCTGATGGCTGCCCCCTTGCTGGACACTGGTTACTGATATGCTGTCTGGGCAGGCGTGCAACTGGTGATCAACACAGGCTCCCGGAACCTCACGAGCACCGAAGTCTGGCTTCCAGACGCGTGGGACGGGCGTTTCCTAGCCGTCGGCAACGGCGGGTGGAGCGGCGGTGGTGCGTCTCTCCTCCTTCCACCCTGCCTGCTCCCGGGGACACTGACGGCAGAGCAGTGGTATATTCCGACCTGGCCTACTCCGGACTCATCAACGGGCACGCGAGCATGTCCACAGACGGGGGGCACACCAGCTCCTCGCTCGACGGCACCTGGGCACTTAACGACCCCTCGGCAATAATCGACTATGCGTATCTGTCCGTGCACACGAGCGTGGTGGTCGCCAAGCAGGTCGTGGGCGCTTACTATGGCCAGGAGGCGTTCAAGAGCTACTGGCTGGGGTGCTCGACCGGCGGAAGGCAGGGGTGCGTCATTTCTCTCCTCTTTTTCGCTTGGCATGTCGAGGTGGTGCGGGTGCTGAACGCGTAAAGGCTTATGTCCGTGCAACGATATCCCGAGGACTTCGACGGTGTCGTCGTGGGCTCTCCGGCGAACTGGATGTATGCGCCTCACTCCCTCCCTGCCCTCCGCGCCGCTGATCCCCGACCTTTCTATCTGCAGTTCCCACCTGCAAGCCTGGTCAGTGCACGTCAACCTCCTCGTCTCACCGCAGACCAGTCCCTCCTGGATCTCAGCTGCCACATGGGAACTCGTCCACCAGGAAGTGCTGAACCAGTGCGATGGGTTGGACGGGGTGGTCGACGGGCTGCTTAACGACCCGCGCAAGTGTTTGTGCGTCTCCCTTCTATTGCTGGCCTGAAATGCGCGCTGATGAAGGAGCAGCTTCCGTCCGGAGACGCTCGCCTGCCGGCCTGGACAGAACAGCTCGACGTGCTTGAATGCAGCCCAGATCGGCGCCATCCAGAAGCTCTACGCGGACTACTATGAGACGAACCAGACCTGTGCGTGCTCTCTTGCAGAAATGAGGCTGGGGTTGAAAAAAGTATAGATATCTTCGGCAGGCTGGAGCCGGGTGGGGAGTTGGCGTACGCGACTGGTCTGCTGGGACCGACGCCGGTGGAGCTCAATACGGACTATTTCAAGGATATGGTTCTGAAGTATGAGACCTGTTGTGTGTTGGGGGCATGTGGCTGATGATGACTGCAGCGACTCCAACTGGGACTACACGACGCTCAACTACACTACAATTCAGCTCGCGGACGAGATCGACACCTACCGCCTGGACGCAGTGAACCCGGACATCCGCGACTTCGTCTCTTCCCCATGGAATGGGAAAGTGATCCACTACGTAGGGTGGGCCGACCAGCTCATCTCGCCGCACAACTCTCTCTACTGGTACGAGCAGATGACGACGTTCATGAACCTCAACACCGACATCGACGTGGACGACTACTACCGCCTTTTCACCGCACCCGGGATGACGCACTGCGCGGGGGGTGATGGTCCGAACGGCTTTGGCGGCGAGGGACAGAGCGCGGGCGGCCAGCCCCCACTCCAGCCCGACGCGCAGCATGATGTGCTCCGGGCGATGATCGAGTGGGTCGAGGACGGCCAGGCGCCTGATTTCTTCATCGCGACCAAGTACGTCAACAATAACGCGTCGGCCGGCGTGCAAATGACTAGGCCGCTGTGCAAGTTCCCGACGAGCATTGTGTACAACGGGTATGGGGACACGAACAATGCGGGCAGCTTCTACTGTGCGTGAATTGTGATGTCATCGCTTATTTGTGGCGTGGGCGTAGTTGTCGAAAGTTGAAGTTTTGATGATGGGTCCTTATCGCTGAGAATGCTGGCGTTGATCCTTCTCTCATGTGAAAACCAAAGGACGGTCTACCAGAAGCTTGGAACCAGCTCCATGATGATCTGTGCAGAACACCGCGGCGAACGTGTTGCGCCAGCGCAGCGCTTACGTGTCCATACCCCACACTGAGCGATATACCGAGGGCGCATCTCAGGCCGCAGGCTTTCACACGTTCCAGGCCCGCACGCTTGACAAGGCAAAGATAAACAATGCGTATTGAGATCGGAGTGACAGGTGCATAGATCCCTGGGCCCCCGCCGTCAGGCAGCACAGGGGCGTTTATCTACGACAGGACGGGAGGGAGAGTGTAAGCCAAATGAGCAAGCGGGTTGTTGCAATGTGCTGCACAGGGCGAGCCGTTCATTGCGAGAAGTAGAAGCGCCAGGCAAGGTAGGCACCGAGGAAGCCCAGTGGGAGGACGTAGGAGATGACGCTGCGTGTGCTGTTAGACAGAGAACGGGATGAGGAAGGACAGACGCACCCCGCCGACGGCGGCTTGTTCACCTTCTGCGCTGCGAGCTTGGCCTCCGTAGCTGCTGCGGCCACGGCAGCCTTCATGTCCTGCAGAAATGTGAGGAGAGGTGTGATTCGTTGGGGAAGAGGACATACACCTGAGAACGAGCCGACAAGCATGTCAGGTAGTAAGGCGCGAGCCTCGTCGGAGTGCCCGACGTCCTCGAACGCCTCCGTCGCGTCGGTCCCTGCAAAGGATGAGATTTAGATTAGTGTGCACAGAGAGTAACACATACCCTTCTCGGCCAAGATAACCTCATCACCACCGGGATGCTTTTGCCCATATCAGTTCCAAGTCTCCGCACAACCCCTGAGAACAAGACGAACCTCGTCCAGGAACTTGGTCACATCGTACACTGGATAACGCGTCAAATTATGGAAGATGCGCCCGAGATGAAGGGTTACACACCCTTGCCGTGGATGAGGATGTAGAGGCTGTCCTTGGAGGAGTGCTCCTTGAGCTCGTCTATGGTGATAACCTTTTCGGCGGACATTTTGGCAGTCTAAGGATGAAAAGGAGGACGAAGGAGAGGATATATGCGGGTCCCTGGGGTGTCGGAGTGTTGGCAAGTGTTGAGCGAGGACAACAGACGGCAAGAGCGGAACGGGAGAAGGAGAGGGAGTGCTTCTATCTATTCGCAGTCTCGTTCGGTGGCCGGGATGCGAGTGCGAAGGGACACGACACGCACTTGGTGACCCGTTTTGCTCCCGTTTTACAGTTCCCCGTCGGGCTGCTGCTTTCCAGCGAATAAGAGCGTCGGCAATACAATCTCCCTGATTTGATCGGATTTACGAATGTTCAGCCATGTAGGCCACATACAACTGGGCCACAGTTGTCAACAACGGGCCAGGTTCAGCATAAACTTGCAATGCGCCATGAAACTGAACTTCTCCAAGTATTCCGCATTGCGTTTCCTGCCCCGACGGCCCCCGGAAGTCGGCCGCCAGTTACATCAGCTGGCCCATCATAATTCGGGAGACGGCCATCAAAGAAGAAATAAACCGCGGATTTATTAAATCGTCAGACTATAAGGAGCATTCCGAAACCCTCAATTCTTCAGCTAGCGTAACAAGTCGTCCGTCCGCCCTACTGCTCCACAAACTCGCCATGACTCTTCTCGCCCTCGATGCTGCTGCCCTCAGGGACGTTGACCGGCTTGCCGGCCTCGAGCGCGTGATCGAGGTGTGCATGGCCGATGCTCTCATATGGACTGCGGCGCATGCGCACCTTGCCGTCAGAGAAGAGCTCGTCGATCTCCTCGAGCGAGAGCTGGGAGATCTCGGGGAAGTAAAAGTACAGCAACGGCACCAGCAAGGCGTTGCTGATCGCGAACGGGATGTAGTACTTGTATCCGATGTTGGTGATCCCGATCGGCGTCACTTGCACGATCATAAAGTTGAACGCGTACTGCAGAGTGTTGCCCAGCGCGGCAGCCTTCATGCGGATGGCGAGGGGCGTCACTTCGGCACCATAAAGCCAGCCGCAGGGGAGCCAGGTCGCAGAGCTAGAAGCTCGGCATCAGCATCATACTTGAGAGCATGGACAAATACGGCTCACAAAGCCATGATGAACAGGTAGAGGCCGACGGCGCCGACATATCCGCCCGCCGGGACGTCGATATGTGCGATCCCACCAGCCAAGAGGATCATCGCGATGGACTGGGTGGCCGCGCCGACCATCATCGTCCTCACACGCCCCAGGTACTCAATCATGACGAAGCAGCCAAAGATGCATGCCACATGGCCCGAGATACCGAGACCGCCGAGTGCGAGCTGGCCCTTTTCTGGCGGCATCGCGAGCGCGGTCAGGAAGATCGTCCCGGCGTAGTAAGTCGCCATGTTGATGCCAGTGAACTGCTGGAACGAGTTGACGGAGACGGCAAGGAGGGTGCGGTAGCGGAAGCACTGTTTGTTGCTGTATCGTCATGTTAGCAATCTGGAGAGGGTACGAAACGTGCGAACATACTTTTGGAAGATCGCCCACCAGGAGGTGACGGCCGTCGCATGCTCGAGGGCGATAGCCTCCTCAATCTCGGCAGCAGCCTTCTCAGCGTATTCACGACCGTGCAGGCGCGTCAAGACATGCAGCGAATCGGCACGGCGACCAGCTTCCATGAGCCACCTAGGTGACTCGGGGCAGAAGGGGATGCAGGCAATCGTGATGAGGACGCTACATGCAGAATGAGATGACGATAGATCTCGCCGGGAATTCAAACTCACAACATGGCCTGGAGAGCGAGAGGCATACGCCAGCCCATTGGCCCAGGCGTATTCCGGAAACCGTACGACACCCAGAACGCAGTCATAAGACCGGCGGATCCGAGCACCAGGTCGAGGGAGACGAAAAGCCCACGAATATTCGTCCGGGCCACTTCGCCCATGTACGGCGGGACGATGGATGTGAGCACGCCGACGAAGAAGCCGTTGATGAGGCGCGAGACGATGAACATCGCCAGGTTGCGCGAGCCGGATTGCAGACCTGATCCGAGCAGCGTACCAAGAGCGGCGATCATGAGGATCGGTCGACGACCGAGCTTGTTTCCGATAGCAGAGTTGCCAATGCAACCGCCCATAGCACCAATAACGACTGAACGGCTGGCGTCAGAACTACATCCCGGACTGTAGACGAAGAAGCTTACACAGGCCGAGGATAGCACCTTGCTTCGTGGCGTCAGTCATCACCGGATATTGGATAAAGAAATCCGCATTGGACAAGAGGGCGTTTGCGATACCCTGTCACCATTCATCATGTCAACATCTTGCTGTATCATCCTTGCGTAAAGCACTGACCTGGTCATAACCGAAGAGATAGAAGCCAGCAGAACAGCCAACTACGACAACAGCCTGTAGCCACGCGCCGCGCAGGAAGGACTCCCCCCAGGGATCGCTGAAAGGTTTCATGATGGTACTTCAGACAAGGGTAGAGAACCACCAAGAGATCCGAGACTGGAGGTGGGAGAGACACGAGAACGCGGTAGGGGTACAAGGCGAGGTTCTTTCTCCTTAAGTAGCCCGGACGTTGAGAAGGGGGAGCTCCAACCTAACACAGCGGGATTCTCTGTGCCTAAACGCATAGCTGGAGGCAGGATAGCGGGCAAGACATCACGCGGCCATCTTTCACGTAGCGCCATTCCTGCCAGAGTTGATTTGTGCTCGGTGCCTTGGGCGGGGTCAACCGGGGAATAGTGCCCAGGTCATGCTTCCCCACTTTCTTGCTCAGGCTGAACGTATTTCGCGGAGGTGGATCAGTGAGGGACCAGACACGATAGGCGCGGGTCCTCGCTACGGACGCGTGCTCTCTCCTGAGCAGACGGATGTCTCTGACGTAACCTAGAGAAGCCCACAGATCCGGGAGCAAAGTCAAGGTTTTCCCGACAGAAATCATACGCTTCAAGCACACCTCTATTATGCTAGCCAGTCGTCCAATGTGCGCCCAATGTACGCCTGGGTAGAGGAAAACAACCGCTATGAAGCGAGAAGAGACCATTGTTCCCGACACAGGCGCTCGTTGACAGCTTTCATTTGCAACTGCTTACTAACGTCCGCGGAGTACATTTCATCGGGGCCAATCGATCGCTTGACCTGGCCAAGAGTCCAATGCCACCCGTCGTCAGCTGGAGAGCTAGGAGAATTGAGACATTCTCCTGTCCTCTGAGATATGATTTCCCGCAGCCCAAGTCAGGCATGTGTGCCTCGGGCCAGCCACAATGCGGGGAAGTGGAGCAGGTGTGCTTGAGATTCCTTTCTCCCACAAGGCGGGGAAGTCAAGAAAGCTTGAGAATGCGTTCTCCCACGCTCGGGTCTACAGACTGCCGAACCCCACGTGTCTCTCTTGGAGCAGTCAACTGTTCCTTTCCGGTAAGGCCCGCTCGATAACCTTTCACCCGATGCCTCCCTCATGATTGAACAAGGACCCTGGCGGAGCCACTCGTGCCTTGACCATTTGCGGGATCCTGCCTTGAACGGACACATGTCCGAGGTGGACCATCGCGAACGGTGAAGGTATTTACTAAGATGCAGTCATCACTTTTGCGCATCGATATCTAGCGAGGTTGTTCGCAACACATATCACCTCCTCCAGTCATATGGGCCCATGAACTACGGTGTGTAGCGTTGAATATCGTATCGTGTAGCAATTTCGGCTAGTTGATAGAACGAGTCAGCTGGGGCGTTTGGACACCGGACTTACATGCGCGGCAGCTCCTCCTCCAGTCGTGACCGGGCCTGCGCTTTGTTTCCGTGGGGGCCGACAGGTAGACATAGGACGATCACCGAACTAGGGCCGAGGTAACCGGTCGCCCCAAACAGGTTCCATGGCCCAAGCCCGGAACGGAGGTTTCTTCATCGGATCGACTGAGACTGTATTTGTCCCCGTCCAACGCGAGAGTTGTTGATAGGCACTTTGTTGTTGGCCACACTGACGATTGCGGGCTTGAACTCTATTAAAGAGTCTACCCACAGGTAAGTGGGCAGCATAGGAACATACAAGCGAATTTTGATCGCCCAACTTCTTATGCACAAGCCGGGACCCTGTGCTTCCGTGACGCGGAGTCACATCAGCCGCCATCACTCCTGTATCCCACGGTGTGGTTTTATACGGTGACCGTCGACTTCGTCACTTAACCGCTCTGTCTCTGTCTGGCACACCCATCTGGTCTTGACAAAAATGGATCCTTCCGATCCGACTAGCTTTAATCATCGAACTGAAGTGCTGCCAACAGGGCGGACGTATCATTTTGTTGATCAGCTGCCTGCCCGATACAACCATGGGGATACACCTGTTCTCCTTCTCCTGCATGGTTTCCCTGATCTATGGTGGGTCCGGTCTAAGGTGTTACATGCCTATCGCTAACATACTAGTAAGGTACGGATGGAGACATCAAATTGGCCCTTGGTGCCAGCATGGATGGCGGGTAATTGCTGTTGACATGCTCGGATATGGAGGAACCGTCAGTTGTTCTGCTATTGCTGTATTCCCGTACCTCAATCAATTCAGTTCAAACCCGACCATGCGCAAGAATATTCGTCGGGAAATATCTGCAAAGACCTCTCGTCACTTTTGGATATATTGGGGATCCGCCGCGTCGTCGTGCTGGGACACGACTGGGGCGCATACACCGCTTGGAAGTTCTGTCAATGGCAGACCAACCGCGTTCGAGCAGTTATAACGTACGAGGTGTCGCGTTTCCTCCATCTGGTGAATATAACTGTCTCAATAGGCTCTCCGTTCCCTTAACACCACGGACGCCAGTCTATTTCTCTCTTCGTACCCTTACGCAAAAAGTCCCCGACTTCAATTACATGGTACGTGCGGCAAATCTGAAGACGACACACCTTCTCATCGCTCCGTGCAGCTCTTCTTCTCCGACCCTGCCTCTCCGTCCAAGCTGGAGAAGAACGTTAGTGCTCTGAAATGATATCGCGTAATTGCTCACCCCGATGCAGGTCGGAAAGACTGTGGATCTCCTCTTCCGTACGAATAAAACGTGGATCCGGGGATTGACTCGCAACAACGGTATGGAGAAGGCTATTCTTTATGATGATACCGGCCGGGGAGATATTTTGAATGATAAAGTTGGACTCGTCCGATTTCAATGCAGTAGACTGGAAGCTCATCTAGAAATTCAGGAGCTTGCGTATTACTCCCAAAATTTCGCCAAAGGCGGTTTCAGAGGACCTTCTAACTGGTACAGGGCGCTTGAGTGGACCTGGAAAGAAGAGACAGGTATGTGCTCTGCAACCGCGCTCCCGTTACCATCCAATACTCGTCTTTAGATGCCAACCTGAAGCAAGACCTTCCTGCCTCGTTGCCCGCCTTGTTCTTTCAGCCTGCAAATGACCCTACCTGCCCCCAAGCTGCGGTAGACGCCATGATTCCTTTGGTTCCAAACCTTCAAATCGTGAAGTTGAAGGGTGCAGGACATTGGCTCATGTTAGAGTGCAGCCACGTTGTCACCCAAACGACAATAAAGTGGCTTGACGAACAGCTCAAAGTCACCGCCAAACTGTAGCGGATGTTGTTGTATCACACCCCGACCGTCGACACACACAGCTCAGCTCTGGAGCACATATGAACATTGAACACCTACAGACATTCATCATTTCTACGTACATATCTATCCAGTATGGGGTCGAATCATCGACGAAATAACATCTGCATGAGAATCCCGGAAAACCAGTTTGGAATGCAGCAAGCAGTCATCTTTTGTACTACTTACTCAATTATCTTATTTTATTACGTCGAAAGCTGCGCATGTCAAGCGTTGATGGCAATAATGGCGGATTTAGAGTAGATTGACGCCATTATTTCGATGTTGGTGGTTTCAACCATTGTACGACCTCGGGATTTCTCAGTCTAATATCACAAGGCCCTGACTATCAAACACCATTTCCGAGAAGATATTCGCGCATCTGCAGGACGTTCTCCATATGCAGGCGTGGTTGAGATGTAGTTGCGATCGAAGCACATACCGCGGGTGCCGGAAGAGGGGAAAGGATCGGCAAAGAGTGGACAAAGAGTGGAGGGACGGAAGCATCTTGGCTCTGTCAGAACTTTTCGACGCGGCGCCCATGCATCGCTTGTTTGCTCAAGGGGCCATCTTCGCACACGGTATACCCGTCCGTCGCTAGTGACTCGTGTGCGCTTCTTTCTCCTTTCTACCGTCCACCATATACTCACAAGTCACGGCTATCACTATAGCTGAGAAGTGCACTGCGAATCATCACCACCTTCTAACAAAGTGGGTAACGTTATTGTCACCTGCACGCGTGTCCTATTAACGTTGATAACCCAGAAACGCCACAGCTCGTGCAAATCATGATCATGGCTGCTTCTTCGACATCACCAGCCCACATTTTGCCCAAGCTCGCCCAGCAGACGGCTTCAGTGCCAGATCTGCAGCACACGCAGCCTGCTGCGTCTTCTTCCGCCGCTCAACCGACCAGGAATGCGCGCAAAACCAAACACGCACGCAGGCGCAGAAGGGGAGAGGAGGAGGATAGCGAGGATGAGATCGTGAGAGAGGATGTCAGTGGCAGCGAGAGCGACAGGGAGCTTGTGGTAAGCGAGACGGAGAGTGACGTGGAGGATGTTGATGAGGTGCCGGCGCTGGCAGTGAACGGGGTCAAGGGCGCCACTGGATCAGCTCCGACCGCTGCGCCTGATTCCATCATCCCTGAGGCAACGAACTGGTCCGACATGGTCAGTTCGGAGCTCGATGGAGGTGCAGACGCCTCGCTCCCCGTCATCGATTTCGCGGAGATGGGCTCCACCACCGAGCGCGCGCCCCGCGCCCCTGTCGCTGCCCCTGTCACAAACGGCGTCGAAACCGCAGAAGTTGCTGCGGCATCGACAAACACGGACAAGGCACCTTCGCGTCCTGGTCAATCGGCTCGCCAAGCCTACCTCGACCGAATCACCAACGATCCGCAGTTCATACCCCGGGTTGGCGCCTTTTGGGGTCATGACGACCGTCTCCTCGATAAGGGCTTGCGCAGCATGAGCCCTTGGTGGCGTGATCGACAGATGGCGTATCGTGGTCGAGGTGGAACGGGGAGAGGAGGGTACGAGGGAGGCTTCAGGGGACGAGGACGAGGGCGAGGAGGTGCATCTTCGTATGGGGGGCGCGGGGAGGCGGAGGGCGAGGCGACCCCTGCTCAAGCGACCAACGCAGAGCGAGAAACCGACGCCGGTCCATCTGTTCAGGAAACTATATCGGTCGCCGTCCCAGCTGCACCGCCGCCGCCATTCGTTCACCCTGCTGACCTGCCGTGGGGACACGATGGATTCGAGGAGATGAGGAAGACTGATGTTGAGCGCGGCGGCCGGGGAAGAGGTCGCGGTGGACTTCGCGGGCGGGGTGCCATGCGTGGCGGACCTCCTGCACATGACGGCTCTCCTGTCAATGGCATGTCGCGCCCTGCACCCGTCAAGGCACCGAATGCGGGGCCGCCGGGCAAGAAGACCCGACCGGAGAAACCATGGACGAAGGACTTCGCTGCGCATCTGTATTCCGATCCTACTCTGCAGCCGAAGGACAATCAAGGCGCCGGGATCCGACTCAAGTTTCCTGGAAGTCCCGACGAGGGTGTTGTTGTGCGCCTACCTGCTGCTGCGTCCAAGGTAGAAAGGACTGCTTCACCCGCCAGCGTCGCCAGCTCGAAGAAGGGGCCGAAGGTCAAATTGCCCAGTGCTGCCAAGGCACAAACGCCTTCTGGAGCTGCGTCTGTTGTCGATGGCGGTGACTTTGCTCAAACGATAGGTGGTACGCCTCTTGCGTCGCCTTCGTCCGGCGACCTCGTCATGGAGACTACGACTGTGACTGTTGCTGTCCCAACACACTCTACCGAACCAGTGAATGCGGTAGAGGTGTCTGTGGTCGATCCAGTAGCCAAGCTCGAGAAGCAATTCCAACAGCTTGCGACGCAGCAACAGCAAACCATCACGCCACAACCGACAGTCCAGACGACTCCCTTGGTCAACGGTGTCCATGCCGCGGTAGTTCTGCATGGCAAGGTTATGGACGCTCTACCTGAGAGCGTACGATCCGAAGTGGCGCCGCCCCCACACATACAGATACCGCATCAGCCATACCCGCAGTATGGCTACAGTATGGCGCTTCCCCCTGGTATTGCGATGGACGAGAATGGAGTATGCTTCGAAGTCGCCACCGGACGCGTCGTCATTCTCCAGCAACCTGCGCCTTCTCCAATGTATCACCCACGTCCCGGTGCCGCTATCTCTGCCGGTTTTGTACCGCCCCATCTGCGTGCGATGCAGAATCATTCGCCGGATAATTTTGCGCCCTCGCCTTTCTCTGATGGCATGCAGCCTACGCCTCCCGAAGGTTACCCCTACCCTGATCAGTCTGGCGGGGCCTACTTTGCTCAGCGTCGCTCATCTGGCGCGGTGTCGATCCGGTCGCCCACCGAGCCTTCGTCTGGCGGCAAGTCCACCTCTCATGCTCCGTCATCCCTTCTTCGAGCTGCAGTTCATGCCGCACCTTTCCAACCGAACCGGGCGATGGTCAGTCCTCAGAATGCTCCATATATGCCGCGGCCCGGCTACTTCACGACGGGTTACGACGTTTCGCCTGTCCGCGTCAATGGTCCATCTTCGCTGCCGGACGATCCCGCGATCGTCGGACAGGACCCTGCTCTGGCGCAGTACACGCAGTACTATCCTGCCGAGCAGATGTATGGATATCCACAGGGCGAGTACGCGTATACACCGTATGGATACGAGGGTGGTGTCCCTGACGGCTACGTGCAACCTTCGGATGGCAGAGGTCCAGCCGTGTACTACTGAGCAACACTTTCTCTTTCCGTTTCATTTGATCTTCCAACTCTTGACCCCTCTTGGTTCACCTTATGCATGTCTTGGTGTCCTTTCCCCTCTCTAGCAAAGCACGAAAAATCAGCAATGTGTGTCGTGTGGCCATTTGTCGCTCCTGTGAGGTTGTACTCTTTCCCTCTATCCTACTCTCTGCTTCATGACAACGCATAGCCTAGTTTGTTGTTCATTTTGTCTGTACCATGGTTCATGTTTGCTCATGTTTGACCAACTTCTGTCAATGCTATCTGTTCCGGACATGTTACCCAGCTTTGAAACGCACGACCAGAAAGCGGTCGAATGCGCTAGGCCCGAAGCTGTGCTGACTCATCGTCATGTCCTCGGAATCAAATGTCGGAGTGTGAAATGGGGGAGACGGGGGAGATATTGAGACGCGGAGCTGGAGCAGACGACCAGTGCAAAGGTCATCGCTGACCACCACCATCGAATACCCCTCACCGCACGGTCTCGAGCCTCTGGTATAACATCCACAGCTCAGGACAGCCATAGACGAGGAGGAGGTCCGCTCAGGACTCTCTGTGGTGCTATTGCAGGTAATTATCCGTCCACTTAGCTGTATCGTGCCGCGGTTGTGAGCGTGAATGGCTTGTGGGGCTGATCTACGTTCACAACCGGGGACGAGAAGGCCTGAAACACCTTGGGTGGCCTCTTTTGTTGAGATCATCCATACTGACACTTGTATTTCTGCCCCTCAGCAGCAGGATTGACGCGCCTGGAAACGCTCTGACTACTTCATTCGCTCCTTTCACGACCAATCTTCCAATATGACTGCCATCGTCGCCCCCTATCCCGTCATGACCGCTGGTCCCGTGGCCAAATCGCAAGACTTCATCCCGGACCTGAACGTTCGACTTATCTGCCCTGAGTGCAAGGATCCAGTGCCCAACATCGTCGAGCAGTATTCGTCTGGCGACCTTGTGTGCGGGAATTGCGGAATGGTGCTGGGGGATAGGATCATTGACACAAGGAGCGAATGTGAGTTGACTCATCCATCCTCATTTTGAATTGCAACTGACTTTTACGTAGGGAGGGTAAGTCGATGTGCTTCATTGGTGGTAAGAACAGAGTTTTATCCTTTTGTTCTAGACTTTCGCGAACGAGGAGGGTGACGATCCTTCTCGTGTCGGTGCCGCCTCTGATCCCCTGATGGACGGCATGGAACAGCTCGATACGGTCATCAGCTTCCAGGACGGTGGTTCCGGTCTTGCCCGAGAGCTCCAGCGCGCGTCTGCGAAGACGCAAGCGTTCAAGGACGGCAAGACAATGATGGAAGGCTTCAAGAAGATTGCGCAGTTCTGCGATTCCATCTCTCTTCCCAAGGTGATCTCGGATACCGCGAAGCAGCTGTATAAGCGCGTCGAAGAAGACCGGATCCTGAAGGGGAAGAGGATGGATGCCATCGTTGCTGCATGCATCTTCATCGCCTGTCGCCAAGGACATGTGCCGCGTACGTTCCGAGAGATCTGCAACATCACCAAGGTGAACAAGAAGGCTCTTGGACAGTGCTACAAAGCCATGGAGGCATATTTCCGCCTTAACGTCAGCGGCGGCGCGACTTCGAGCACGAACCGCGTCGATATCCACTTGGCCGGAAGCGGCTCCAAGGCGAGCGCCGAGGAGCTCATTCCACGTTTCTGCAACCATCTCGGTCTTCCTGTCAGCGTCGAGCGTGCTTGCGTCCAGGTCATCGTCAATGCCCGCGAGCAGGGTATTAACGCTGGACGTAGCCCAATTTCGATCGCTGGCGGTGCCATCTACTTCACGACGCATCTCCTTGGACAGCCGAAGCATGCTCGTGACATCAGCAAGGTCGCAAATGTCAGCGAGAGCACTATCAAGCTTGTCTACAAGGGGTTTGTGGCCGAGAAGGAGAAATTGGTGCCGAAGGAATGGCTCGACGATGGCAAGGCCAAGTGGGACAGGCTCCCGATAGAAACCTCGAAATGAGTTGGCTGCCAGTGTACGAACATAAAACGCTTAAACCACGACCTCACCTGTAGGATGTTTAGTATTGTATGACTCTCTCTTTGTCACCCGCTGGTGTTCTACCCAGTTCATGCGCATATGTCAATGTGATTAATGTAGAACAAACACATGTCCCAAACAACCAACAATGTAAGCTGAATACAACAGGGATACTAGGGTAGGGTTACAGTCTACCTTCCCTTCCTTGAACGTCCCTTGCTGTCCTTGCCTGATCGCGCCTTGCTGTCTCTCCCAGGAGGACCCCCTGTCCGCTTCTCGTGCCGGATTGCCTTTCGCACGTTAAGCACATTATCCCCGTCCTCCGCCGCCCTTGCTCTCTTCGAGGGCCTGCTGCTCGTATCGAGCTTGGACAGAATTGCCAGTGCGGATGCCTTCTCTGCGTCGGCAGATTTCTCATTAGGGTCAAATTTGCGCTTGACGCCGCGCAACTTGGGCTCGCCCTCGAATTTCTTGTCGAACTTGCCCATGCTTGCAGTACTAACCCGGGTTTGAGCGAGATCCCGATCTAGCTCAGTCTTGCGCTTTTCCCGCTCCTTCGCTGGGATAGGAAGATCAGCAGAAGCGTTGGAGCGTTCGGCTCTCTGAATATTCTTCAACTGTTGAGCTTCGTTCTTCGCTACACGCTTTCTCTTCGCATCCCGTGCGTCCTTGACGGGGTCATGATCCGCATCTAGGGCAGTCGTGTTAGCGTAACACTTCACATGAGAGCCCAAGGGGTGACGCACCAGCATTCGTGGGCACCTCAACCAGCCACTGCTCCTCAAGCTCCTTGTTCTTGCCTCCTCGTCCCCAGCGATCCCTGAACTCCTGCTTCTCCTCATCCCAGATCTTCTTCTCGCGCCTTTGTTTTTGGATCCCCTTCGCAGACGCAAACTTCTCCCATTTTGTCGGCGGCTTGGGTTTGGGTAGAGGCTTTGCTCGCGGCAGGATGGTAGTGGGTGCGGGTAGTTTGGCGAGGGGTCCATCCGGCGAGGACGTGATGGGTAGGGAGAAGAGATGGTTGATCAAGAGCTGAGCGTTGTCCCGAGCTATGGACTGCAGATACTCTTCTCGATCATTTCTGTATTTCTGTAAGAAATAGATATACGATTTGAAAAGTTGATGCACTTGTACTCATCCTCATTTATTGGGTTCGGATCTGTTGCGGTGAGGTAACCGATGTCGATGTCGAGAGGAATTTCCTTCTCGACTTGGATCGATTTTCTAATCACTGAGTAAGATATATGTGGCACTAATACAAGCTGAGACCCACTGTTTGGAGGCACCAACCTGAAGGAGGTCAGAAACATCCATTGTGAGTCGTTGTGCGAGAACTGTAAGTCGGGCGAGCACAAGAGGGCGTCCCAGTGTTCTTCGTATTTTCAGCACTGCCACTCAGCGCACATTTTCCACCTCTTTTCGTCGCTTACAGCGATGTAAGTTGTGACGCAAGCCATGCAAATGGATATTCTTTCAGAGTGCTTAGAACCGTTATAAATTGTATCATAATCAACGGGTATGAAACGAAAGCCGGATATATCCGCGAACTATCAGGACACCATGATAGGTGCTACTTCTCTGGAACACCATTCACACCCTCTGCAGGAGCCGTAGCCGATGGAGACAGAGCCTGACCGGAGGGCGCTTTAGGCTGAGCTACGCTGGCGGATCGTGCACTGCTGCCAGACCGATTGGGGACAAGCAAGCTTTGGAAGAAGTTCTGCAGCACCTCGGTTTGGGAGTTGCCGCCTGGCGTTCCTGGCGTTCTGCCAATCGTATCTGTAGGGCTGACAGGAAGCCGAGCTGGTCGCGGTGTTGGCGCCATGGGTGCTGGCGTGGTCCGTGCTGGTACCTCCCTTCCGGAGTGAGGGTCTTCAGTTTCCATCTCCTGCATCGCCTTCTCCACACCGGGCAGATTGAAGCTACTGCTTCCCATGGGGCCCACGACACCGGCCTCGACCGCGCCTGCCTGTCCGCTGACCGCAATAGGCTGCCGAAAGGTGGCACGAGGGTCACGATCTTTCTGGAGAGCCTCGTAATGCGAGGAAAGGAATGCTTGCTCCGCTTTGGGCACGATGAGGGGTGGTGGCGCTTTGGCCTGGATGTCTTGGTGAGGGCCCAGAATTTCCTTGAACCAGTCCTGAGCGCCGCCGACGGGTGCAGCCTCGCCGGAGTCAAGGTCCGACTCCCACCCTTCACCCCATCTCCGCACGTCAAAGTCTTCACGCAAGATCTTGATTTTTCCCCAACTGTCCCATCCGACCGGTATGAGAATGCGATCCCTGTCTAGCGCGTTGGCTCTTTGGGCGAACGGGAAAGGATTTCGAGGTAGCGGCTCGTTCGGTGCCACCGGTGTGGGTATGAAGAGGAGATGAAGTGCATAGGATCGTAAGTTGGCCAGAGTTTGCGGAGCATGCGTCGTGTAAAAGAGTGCGGCACCATCTGAAAAGTCGCATCAGCTGCTACATAGTAGTGACGCACGCGCTGCTCACATTTCAAACAGATTGTTCGTAATACCTGAATGATCGCGTCTTGTCGTTCCTCCCACATACTGTTTTTCGTCATGCCTCCTATGCCCAAGGATTGGCTTGGTCCCGCCGTTCCGGAGAGGCTATCATCCATAAGGTCTGCTTTCGTACAAACAACGATAATCGGCACCCCAGCAGCATTGCTTGTGAGTATACCGTCTCCCAGTGGTAGCAGAGTACTGGATAGTGATGCAGGGTTCGAAGAATCAGTCGAGCCTGGTTCGGTATAGTGTTGTATATGGAGTCGTACTGAGATGCTCGTGAGTTAGCAGTGATTGGAAGGTGACTGATAGGCGTACATCGCTCTTTCGCTTCGTCGTGTAACATATCCAGATCCCTTCCCTTCTCTCCTTCTGCCCAATGCTCGACCCACTTCAACCACTTCTCCAGCTGGGAAACAAATGTCCATGGGCGTGTCCAGTCCAGTACGATCACGACCGAGGTGTGGGGAAGGCTGGTTCGTGGGGGAAGGAAATGATCGACCAGGGCTAAGTGGGATGGTGCTGATGATGGAACGCTGTAGACTGATAGCCTCGCCAGCGTATCTGACTAATCAGTCGGAGAACGTCCAACATGTTCAATCAGTTGCCTACCTTCATCCGCATCGTCCTTGACGTCCGCCCATCCGTATCCGAGGGCGAAGTCGGCGCTCTGAGCCTCGTCCTCGGTCTTCCGCAGGAGCGCCTTAACTAGCGTGCTCTTTCCTGTATGCTCCTCGCCCAACACCAGGATATTTTTGGAGGGTATTGACCGGGTGGAGGAGACAGAGTTTAGAATAGACGACCATAGTTCTTGTACCGGAGAAGAGGATCGCACGCTCATTGTTGTGGCAATCGTAACGATGAGGTAGAGCAAGGGCGACGCGTCGACGGCATACGAAGAGGGGACCCTGGCACGCGTCGTCAGGTCGCCTGCCTCTCCTCCCTCCTGCCAGCCATCCCACTGCGCATTTGTGACACGAGCATACAAGGCCAAGCAAACATGGATGTACCAAGTACATCGACGGCATTACCGCCCCATAACGTTGACGAGAGTGCGACGAGCAAGTCCATCTCCATACATGGATGGAAGATAACAACCGTGTCTACCTCGATCTCCAACGCAGCTGAACTGGATTCCCTGCAAGCAGAAGTTGATCTGACTCTACCGGAGATGACATTCGGGAACAACTCTGTCACATTGGCTCATGCAGCATCTGGGTGGACTTACGCATTTGATGCGAGAGGAGCGTTAGGAGAAGTGTGCAATAAGGAGCTCAGTCCTGGAGACGGTGGTGTGAAGGTTGGATACGCAGAGGACTGGGCAAAGACGAGGTTCGGATCTCCATGCCCCCAATGTGCGAACCGCTGATGAGAAATAAGAAAGGACAGATCCCGATTCGACGAGCCCCGTTTCGGCGATGATTGTTGCAAAGCCCTATGATTGGACGTATACTACTATGTACGCCGGACACGCATCCAAATCAAAGCCCAAAGTAGGTTGAGCTGGTGATTTTGCTCCAAATAAACTAAACTGCGCCGGTAGTGGCAAGCCGCAGACCCAGAAGATCCGTCCCAGTCAATACCAATGAGTACCCTCACGCGACCGGATCCGATTTTGTACTATGCCGCAACGCAACTCTTCGAGGACGAGCTGCACGACAATGGAACCTCCACGTACATGGTGCGAGTAGTACGTATGACTATGCGCTTCCGTGAATGTCGCTGAGGCTGTATTCGAAGCGCGTAATGCCAACATGCTTCTTTCTCCTTGCACGCTTCTCCCTTCGCGTCGATAACGTCCTGTTCCGGCAGCATGACACTCGCATCTTTCACGAATTCTCCTCCGACCTTCTCATTCGAGAAACAGCGGGCTGGGAGGTTCCATACGCAACGATCCGCGCGGTAGGCCTGTTCAGAATAAGCATTTTGCCCTCGGCTGAGAAGCGGTCCACAGCGCCTACCGAACCCCGATGACCGCGCACCTTTGACCGACACGCAGTGGGTTGCAGGCATCCTGAATGAGATGCCCACAAGGGTGACCCAAAATAACCGATCGGGAGCGAGCACAGGATGGCGAGGGTTGATGCGGAGAATCGAAATCATGCGCTTGGATCATGATAAGTAGCAAGGAAGCGTGGTAGAGGCGTGTCCTCATGGTCTAACGTAGTCTGGGCCCCCATTCAAGCAGAATTAAACATCATAACGTTCCAGGCCTTGTACACGATGCCCCAACACTTCAGATTCCTGGACAAGTCCCACGATGCATCGTGAGGCACAATGGGAAAGCTTAATGGGAGTAATTAAGTTCAACGGCTGCCAATTGGGGATGAGGAGCGCGCCACCAGGCGCAAAGTGCGGGGTTAGCATGGCGTCGGAGGTAAATCTGCTGCCGGCTTGTTTCTCGCCACCCGGCGGCGTTGGCTACGCCGTTACGCGCCTCTTTTGTGTCCTCCACACAGCACCGCGCCTCGCACCTTCTGCGCTGTCTTCCATCTAATACTAAAAATGGGGAAATGGTTCGCGAAGATCACTCTACTCCGTGTACGTGATGGACTGACCGTGAATGTAGGACACAGCTACATGTCGAAAATGTCCTCGTGGAGAAAATGCGATTGATGGTGTACGCGCGTCATAACATGCTGTGCCTTGCCTCGGTTCTGACAATGTCCATTGTCAAACAGACAATCCGTCATGCAAGACATTAAGGATAGTGAAGTTGAGCCGCCGATGTCCTTCGATGCCTTTGCGGAACATCTCGATCCCAGCAGCACCTTCATGAAGCAGCTGGTAGAGCTGATGGTCATGGTGCGTTCTTTGACCCTGCGACTACATCAAGCACGTTCTTACACGGGCATCAGGAAACTGCCGATACCCGCGCATCTTCTAGAGATGCGGTTTCGACGCACATTTCCCGCAGGACCTTCAACAAGCTTCAAGCACTGTGCGCTCACTATCACGTCAATGAGCGGAGACCTCGGCGCTTCAGCACGCGCCAGTCGGAGATGATACCTCCCATCGATACAGACAGGATTCCACGGATCCCAGATCTGACCACGGATGGATGGACGGATGTTGCAGACGAGCTCGAACAGGACGAAGAGATGCTTGACATGTCCATGGGACAGTTTCCGCTTGCAACTGGTCGCTATGACGTGATGGTGCCGAACGGCGTCGACCCCGAGACAGGTATTTCCAGGTTGCGTCCTGCGACTCCGCCATGGGAAGATGTTTTTCCTGCGCCGCCACGGGCCAGCGAGCCACCCTCCTCGACCTCACCTCCATTCGACGCCAGGCCGTTCCTTCGGCTAAGGAGTGAAGCTGCCGCTGCATCTTATAGTGGCCCTAGCCTTTCACGGCAAAATCCCCCTCGGAGACCTGTGCGCCAGAGGATGGTCGATTTCAATGATTGGACAGGCCGCGCTCGTGCCACTGCTCGAAGAGGACAGGATACGCGACCACGTGCGGCTTCAGGCGACGGCATAGAGGAGGGTCCTGCGGTTGTTCCATCAATCCCTTCGTACCAGATCGGCACATTTGCGGATACATATCGCGACGCGCCTTCAGACAGCGAAGATGCTGATGCCTATAGCCGTGCGCATCGCCCGGTACGGCAGCCCTCAACCTCACAGGACCTGCTTACGTCGGCGTCCGCGGTCCGACGCAACTATATTTCCAGTCGCCTCCGTCGCGGTGGTATCCCGCCCCCGGAGAATCTCCTCAACAATCCCTTCAGTTCCTATTCCCGAGGCAACAGTCACTTGACGGTTGGCTCTGCCGTCACCGCGCCAAGATCAATGTTGGACGGCTCTCCGATGACATTCAATCGCTCTCCGTCTCCTCTCCTCAGCCTGTTCGAAGGCACCGAGCGAACGGTCCGAACCGTCGGCTTGCAAGCAACCGAAACTGGTGGTCGTGGCCATGTGGCTGCGAGGACTGAGCCCACCCATTTGGCCACTCCTCGGTCCAGCACGCCCGGCTCAGTTGAGGCTGTGGAAGGCGAAAGCACCAACGCGTCCGGTCCTACTGGTGCCGCTGAGCTTGCTTGATACGTTCCAGTATCAGCAGCTGTATGGCGACATAACGGAAGCCACCTTACTCCAAAATATGACTTTACCGTCTTCTATCGCTTAACGCGACTCTTATTCTCAACTCCTGGAGGAACACACTGCTTGTTTGTTTGTTCTACCTGTAAAAGCGTTCTCGTCTACGAGGACCGTCCCTTGTACGCCTCTGTTGTAGCTCGTATGTATGATCCTATAGTGCACCGCACATGATCACTATCTTCGCCACGGCTTGCGGTATCGTTCTTGTTGCATGCTTTCCATTGTGAGACTTGTTGGAGAAAGGTAAGCCATTCCGTGCACGTCAGCATGACGCTCTCTGCGGTAACATTCTTGAATCTTTCGCTCGGACTGCCTGTGTCTGCATGGCGGGCACTGGGCATTCCGATCAAATGCCCCAAATCGGCGAAATATTGCCCAGTCCGTTCGGCACCTGTTCGGAGCGAGTGTGCTCCCCAGACACAACCACGTAATCACAGTCGCCTCGCTGCGTCCAGTTTGCAATCCGTCGAACAATCACGAGAGTGCATTTGTCACAATAATATATTCCATGAATATGGTCGGCGGCTATGAGGAGGATCGTCGGAGTCCCATTGTCCATGACACAGAGTCTCCACCGCCGGTTTTCTTTGTTCGCGGTGGGGTAAGGCGGTGGAACGCGTGGAGGAGGGCTCAAGGATCACGCGTGGAACTAGAAAGGGCGCACAGTCTAGAGTCAAAACCCGTGTGTGTGCCAGGGAGCGACAACTTGTGTTGTTGTAGGCTTGCTTCTTTTGGGAGTTTCGGAGGCAATGTAAACGCCGGAGGGCGCCGGCAGCACCGACCGCCGACCGACGCGTGGTGTCACCTTATTCGTCCGCGCGCCGCCTACCCTGGCCCTATCGCCACTCTCACACTCCCACCTTGCGCTCACCTACCCTGCTCTTGCACAGTCGACATTCGGGCTCCGACCAACCGTGCGTATCCTTTCCCATACCACACCTGTCAAGTGAAGGCTGATCAGCAATTTGGTGTTTCTAAAGATGTCCGTCCCCTACAGACAGTGCGTATTCGTCCGCAAACGCCCCTTGTAACGTCGAAAGGCTCATGCGCTCTTCGCCTTGCGCAGGGACATGCCCCCACCGGGCGGGTTCGAGCCCATCCGATACAAGCGCTACTTGCCGTTCAAGGGACCCAGCGGTGCCGTGATTTTTGGCATTGCAATGCTTATCTCAGGCTTTGGGATTCATGGTGTGGGAATGGCCAACCGGGAGAAGCGGTGAGTCGCCATGCGTTCCGATCCCCAATGTTCGCACTTCGAGGCCTCTTCGGCGCCCGAGAGCTGGAATTTACGCGCCCTTATCATTTTATCCGTTCTTCTGTCTCGCGGTTGTCCAACCGGATTAATGCGCCGCAATTGCCTGTTGGAGCAGAGGGTGCGATGTCGTCTTGCGGATGGCACACGTTTGCCGGTGTCCACCGGGCCCAATCCCCTTTGTGGCTCCACTTTCGATCATCAGCGCCACTTCTTCCCTGCCGTCGTCTTTCCTGGGAGAACTACTGATGCGAGGGTCTTTTCCCAGGGAGTTGCTTCGGGAAAAGACATGGGCGCGTATCCATCTTGTCCCCCTTCTGATGGCGGAAGGTGATCGCGACATGTACCGGCGCACGCATGCCGCACTCGAGAGAGAGAAGGAAATTATGAAGGACGTAAAAGGGTGGCAGGTGAGCATGATCACTGGCTTCTTGAAGCTGATGACGGTGGGGACCATGGCTGACGTACATTCTTTCACGTTCCACAGTACGGTGGCAAGGTGTACAATACAGACAAGTACATACCGCCGAGTATACAGATCTGAGGGTGGAGAAGACTCTGTGTACCTTACAATACCATGGAATGGAGATGATGATCATCCCACTGTCCAAACCGAGCGCTGACAAAGAGAGACTATCAGCGGACCCGTGCCGGGGGCTCGACGGAGAGCGAGCGCCGCGCGGCGGAGGGAGGCAATAGTTCCGCCCAACGTCTATCTGCGTGAATATAGCCAGATTGCCTAGACTGCCTACAGGCCGGGCTCGTGAATTTTGCGGGGACTGATCAATAAAAGAATGCTTGTGTGGCCCTAGTACACGGGTATGGCCACAGTACACGGGTACACGATAAATTCCGGTCCTAGCCTGAGACCGTCGGTCTCGAGCGGGGCATCAGGGGGAGCCACCCAAGGGGAAATGTGCTCGGATTGGTTGAGACAGAAGCTGGTCCAAGGGACGCCTGTGTGGGACAGAGCGGCA
Organism: Calocera viscosa TUFC12733; assembly: GCA_001630345.1. Classification (NCBI taxonomy): domain Eukaryota; kingdom Fungi; phylum Basidiomycota; class Dacrymycetes; order Dacrymycetales; family Dacrymycetaceae; genus Calocera; species Calocera viscosa. Next base: position 398,336 of record KV417277.1, on the reverse strand, counting down.
CCCTAAAGCACGGCCCGGCTCGGAGAATAACAAGGGTAGCCGGGGATCAAATCGGCGCCTTACGTATGGGTGCAATCGCGATTGAGCTCGCAGGTGACGAAATGGAGCACAAATAGGCCGCCATGAGCGTCGGACATGGCTCTGTGGCCCCGATAGGGTGAGAGAGACAGGCAGGGTATCAGACATGGCGATGGGCAGTGGTGAACCCCAGGTGGGTCAGCCGATGTCGTAAAGCGGAAGGTGCCGGTGAAATCCATGGTGCGAGATGTGCGCGCGACCAGAGTGAGAATAGGTCCCGCGTTTGCAGAGCGCCTGAAGCGACTTGGACGGCCGTGCGCTGCTTTCGTCGGTCTGAGGGAAAAGAAGCATACCTCGGCTTAACTCGTTCGTCCCTGTCAACTGTCTAACATCGGGAACGGCATTCCACGCCTGGCTCCCTTTGAACGCTCATGGGATGTTACTTATCCCCATCTTCGAGCAGACATGCCCCGAAATCCCTCTTACGTTCCCCCTTCCTCCTCAGACCACTCTCCCATCTCTCGCTTGCCACCGCGCCAGCTGCACCGTCTTTGCTAGCATTTGTCGCTCGCGCCCATAACTCGGATCCAACTCGAGCGTCAACGCGAATATTTCTTCGCTGTCTTCGCACCGTCTTCTGGCTTCTTGACTCGTGGCGCTCGTACGGCGCTCCCGTTCCTCTGCGTACATTCCCGCGTATCGCCATGGCATCAGTATCAGGTCCCTATCTGGTGTATCATCCTTATTCTGGCCAAATCGACTGGACCCAGTCGCAGCTCGTTTCCCGTCCCTCATGGGCCGCTCATCAGCACCCATCGATGGAAGGGGCCCCTATCGACACTCCTCGCGTACCGACATCGGGCGGACCCTACGTCAATCAACAACCCCTCGCAAGCAACACGCCGCCCGAGCCCTTTGTCCTTGGTCCCACTCTAGTCTCCCCTCAGCATTCAAGTCCATCCTATGAAATGGGCACGAACCGCCACCCTCAGAATGCCTCTCTAGTGGTCTCGACTATGCCACCACTGCCTTGCAACGTTTTCGCTGCACTCCCGTTTTCGCAGTCACAAGAGGACGACATGTCGCCAGTCTCCCCACTCAGCTCGGAGGACGACTACAACACGTATTCTGACCCTGCCACCAGCTTCGATGACATGTCGCCAGAGGATCAACGCAAGAATATGGACGTTTACGACTTCATATGGCGTGGAATTACGGAGAGGGAAGCAAGGCCCGCTGCCTCTGCCTTCAATCTGCCGGCTGAGTCAGAGGAGCTGGTGGCGGAGGACCAGTCCTCTTTCTCTTCCGACACCAGCTCTCAGTCCTTCGATGGCATGGAGGTCGAGCAGGATGCTGCACTCGTTCCCGCCTATCACGACGCAGCCGTCCAACCCTTCCAAGACATTTTCATTCCTCCTCAACAGGAGAACGTCAACTATGCGAACTACGTGCCCCCTGCGCCGTCATCGGCCTTCGAGTACAGCCCACCAGCAACAATGGTATCTCCCATGCACCCGCATCCGACGTCCTTCCGCATCCCGTCGGTCGATGAGCCGCAGTGTACCCTTCAGCATCATCCTTCGTCACCTGGCCCGCAGATTCTCATTCCCGAGCCTGCTCAATATCCGGATCCTGCGCACTGTTTCCCCAGTAGCCCTGCTGCGCTTGGTGACTCGAACTCTCCCCACGGAATAAACCGGTCGCCAGAAATCTTCTTGCACCCTCAGCGACCATCCACTGCGGGTGCTGCAATTGGCTATACCCCGCCTCTCGTCACTGCACTGTCGCAGAATCCCCTCGAGTCGCCCGTCGAGTACTCGCCTGTCCGACCGTTTACGGCACCGTCTTCCTTCCCATATGAGGACTTCCACGTGTCCTTCTCTCCGCCGGAATCAGTGGATGATGACGGCACCGGCATGCCCGAGGACACGGAGGCCAATTCTCAGCACTTGTATGGGATTTCTATCAATAACGTCATGATGGACTCGCCGGGTGTGGTCTTCGTGAATTCTCCCTTTTCGGCGGGATCGAGGACAAAATGGCCTGTTCAAAAGCCTAGAAGGCGCAGACAGTACAGTACAGCCAGCACAGCAGCAGCTATGAAGGCCGAAGTCGTGGAGGGCAAGAAGAAAAGAGGCAGGAAGCCCAAAGATGCCATGGAGGGAGAAGAGCCGGAGGGGGACAAAGGTGGTAAGAAGAACAAAGAAGACAACGGTAGGTTCCTCACAAGTTCCGAATCAAGCATGTATCTGACCACCATTGTAGTACCGCAACGCCCCGAGCTCAACGAGCCCACGAGGCCCCCATCGGCGTGGCAACTCTATTTCAAGTGGTGGGTCAGGCAGCACATGGGCAAACCCAGAGTCTACAATGGCGCACCTGCGGATCGTATGTCGGTTCACCATGAGGCAAAGCTCGCTGCCACCGCGTACCACAAGCTCTCGGACGAAGATCGAGAGGTGAGTCAGCTCGAGATTTGACTTTGTATGCAATCGCTGAAACACCCTCAGCCCTGGGAAGTCAGCGCGAAGGAACAGAAGAAAAAATACGAGAAGGAGATGAAAGATTGGGAGAGGACGTTGCGACCGGAGCTTATCGAAGCCGAAAACCAGTTCCGCACTCATATGCGGCGGCACGGGAAGAATGGAAAGAAGTACAGCAGGGCGAACATGAGGGATCCCAACATTCCACCCAAACCGCTCAGCGCGTTCTTCCTGTTCCAGAAAGAGATCCAAGATGATCCAGAGCTCGTTCAGAAATACCTTGGCGAGGCGGATGAAGCTAAGGCGCGGGCTAAACGAGCCTCCAAGCATTGGAACAACATGACTAAGCAGCAGCAACAGGTAAGTCTTCATCTCATACCGATAAGCTTGATTGTCGATGCTCATGTGATTCTGCTCAGCCATATCTTGACAAGGCAGCCGCCGACAAGGCAGATTGGGAGGAGAGGAAACTCGTCTATCATGACATGACCGCGCATATCCCCTCAGGCGCCCCATTGCCGATCTTCCCCACAACTGAGCAGGCCCGTGACTGGTTGGCGAGAAAGAATTCTAGGTTGTCCGTGTCCGTCAGGACAGCCATGCATTCCAGCACGGCTCACACCGACGTCAAGCCTGATGCCAAGGAACCATCCAAGCCCCGCCTGGATGCGAAGATGGCTTGAGCTCCCCGGTGTTTTTGCATGATTTCACTTCGCCTTTCTTCTGCCGTTCGTCTTTGGGTCTTCCTAGGTCATCCTTCTGCGTGTAACATCTTCGTCTCTTCGTCGTTCCCCTTCCTTCCTTGGTTTACCTGCGCGCCTGGATGGCGCGCACTTGGCTGCTCATACTTGTAGCAATATTCTATTAAGTTACCCGGAATGAAACACAAATCAATCAACAGGTCGGTGATAATAAGGAAGCTGGATTGTCGCGCAGCGTACCATGAAGACAGTCAGGGACAGTGAATCGCCTGAGTGGCGCGCGACGGCCAAATATTTCTACACCCTCTCCTCGACGTTCACTATACCTTCGGCGGGAGTCGCTAGACCACACGCAAGAGTTGAAGGGGAAATCGTTCGCGGAATTAGGTGCGCCCAGTGTGGCTGTTGTCCAAAATCAATTTGATTTATGTACAATATCAGGCCGCCGTTTGAGAAAAGCCCTCGATTTTCTATGCGCGTCGTCCTCGTCGATGGTCAATGAGCGCCGCTCTTCTGCAGTTAAAGGAGCTGGCTGTTCTGCTATGCGACCAAGCTGTCACACTCCCTCGTGGCCACAAATGGCAGCAGCCATGGGCGAGTGCGTGCCGGGTCCTTCTCGAGCGCAACATGCACGACGCAGACCTCTCTCACATGGTCGCATGTCGCGTATCCACCTTGTATCTCACAACCGGCCTGCCCGAGCAGAACCTCTACTTTGCTCCGAACATCACCCTCCAGGACTTTCTGCAACATGGAATGCCGCGACGAGTCACTGTCGGCCATGCCGGGGAATCCCTCGACAAACGACTGCGTGGAACCACTCAAGCCTACACAGGCGTCTACAGCACAAGGCTCAATTTTCAGAACAGCCTCTCCATTGTCCCGGGCATTCAGCCACGGTGTGCTCGACCTCGACGAGTTCCATGTTTCCATCCTCCATTACACGCCGCAGACCTGGCTCGATTCACTTCCGACGCCCGACGACTTGCTCCAGTCGACAAAAACGACCCGCCCCAATCGACCCCGTCCAGTCCCAGCACGCACGCGCAAGAGGCTGCCGAGGAACACAGTCTTCCCGAGACGTCTGCAACACCCAACTCCTCCGACGACAAAGACACGCCCCTCCCTCCCCCACCGTCTTCCGGCTCGACTCCTGCAGAGGACGGGACTACTCCACCACACCCAGCCCCGCAGCCCTCAGACGGCCAGCCCGAGTTGTCATTGAAGACCGGAACGACCCAGGCGATGTCCAGCGCCGATCTCAAAGACGTCTTTGTACCTCCAGCATCCTTTCCTCGCTCAAAGCCACCTCACATGAGCATACCTGCCTCACGCTCGATTCCTTTCCAGATTCGCATCCTCAAACGACAATTGCGTCTAGCCGTCCAGAAACCACCAAATATCCGAAAAACATTCCGAGGAGGGTTAACTTCTCGGAGGAGCGACGGGGTTCCGAAGAGCGAGAGGGCCTCAGATGAAGATATAACTCAGAGGCTCGAGTTAAAGAATCCAAGGATGGCCCAACAGTCGGGACGGCTGTGGTTGGTTTGGGATGAGGCAGTGCGGGCTGGGCTGGGACACTACATAACCTGCACCGAGGAAATGCAGCTGGCGGAGTGGCTACAAGCATCCCGTTCGTTCAAGTTTACAGCCAAACTTCGGAATGACCGTGGACAACGCCTCAAGAAACTCCTGGACAGGGTCGAGCAAAGAACCTCGCATTTTGCCAAGTTTAGACAATTGCAAGGTCTACATCTGCAATTTGAGTGCTTGCGCATTTACCAGTACTCTCTCTTGGACGATTGGCAGACCGTTCAGACATCACTCCACGATCTTCTTTCACGCAACGACGGAGTCAAGGAGCCCACCCGTGGAAGTTCAAATCTTCCGCTGGTAAACCTCATTCGGTTTCTGCTACAAGACGCCCTCCAGTACGATGGCCCGCTGCGCGTGATCGACCTTATTCTTGACAACTTCCTCTGGCTGGAGCCACCAATACGACGCTTGGCAGTGGAGACCTTTGGATATCGGGTCCAATGGTATCATCAGTCAAAATACCTGCAGCTCGCGGCTGATAAAGCCATTTCAAAAATCCGTCGACCGGTCGAGTTCCTCGATGACAAGCTGCGACTATGGGACGAGCAGCGACTGCGACGGGCTGCTCGTCTTCTTCTCCAATCTTTCATCCGGCAGGATGAGCCTGAAATCGCGTACGCCATCTATTTGTGGCAACGCAGAAATCAAGTCCACATACCCGTGCAGACCTTGGGTGACCTCTGTGATTTGCTCGTGTTGGGAGAGTCGTATGCCGAAGCGGAGGGCGTCTTCCAACGACTGCAAGACTTTGAGAGGGATGTTGGGAAGAAAACTCGTCCAGAAGAGTGGTACCCAAAAACCATGAGAGTTGGCCTGAGGTTATCGGCCCACCAGGGTGATGTCGACGGGGCGGAGACGTACTATCGCCTTTTGAAAGACCATGCTAAGGCCTACCGCTTTATATTCTTCCACGCGGGGGCCGGAGCTCTTCGCCTGCATGCATATGCAGTTGCCGGTCGCATGGAAGATCTCGAGAAGATCTTCGCCAGCATGTTCCCGACTAGTCCAGGAACCGGTGGTCCAGAAACCCGTAAATCCGATTATGGGCCAAGGATTTCTGACTATGTGGCGCTCATATTGGGTTATGCTCGACGAGGCGATCTGGAGTCCGCCAACCGATGGCTCTCCGTCATGGCAAAGGCAGGCATCCAACCGAATCTGTATGTTTACAACATCATCCTGGGCGAACTGACAACCCGAGGCGACGTCGATGGAGTCAGAGCGGTCCTAGGGCAGATGGAAAGGGCGAACATCAAACGGAACCGCCAGACTTATGTCTGTATTGTCAACATGTACGCCGCATTGAGGGACCCTGTCCGCGCTGAAGAGGCCTTCCAGCAAGCACTGCAAGATGGTATTCGCCCCCACGGCCAACTTTTCAACCGCCTGGTGAACGCCCACGTCGAAGCAGCGTCGTGGCCCGGCGTTATTCGGGCCTTCGATTACATGATGAACTTGCCATATCGGACCCTCTCGCTCTCAATTGGCCTTTGCAACATTCTGCTCAAAGCATATGTCCTGATTGGCGCTCCCCATTACGCGGTTCGCGGTGTGTTCAGCAGACTAGCGGACTTCGGCGCTATTCCCAACGTGCAATCATACTGCCTCCTGATCCAGTCAGCCGTTGACTCTGACCGAATGGGAGAGGCAAACCGCATCTTTCGCCAAATGCAGTCCGCACTCAGAATAAAACCATCAGATCCCACCAATGTGTACCCGCTGACCATGCTTGTTTCGGGGCATTTGCGAAGAGGAGAACTTGAGCAAGCTAGGGCGCGCTACAACGAGATGATCGAGAACGATATTCAACCTTCGACTTCAACATTCGCTGCGATCATTCGGTCATATGCCTCGGGAGAGGACGACGACGGCCTTCGCATTGCTGAAGACTTTTTGAAGCAGGTCCTAGACAACCCCGGTGATCGAAACAAGTTCACGCAACCTCGTAACCCCGCCAACACGCTCACATACCTATTTGTACCTGTTATGAAGGCCCATGCACGGCGGTCCGACAGTAGCGAGGTCGAGCGAGTTTATGGCGAGTTTCTGGAGAAGGGCGGGAGATCTGACATCTCGACACTTTCTATTCTCCTGCATGCCTATGGCCTGTCCGGGGATATCGAGGCTGTCGTGCAAGTATGGGAAGAAATTCATAAACTTGGACTTGACCTCCTCAACCACAAGTCTGTATTCCCAGGCGTGGATACGCTGGACAAGGAAGCCGGGAGGCCACACACGATCTGGCTGGCCTATGCGTTGTCTGTCTATATCGATACACTCTCCACGGCAGGTCGCCATACGACAATTGCTGAAACGCTGGCAATGCTTCGGAAAGAGGGCTTTGTCTTCAGTGCCAACAATTGGAACCATATTGCCATTGCAATGATGCGAGCCGGTGAACCGGAACGTGCGTTCGAAGTCCTGGAGAGGGTCATCCTGCGATACCAAGCGGAGAGCGAGCGACTGATGCAGGAGCGAGACATTCATCCCGACTCGCCATTTGTGTTCAACCGACCGAAAGAAGCAGGCGCTGTTGAAAAGATGGACCATCGCGCGTCGGGCGCGCAAGAACGAAAGGTTCTCGTGTACAAGGCGGAACAGGCCGTCCCTTACCCAGGGACCGATATCAAGGGAGAAGAGCAGATTCGCTCGATAGAGGACCTCATCCATTCATTGCACATTCTTCATCAAGTATCACCTGCGTGGCATCTCTGGAAGCCATATCCATCCTTGTTGAAGATTCTCGGGGCATTCCTGACTGCGGACTCCCAAGAGGATCGCGAAATTGACCTGGGGCTGTCGGCCGGCGGTGGAACCCAGGAGATCCTTCAACGAATCTACGCTAATTATCCTGCCGCCGTGGAGGCTGTGAGAACTCATCAGCGCATGCTGGAGAGTAGACAACCGCGGTCGCAAGAGAGTGAATACATTGTATAGTGCTACACCATTCAATATAATTGTTACTTCATGATCTCAAGTTTACCCAATCTCCTCTTCAGGCTGGGGTATGGAAGTCATCCGGCCAGGTGGAGTCTTCGTAGCGCCCATCGTCATGATCTTCCGTCTTCCGTCTCTGTGGCACGCCGATTAGTCCGTGTGACTCGAAGGTATTAAGTGTGGACAGCACCGTGGGCAATTTCTGTCCTTGTGCGGAAAGCGCTTGAGAGAGCGCGGTTATTTCTGGAAGGGGGTCAGCGGTGTAACCACGTCTCCTCTGCGGGCTCACCAGGAACCCCTGGAAATCGCTTGGCTGAAAAGACTTCAAACGGCTCAGACCACGCTTGTGCCAACATTTTGGCATTCTCCCCGCTGCGGCTTCTCCCGTGGGTACTGACGATGAATCAGGTGTTGACCGCTGGCTACAATCCATTTAGCGCACCTTATGAGCGTCGTGGGGAGGATGATCGGGACCAGCCTCACTCGAAGGCGAAATATGCCTGTAGAAGGCAGGTCAATGCTTGTTGTAACCGTGCCTCTCTGTGGGAGGCGCACCTTCCACTCGGATCGAAAGGTCCGAAAAGATGAAATATATGCCCTCCCGCTTCTTGTCATCGTGCAACTGCACACCATTAGCGACGACCGGTCCAATTAGAGTGCGTGAGTATTTCTTCAGTGCAGGTTCACGTAAAAGCGCGCTACCCAAGCTGGGCAGTCCGGATGCTTGCGAGTCATTGCGATATCCACCGTTCATAGACCAATGGCTGGACGATGGAGTCAGTCCCAGGCGGCCGCTGGCTCCATTCACGTATTGGCGCTCTTGCCACACCGGACTGTAGGTGTATGTGTCGGACCTTCCGGACATTGGCACTGTCTCATACTGTGAGGTTGCTCGGGGAAACTGCAGGTGGCTAGCCGGTGCGGTCTGTGGTTGATTGCTGAACGCTGAAGATAAATGGGGCAGAGTGGTGTCGATCTGCAGCTTGGGCGGACGGTGCGGAGATTCCCAGGGTGTAGTGCTGCTGAGCTGGTCATAGCGGCTTGGTGGGCTGTCTGTGAAACTCCAGCTCGGGGTGGACTGCGTATATGGACGGTTGCGGATGGCATCTTGATTGGGCGGGCCGAGCGCTTCGAATGTGCGAATGGAGGGCAAGACAGCTACTCCAGCGTGAGGAAACGAGTGCCAGCTCATGAGATTCGGCACATACTTTGGGATACCAGGGGCACCTGAGGGAGCATCAATATTTGTGGCACATGGGGTTCCTGATGCGACGCGGGCGGTGCGGGGTTGTGCCGAGGATAGAGAAGGTCGGCCTGCGACCAGCTTTGATTGCGGCGAGAAGGAGGATAGCTCTCGAAGGTGATGGTCTTCGCATGGCGAGGCACAGGCAGCTCGTCCTGTCGCTGGCCATTAGACCCATACACCTGTGCACAACTATCATTATGTCATGATCAAAGCGGCATTTGCACAAATATAGCTCACCCCGCCATATTCCGGTCTTGTGCTGACCGAATTCGTTGCACTCCCGCCAAAAGCAGGGTGCAATACAAGATCTGCATGCGCGCCATCGTCCTTGTATAAATCGCAGCAAGCGACGAGCATATGGGGGATGATGTCGCTGCTCCGCGAGGCAGGGTCAGTATAGTGACAAAGGCACGGGAAGCTAACTACGAGACAACGGCATGGTCCCTTGAAGATTGTAACAATGAAGCGTACCTGAAGGGAACCTCTCGACGATTTGAATCTAGTACCCGAAGGCGAAGAACCAGGGCAGGAGCGAGCGGACGGCGATCCTGCTCAGAACGCTATTATGGGTACCGGCGAGATGGAGGTGCAGTTCGCGTACCTTGTCTCCGAAACCGCTCTGCCGGGCACGGATCGGGTGTTGGATTACTTGCAGGTCATAATATCTTGAGAAGAACGTCAACGGGCGAATAGAGAGCAGAAAGAAATAATCTTGCCTGTTTTCATACCAGGTTCCGATTGACTGGTACATGGAAGCCGCGGGGCGGGAGGAAGGCGAGGGACAAGCACAGGGCATGCTGGCGATGGGGAGCGGTTGAGGGAGCGGTATTTATGGGGACACGATGGCACGTTGAGAACAGATGTAATGTTTGTGGTCAGAGTGCCACACATTAAACTAGGCGCTGGATGCGCGTCGGGCGTCGGGCGCGACGATTAAGCCGCATCAGATCGGGAGTGGAAGAAGGAAGGTGCATGCCCCTCTTTGCAGCGGGAACGCAGGGACACCGCCAGAAGATGGCAAGTCAATTTCGAGTGTCACCCAGAGGAATATTGCTCCTTGCGTTAGGTACCGCTTACTGGCAGAACAGCGTAGCGAATAGCCAGGTAACAGCCCGCAGATCAAGTACGTCATTTCCAGGTATAGTCATCCTTTACACGGCGTGTTTAGAGAGCAGTTTGAACACGCTCTCGTAAACACGCCGATGGAAGGACGATCTGCCCCGCGTCGGGAAGCCATCGAGTTCTCAGGTTTCATGATACATCTAACTCGAGGCGACATCCTGACTGCCGAACGACCGCTGTCCTGGACTGCTCCGACTGCTGCAGAACGGGGAAGGGCGAGGTCGTACGACACGGCAGGATGACGAGGGCATTTGAAGGTGGGAATCATGGGAATCATGCAGTAATTGATCTCCTACGGTAGTGGGGACGGGGAGTGGGAAGTCAGGGGAGAGAAATGGGTAATTGACGGGCATTGATGATGGAAACGGATGAACTGGATGGTGGAAAGAAGGAGAGGGACGAAAGGAAGGGAGGGAGCCGGTCCAATAGAAAGCACGCGGGCTAGACCCAACGCGGTCGAAGGCTGTGATTGCCAGAAACGCGCGCTGGCCGCAGGGGACCCAGGGGGCCCAGGGAGGCTATCGAAGCACGCCCCCGTTGCTGCCCCCCCCGCACCTCGAAGCCTCGTCGCGTTCCTCGCTCCTCTCTTCCTTTCATTCTGTCCCTACCTTCAATTGTATCTATTGGCAACATGGCAGAGGCTTACGCTAAGCAACAGCTATTTGACCTAATGAAGAAAGACGAGATGGGAAACAAACGTCAGAGCTTCTGAGGCTTCACACACGTCTTCCTCACACCCTGTCCTTTTCAGACTGCGTCGACTGCGGAGCTCCAAATCCTCAATGGGCCAGCGTCAGCTTCGGTGTCTTCATCTGTCTGTCCTGTGCGGGAGTGCATCGTGGACTGGGGGTGCATATCAGTTTTGTGCGGAGTTGTACCATGGTACGACCCGAGCGAGGATAGGGGACGGGCGCGTGTGCACAGAGCTGATTCAGGGTGCCAGGACAAATGGGATGAGGCAGGCCTGAAGAAGATGGAGGTGCGTCGCCATCCCGTCCCCACGTGGACTTTGACCGTATGGAGCTGATGGAGAATGGTAGATGGGTGGTAACAAGCCGTTCATGGACTTCCTCAAGAGCTACTCGCCTGCCGATCAGGGTGGGTTCCAGGATGGCATGGCCATTCAGGAGAAGTACACATGTTGGGCGGCTTCGCAATATCGCGAGAAGGTCAGCAAACTCAGTCAATTCACATGGTCACAACAGTTGTCAAACATTCTTCCTGTTGTAGCTGGCAGCCACAGTGGAGGGCCGATCATGGACCGCTTCTGCCCCTCCCCCTCCCTCGCTCATCGACGATCCTCCCTCTCGGCCCGACTCGGCGCAGGGTCTCCGCAAGGCCCGGGCAGGCGCACGGGGTCCTGCAGGCGTTTCTTCCATCTCCCGACAGTCGTCTAATTCGCCTCAACCATCGCTCGACCAGAAGAACGCGAATGAAAACTACTTCGCCACGCTGGGCCAGGCAAACGCGTCTCGGCCTGACCATCTGCCACCTTCTCAGGGTGGAAAGTACACTGGCTTCGGATCTACTCCGGAACCTTCCGCCTCTTCGGGCTCTCAGAATCCGGCATTCGGCCTGTCGTCAAAGGCGGCACCTTCCATCACCGACTTCCAACAAGACCCTCTCAAAGCGCTTGGCAAGGGCTGGAGTCTCTTTTCGTCCGCCGTCGCGGGTGCCTCGAAGGTCGTTAGCGACAGTATCGATCCAAACCTAAAGGCGAACATCGCTACATATGCGAGCGAAGCAGGCCGTCAAGCGAAGGACATCGGGTCCATCGCCGGAAAGAACCTGCAAACCGTCGGCAAGACGGCAAACACTTGGAGTCGGCAGCAAATCGGCGTGGACGTTGGGGGCCACCTTACCGGCTTCGTCGACACCGTCAGGACAACAGTGCAAGGGGGACGACCGACCGGGGGGCGTAGCGGATATGGAACTGTGGGCGAGCAAGGCTGGGATGACGATTGCCACGAAGGCTCGGCGTTGTATCACGACGACCTCGACGACGCCCACTTTTTCGATACGGAAACACACAGTGCGCCACAGCCGGGGTCCTCGGCCGTCCCTGCCAAGGGTCCAGCGGCACCTGCCAAAGCCGACAACTGGGAGGACGATGACTGGAAGGAGTTTTAGACATTCTTCATACCCGCCAATTACGTGGCATCATGCTATCAACTCAGCTTAGTCAACAGTGTGTAAAGTACCGGCGCCGGTGCGTTCCCATGCTCCATTGTCAGAGACCCCGTTGCCAACATCTCCAATCTTCTGGAGCGATTCTGAAGAGATCATAGATGGGGCCATTTCCCTTCTCTTCCAAAGGAAGCAGATACGGGCTTGATATGGGACCTGAGTACCGGTTTGCCGGCCTCGATACCTCCCAACCGGGCTTGATCCGCCGGGAAGAACGTGTGAAGGAGTCGGATGACCCAAATCAGGGGTTACGAAATAAAGACGAAAGGCCCAGTGGGCCGGGCCCCGAACTGCTTGCTTCTGTCATGTGGCTCGCATGAGAAACGGCATGTGCTGCGGTTGCCAGCAGTTGATGGCGCTCCAAGAGGAGGACATCAATTGCCTAATACGGCCCAGCACACGTAATGGTACAATAATTCATCCGCACGTGACTACTCGCGTTATCCCCCGTCCCTTCCCCTCCTGCGGGCTCGCCCTCTAATACCGGGACCACCACGTTTCTACCACTGAAACAGCTCGCACCAATGAAAGCGCTAGGGATCGAATCTTGAGCCTTCTTTATCGCGTCCATCAACCATCAATTCGACTGTTCCACACGCATATATTGACCGCGATCAGCTGCTGTAACGCTTCGCGACGCGTATTGCCGGCGATCCCTTTTCATCGCCTCGCGAACACAATATCATTTGCGGACAAAATATGCGCCGCCGGCCAATCATAGAGCGTCTGCCCGAGGAAACGCGGTCCACGCTCCGATCGACCCAAATATTGACCTCCATGCCGCAGCTGGTTTCCGAGCTCGTGCAGAACAGCTTGGATGCCGGCGCGCGACAGGTCGACATTGGCATCGACACCGAGGCTTGGGCGTGCTGGGTTCAAGATGACGGCTGTGGCATTCCGAGGGAAGGTCTCAACTTGCTAGCACAGGGCAAAGAAAAGGGAAGATATGGTACGTCATTTTGGACGGGCCGGCTCCTTCTGTTCGCTAGAAATGGCGCATATAGGTACCTCTAAGACGTACGGCGGCTCTACGCTACATGCATCATCCACATTCGGATTTCGAGGAGAAGGTGCTTGAGTTTGACTGCAGAATGCCGGCGTTGACAAATGATATTTACAGCGCTTGCCTCTGCGATCGATTTGGCCTCGGTAGAGATCTCGTCGAGAACTGCCCAAAGCGAAGGATCCTGGTCCATTATCGTTCGGGTGAGCCTCGAGATCCGACCGCTTGATAATTTCAAAGGCTCATTGTTTCAGGGAGGGAGTAAAATATTTGCAGGACAGGCACTCAGATGGCGAAGGGAACGCCCAGGAACAATCGTGAACATCAAAGATGCGTTCTACAATGTCTGAGCTACTTCAGTTACGTCGGGACCCCCATAGCCACTTATATCGATCTCAGCTTCCCGTTCGGCGTTTGAGTCATCCGACACCGGTAACGACGCTGCAACTCGTCAAACGGAACATTGAGAACACAGCCTTGATGTTCCCACATGTTGGCTTCACTCTCGAGAACGGTACCAGTGAACGGGGAGACGGAGCATCAAAGACACGACTTCTCACGATTGTCAAGGTAGGGAATCTGCCTCACAATCCCGCGGTGACGCGATTGAATTCCTTATCTGAGACTGCATCCACGCTTGCTGCCTTCAGCCAGCTCTTCGGCAAGGCTCTAATTCAGGCATGTCTGGACATGTTGCGCGCATGCGATTAGCTGAATGGGGATTAGAATGTGGAGATCGTGAACGAGAAAGCTGGAAATATCACAATCGAAGGCTTTCTCAGCCTCGAAGGATCACGCTCGAGATCATACCAGTTCCTCTGTGCATCTCCCGGCATGTGGCAGTCGCTGTAAACTGTGCTGATCGGACAGCAGATGTGAACCGTCATCCGGTTACGTCCTGTGACTTGCACAGCGTGATCGATGCGAAGTTTTCGGCCACAAGTTTCGGGAGGAAGGTCTGCTGGGTGGTTCTCCATGCGTTGCTTTTACTAAATCTGACCAGGCCCTGGATGAAAGTGGAGAGCCGGCACCACATGCACGTAGGTTGATGCATACTAGCAAATTGGGGCCGTAAGATAACGAACAGGCCGATAGCTTCGAGACGGTCCCCGAGAAAAGGCGAAAGATACCCGGTCTACGTTCTTAACATTGGCGTCCCGTCAAACTCCCTAGATGTAACACTGGTCCCAGCCAAGACGGAGGCTTACTTTGAGGTACATCGCTGGCATGGCAGCTGCGGTGCAAGAATCTGATGCAATCCCAGGATGGGGAAACGGTTGTAAACTTCCTAGGCGAGACCGTTGAAAACTTCCTCACCAGGAACGGATTCCCGCCACACGGTTCTCGGAAACCACCACAGGCTGAAGTAGCTGCTATTTTGCCAGCTCCAGCAAAGCGAAGGCGACTCGATGAGAGTCTTGGCGAAGCAAGAAGACTCGTGCTTCCAGTCGGGTCCGAGGACAACAAGGCCCAGACCAATGGTATTTCCACGAAGAGAAATGCAGGCCGTGAATCAATCCAAGCTCCCGCAATTGCCTTTCCTGAATCGGTGAGCCACGCTCATTCTCCGAGGCCAGCATTGCTCAGAGGGTTTTCACAGGACATCGTGGGGGACGATTGTTGGATTCCATGGCATGATCCGACCACTGGAGAACTCTACCTCATTAACACGCGTTCGGGACACTCTGCACGGCAAGACCCAGGAAACGAGCGAGTGGGTGAACAAGAAGGCGAAGGTGGGGCTCTTCCTTCTGGAGCCAGTTCGCTTGTGGACAGGCGCTGGCTGCGTGGCACCTCTGGGGTTGTTCACGAGATGAACACCTCCGAATGGATGTCATCCATTTTCAAGGTCCGTCCCGATGCCCGCGGACAGCTGGGGGCGCTGCTGAGTTGGTGTGCAGGCGTGGCCAAATCCCACTTTTGACTTGTTGACCGGGGATCAAGCCCCTATAGCCGACACGCGCAGATTTGAACACCTCGATGATAATTGCACCATGCAAGCTGAGCATAGACCGAGCATGAAAATGCTAAGCCGGATCTTCGAAGCCGGCGCCGTCGGAAATCCCTTGGATATGTCCCATGGCAGGCTATCCAAAGCAGGTCTTACCCAAGCAAAGGTCATCGCCCAAGTCGACCGAAAATTCATCGCTTGCAGAGCTCCACTCAGTACCACTGCCGAACATGATGCTGACGACATGCTTCTGCTTATTGATCAGCATGCGGCAGACGAGCGAATCCGTGTTGAAGGCTTCCTGCGTGACATGTGCCTCTGCTTCTTGCACCATTGTGACAGCTTCTGTGTGGCGATTCGAGAATTGGAACCTCCTAAATCGATTGCAGTAACACAACAGGATGCTGCTTTCCTTCAGAGCCATCCCCAAGCGACCGAGCTTCTCGAACGATGGGGCTTCAAACTCTCGGTGTCACCAGTTCCATTTGCTCAGAGGCGAAGCGATAGCGAAGAGTCTGCAGCGACCCTCTCAATTGCCTCGATCCCAGACGTTGTGGCAGTGAAGCTGCTTCTGGGCGACGAGCTTCGTGAAGTCGTTAAAAGCTTCATAGCAAAGCTCCAGGACGAAGGAATGGATGCTGTTCCTGCTATCCGGTCCCGCGGCGTGGACATCAACGATCCCACAGATACGGGGAACATAATCTGGATGAAGGCCCTTCGATGGTGTCCGAAGGAGCTCATTGACCTGGTAAATTCTCGCGCATGCAGAGGTATACTGAGTTGCCTACCAGAACTCGCATTGTAGCTGACTCTGACATCTTGCCCAGGTGCCATCATGTTCAATGACTCTCTCAAGCGACATCAATGCGAGCAGCTCGTACGGCAGCTCAGCGAATGCGCCCTTCCATTTCAATGTGCCCATGGACGGTGAGTATCTCCTGGTGCGACCCCGTGAGCGATTTAGTTGAGTTCCCCAGGCCATCGATGGTACCACTAATGCAGCTGAGAAACGTGTCCAAAGAGCGTCTGCTGGAGCCGGTTGACTGGAAACGCTTTCAAAGGATGGAGATGTAATGTGCAAGCGGCCTGTTCAATACTGCGATCCTTGTTTGTTCGAGCATGGTGTGAGATAACATTATGACCACTCGCTGGGGACAGCCACTGATGGACACAACGCAACGCTATTGGCTCAGACGTACATATGAAATTCACCTTTCTAGGTAATGTAAGCTGGAAGAAAGCAAGATTATGGGACGGTCCTTATTTTTTCCATTATCTTGCATGACGTAGGCTACTACGGGTCCGCTCCCGGGTATCGGTCGGAAGCGGCGCGAAGGGCCGATGCTACGAGCCTCTGTAAGAATTGGAAGACTTTCGATACAAGAGGGGACAATCGCAGGACTCGTGCGCGAGACTCGCGATGACCAATGCGTACAAACTGTGCACCGTCAAGAGCATCTGCGCATATGAGAATGCAAACTCAGATGCGCATGGGAGTTACGGGCACACTGCGGCGGCGCTCGATACGAAGCTGCGACAGCATTGCGCGTTCATGCCGTGGACAACGCAGGGCGACGCAGCTTGTTTCTAACGTCGGCGACACGGCGCAGATGGACGGTCTGAAGTTGCTTTCCCGGAGTCTCGATCGTCCCTAGACATGAGCTGATGAGGATGATGCAACCCGCTGCGCGCGGGGGGTGACCGTCAACGCCGGTCAGTCAGCACGGAGTGCCGGCGGGTAGCTGATGGTCGTCGGGGGAGCTCACGCGTATTCATGGGACAGCTCATGGGCATCGATGAGCAGAATGGAGGCTCGACAATGAGGAGGAATGTGTTGGTCGGTGCTGGCAGGGACAGCGAGCGTGCATACTGCCAAGGCGGTGTGTAGCAGGTGATGACCGACGCGGTCCCTAGCGTCCTCGGGCTTCGGACGGGCCCACCCGCGCGTTGGCTGCCCCAACCGCGGTCGCAGGCCCCTGACTTCATATACGCAGGCGAAAGCGGCTACTCCGCCACCTGCGCGCACTCCACGTCTCAAGCCCATCTCTGCTCCGCCGACGACCAACTGACAAACCCCGCAGTCAAGCCTCTCTCTATCCCGTCCCTCTCCTTATATCGCTGTCCATTAGACCATCCTAATCCCAAAACCTCTCTCTGCATGCCATCCTCCCGTGTCATCCCCACCATAAATCTCCCCATCGCGACGACAACCGCCTCCGCTGCAAACCTGCCTTCCTCCGCCAGCTCGGCACACCACCACGTAAAGGGCAGGCAGCGATCAGCGAGTATCGTCACTGTCGAGCCTGTGGGTGGGGACAGCCTTGAGGAAGTGCTCGACCAGAATGCTTATAAGAACATCAACTCCGAATGGGTTAATTACAAGGGTTCGTCACCGCCCCACATCCATTCGCGTGCATGCACCTGATCTTTCACACATCCAGGCGCCTGGGTAATACACCCCGTCCTCATCATTATTGGCAAGATAATGGTGGATGTCATCCCGGGCATGCACCAGGATGCCAGCTGGACGATTGTCAATCTGTCCTACCTCCTCGTACGTCTCTCGGTGCATACATTAAGCTCGGCCGTGTTCTGATTTGTTATCGTCAGATATCCTACATCATGTTCCATTGGGTGACCGGCATCCCTTTCGACCCGGACTCGCACGGCGGCGCATACGATGACCTGACTCTGTGGGAGCAGATTGACGAGGGGGCGCAGTACACGCCATCCAAGAAATGGCTAATCTGCACACCCATCGCCCTGTGTGTTTATTGTGATATGACCATGCTTCGCTTGCTCATCTTCTATCGTATAGCTTCTTAATATCCACCCACTACACTCACTACAACCCCTGGCTGTTTGCAATCAATTTCACCGCTCTCTTGGTCGTGCTCTTCCCCAAGCTGCCGCAGGTGCGCAACTGCCTGTGATTTTCTCTAGTCACCTTACTCATGTGAACCCCTTGCACAGTTGCATCGACAACGCATTCGCTTCTTGTATAGACCAGGATATACCTCTGGCGCAGCGACGCCCGCGACAGGCACGCCCACGCCAATCCCTTCCCCCAAGCTCGTCCCCTCCGGCACGCCGCCGCCGGACTTTGCGATGACGCAAGGCAAGTTTCGGTGATGATATATGTGTTTGCTCGCCTGCCTGGTTTCTCTCGTCGGCTTTCGTCCGCGTACTAATTCCGGATCTCTCCGTCTCACGTCTACGGCTAGCCTATCCATCTCGTCTCCTTTGCCGCATACCTGTCCATTATCAGCCCTCAGTCGGTTGCATTGCTATCGCGCCACGCAAACTACTCAATCCGTGTAGCTGTAATACATATGATATCAGCAACAAGTCCTGCCTGTCGTTGCCTTTGTCTATGATCTATGATGACGATGTTGATGCTGGTGCTGCTACGAGTTCGTTGTACTCCCGCAATCGTAGGAGATTTCGGAGCAGCATGGTGATCGTCACCTTCCCAACAGCAGGAATGTACAGCGCCGCCTAAGCCTCGTCAGCGCTCTGCCACCATCAACGGCACCTTGCACTCACTCTTGTTCGCACATCGCTCTCAAAGTTCTTCTCCGATGCGACATTCACGCACAGACATCCGTCCTTCAGCCACTCCGTCTTGACCTTGTATGACTTGACCGGCACGGCGGAGATGACGACGTCGGAGACTGCCAGGCAGCCCTTGAGCTCCATTTCCACGGGGTGGACAACATGCCTCGGGTGAAACTTTCGCATGTTCGGCACCTTGGGCCGCTTGGTATACTCCTGCACCGAGTCGATATCGACCGAGAACACGCGCGCGCCGTCATTAGACAACAGCGCCGCCAGGGGCCGGCCGACAACCTCGGACCGGTTGATGATGGTGATCGTCTTCCCGTACGCGCGATCGCCGTACCGCAGGAGCTTGTTGTACACGCCCGCGTACTCGAGGCATTTCACGACCGCGAGCGGGGTGCAGGGGAGGATGGACTTGACGTGCCCTGGGGGAGGGGTGTCGTCTGCTATTGCTGTTGTGGGCGGGTCGTCGGACGGGTTCGTGAGCGGGTTCAGGTTGGGCTTGAGCAGCTGGGAAGGCTTTATGAAGCGGATGCTGGGCTAGCATGAGCCGGCGCAAGGAGGAAGAAAGGGAGAGGAGGCGCACTTGTGGTACAGGTTGTAGTGGAACTTGAAATTGAGCCCTTCGACGTCTTTTAACGGGGAAACGACCTGGGCTGGGTCAGAGAGCGTTACACGCCCCTTCAAGGCAAGCTCACCTGCTGCAGATACTGGTCCTGCCCCCCGCCAAAGATGGGGTAATACACCTACACCCATGAGCTTCCTCCATCTTCCAGAGAATGGACACTTACCATTATCCCATCCACGTTCTCATCCTCATTAGCCTCTATAACCGCCTCCTCCGCGCCCTCCCCATCCCTCGCCTCCTCCCCCCCCGCTCCGCCCACTTCCTTCAAAAGGAACTCGACGCCAAACTCCTCACACATCTTCCTCGTGAACTCTGCATACCGCCTGGAGGGCTCACCGGAGGTAGAGAGCACGCCGACGAGTCTTGGGGGCCGGGCTTGGAAGGTGGGCCGGGAGGAAGTGAGCGAGAGAAGCTCGGATTTGAACTGCGAGGCGATCGCGTCCGCACGCAGGACGTGGCCGTCCCCGGGCCCTTCGGACGGGCTGGGAGAGGCGGGGCGGGACATTGATAGTGCTGATTGTGAGAAGGGGTGGGCAGGGGAGGAGGGAGTGGGGAGATGGGAGGGGGAGCGCCACCCCGGGGCGCGAAAGCCTAATGCTGGGAGGGCGAGGGCGAAGTGACGTACGGTCGCGTGTTGCAGGCAGCGCGAAGACAGCAGGCTCATGTGCTCGCTCTCTAACCCTTGATGGAGGTCAGGCTCGCCAGTCCTGAAGGGTTGTACAAACGGAGAACGGAGCAGGTGGTGATGAAATTTGCACTCATTCGTTCGTTACTCGGGACAATTGAAAAACCTGCCAGACACATTTACCGTCGCCTCGCCGAAAAGTGCGGGGTAGTAAGCTTCCGTGGTATCCTATCTAATCCTATCCTATCGGGCGGTCCAGGGAGGAGGGTCAAGAAGCATAACGCATTGATTGGAATTGATGGTGGCAGCGTAGTAGGAGGTAGTACATGCAAGGGAGGGGCATATCGCATATTGTCCGGGGTTGTGCAGTCCGGGTGCTCATGAGCTGCTACTTGTGCTCACGGACGACGCGCCGTCCGCCGCGCCGTTCGTACCGGCGGGAGAAGCCTCTGCCTCGGGATAGAATGCCTGCTGCTCTTCCTCTTCGTCCTTATCCCCATCGTCGTCCTCTTCGGGAAGCATGCGGGCCATCTGGGACACGATTCGCATGAGCTGACGACAACGCGCAGAGCGGATAGGGAGCGGAGCGAAAGAAGAACAAAAAAACACGGACCTTCATCGCTTCTGCTTCATTCGAGTAATGTCTCCCGCGCGCTTTGACGAATTCCGCGTGCTTCTTGGCCGCTATCGGATACGATGCGTCAGCCACCGCCTACCAGCGCAGGAGAGAGATAGAGAGAGCACACGCACCCTCCTCATCAAGCGGTTCGCCCTCCTCGACCTCCCCCCACTCGCCCTCTCCCACAGCAACAGGCGCCTCCTCACCAGGGAGGGAGAAGCTAGCGCTCCTGCTGCTTCCGCTGCTGGCGCTCGCGCTCGGTCGCCCGCTGTAGCCGAAGGACGCGCGGCGGTCGGGGGAACGGGAATGCGACTCGGTGCGCGTCGCTATCCCTGGAGAGGGCGGGGCGGCGCCGGGGCCGGGGTGCGGGCTGGCGGGGACGGAGGACATGGGCGAGCGCTGGGTGAGGGAGAAGTCTGGGATGTCTGCGGATAGGGTGGGTCAGATAAGATCTCCAGACATGGGAGAAGCAAGTGGGCGCACTCGAATACCCCTCCACCTCGTCCAGCTCGGCGTTGTACCGTACATAGGGCGTCTTGGGCTCTGTGATCTTCATAAAGTTCTCTCCGGACATGTCCGTCTCAGCGATGTTCTGCTCGTCCCACGAGAGGCTGTGTTGCCGATCAGCACTTGCACTTTGCCTACCCGCAGGGAGAGGGGACTCACTGCGCGCCGGTGTAGTTTGCGGGCATTGTCTGCAGGGGAGGGAGGGCAGGGAGCGCATTCTTGAGGATCCCCTTTGGCTTTGGGGCTGAGCCGGCGGGCGGGGGGGAGTGCAGCGTCGGCTCGGGGGCGGGGTAGGACATGGACATTGGATTGTTGAGCAGTAAGAGAAGAGGGAGGGGTTACAGCGGGGAGGGAAAGTGTGTGACGGGGAGAGGGGACAACGGCGCGTCAGTGTCAGCCGGAGGGTCGGGGTCGCTGTGTCGTTGAGGGGGTGTGGGCAGGGGTCGCGCGGCTGCAATTACGGACGGGTTGTGCCCGCGTTTGGGCATTCAATTGAAGTACAGTACAATGACGTCGTCGTTGGGTCAAGCCACATTGCCCCGCTGCCTTCTAGAGTTCTCTACCAAATGGTGGGTAGCCCCATGCGTGCATTACTCTCCATTCTCGTGACCATATCCAAACTGCCCTATTCCGCGGGGCCCCCTGGGTCCCAGGGGGGCAGCACCCGCCCCGTAATCCGTAAATCAAACCCTCCCCTGTCCCCCATAACAACGCCTCCGACTAAGGTTTACGTCCATACGGCTCATACCTTGCTTTCTTCCGACCCTGCCTCGCGCATCAGCCTCCACAAACACAGCAAAGGAAGATGAATGCGCCGCTCACCCTGTGCTCCCCTATCCCGGGACTCTTCACCTCCCGCGGCGGTGACGGTATTCGCGGGACATCCACCTCCATCTCGTCTCCCGAGTTCACAGACCAGACAGCCACCTTCCCGTCCTCTCCGCCAGAGACGACCCTCCCCTCCCGCTCATCAACAATAACAGACCTGACGATCCCCGTGTGCCCTCCATCAAACGTGCGCTCCAGGGACCAGCTGTTCTGCCCAGCTGAGATCTGGGAAAAGCTCCCTCTGCAGCACGTTTGTTAGCTGGGAATGGGAGCGGGGGGGACGGGGGAGGGCGCACTCGTTAGACCCGGCGAGGAGGATCAGCCCATCGTCCTCCGCCCGAAAGGAACAGTTAATCACGTAATCTGTCGTCCATTTGCCTTCCACAGCAGGCCGGCGCGCGTCTCCAAAGTCATGCAATAGCGCCAACTGCACTCGTCAGCCCCGCTTCAGCTTGCAGGGAAAGAAAAAAAGGGACGCACCTCCCCATCCCACAGACTGACAGTCTCCATATCGCTCCTCGCCCACACCCTCGTCCCTGCCCCATCCCACCCGGCGCGAGCAACAGACGTCCCCCAGTTCCCAACTTGCACAACAGCCTCGTCCTCGTCCGCCTCCCTGGCGTTCGTAAGGCTCACAAGCCCGTCCGTGGATGCTGAGAGCAGCTGCGCCGGGTCCGACGGGTGGAAAGAGAGGCAAGTGATATCGTCGCTGTGCGTCGAGCTGTGGGAGTAGAGCACTTTGCCCGGGTTCCTCAGATCCCTACCTGCGGGTATCAGCCACGTGCAGGGTTGGTGGAAAGGAGAGAGACACACCAGAAATGAACAAACGCGTCGTCCCCCACCAGCTCCGTGCCCGCAGCAACAAGCACACCATCACACGCCGCCCCGACGCTCAGGAGCGCCGTTCTCTTCCCAAACCCAGGGCGGAGCGTGCTCACTCGCCCCCTCGCCCGGGGGTCCCAGCGTATCACACTCCCATCCATCGAGGCAGACAGCAGCCCCTCACCCAGAACAGCGAGCCCCGTCACCCCCTCCTCATGCCCCTCCAGCGCTCCGGCCTCCCTGAGCGTCCCCCGATCCAGGAGGCCAATCGCGTAGGGCGCGGAGAAGGCGACAGCGTACGCCTCGCGCAGGGGGGCGAGCTCGAGCACGTACGCCCCCGGGTGGGGGGTTGTGCTGTGCGTGCAGGGGTGGGTCGTGTACCCCGGTGCGAGGGAGAGGGAGGGGGAGGGGGACGAGGAGTCCATCCCTTTGCGGCGGTCTTGGCGCGGTAAACAGAGCGTAATTAGCCCCTGGGCACTGTACAGCCCAGCCCAGCCCAAGCAATCGCCGATCGACCCAGCGATAACAGTAGGCGATACCAATCGAAGCAAAACAAAGCAAAGCAGCGGGATGGACGAATTGTGATTGTCACAATGTCCGTTTTGTTTACGTCAAAGCAGGCAGGCGGGCAATGTGCAATGTTCGATGGCCCTTACGATGTGATGTGCCGGTCCAGTGGGTGGGCCCTGACCCGAAAAGGGCTAAAGGGCGAATAGGGGCGAGGCACGCGATTGGTCCAAATTGAGTATCCCACGCACGCGCAGTCTAATTCATTCCCCCCCGACATCCGCGCACCCTCGGCCTCAGGCTCGTTATCCTCCATCCCACTCGCCAGCTCTCTGCTCGCCGCCTCTTCCCTCCCCCGCTGCGCTCCCCGCCAGCACACCACAGCGTCATCGCATCACGCACCGCACGGCCCGCATCCCGCGGCAGACACTTGACGCGCCTAGCCCGGCAACCTCGCATCAGATCAGTCCATCAGTCCACCCCGCCGACGTCGTCCTCGTCCTCGTCATCCACTCCTGCCTTCTCTCGACCATCATCCCCACCAACCGCGCCCCGCAACACCATGGATCTGTTAGAAGGTGCGTCCCCCCGCTCCGGAGCTACTCCGCGCGACGGCAAATGGATGCTCACGTACTCTCCAGAGGAAGCCTGCTTGCAAGGGACATCCAAAGGCTCCCTGCAGCGACAGAACCGTCCCCAAAGTGCGTTCTCCCCTGCCCTAACCGGCCGTGCATCTGCTGATATAGTTTCAGAGCTCCCCGGGCCCGAAAAACCCCTCCTCCCAACGATAATCGTCACACCCTCCTCTCCCTCCCTTCGCGCGCACGGGCACTTCGAGTTCCACCACCTAGTCTACGCGCCTCCCCCACCCCCGCGCGCCCCTCACCCGCTCTTCAAGCCCTTCTCGAGCAACCCCAAGCGCGCGCGCTGGGTGTGCGCCCTCCTCGCCCTGGCGGGCCTGATGATCCTCTGGCACGCGTGGTTCCTCCGCTCAGAGACGCTCGCGGGGAGCGCAAGCAGCTGGGATGTGTATGTCTGGGAGCGGGTGCGCGAGCTTCTGAGCACGCTCGCGCGCGTCCTAGGCCTCGTCACGGAGGAGTTTGTCGAGGCATGAGACGCCGCACGGGTGCATAGACGGTTCCTCAGGACTCCTCTCTCTCTCTCTCTCTCTCTCTCTCTCTCTCTCTCTCCTTCCCTCCCTTCTCCCCTCCTTTCCTTCGTGCTCTCGGTCGCATCTCTAGTATTGTTATAGTACGGACTCAATGCGGGGTTGTATGGCATGTCCGATCCTCCTGTACTCGTATCTCGTGCCCGGAAAACGGATGGATATCCATGTATACCCCTCACAGAGTGCACTCAACGTGGTTTAACAGATTGATTTGACTTTCAGCTTCACTTGCGACGATACAGGTACAAATTATGCGTCAGCTCCCTCAGATCCCATGCGTGCCTCGGCCAGACCCGCGAGTATCCAAGTTGACGCCCCTTGCACAGAACGCACATCAGCACCGTCTCAAACCGTCCGAAAAGCTCAAGACTCACTTGGACTTGTTCGTATCGCTCCATTTAGGGTTATTGAGCGCCTCGGAGGATTTGAGCACGCCCTTCTCCAGCATGATCAGCGCAATCTCGTCCTCGTTCGCAGTGTCAAAGACGGTCTCGAGCGTCTGCTTGGACGCTTTGCCGAGGTTGCCCTGCGACCCTTGCCCGCTGTGGTACACGCCGAACCCGTCTAGGATGTCCACCAGGGGGATCGTGCTGTCCTCCTTGTCAGCACGCATGCATTGCAGACACAAGCGAGCAAAGTGCAAAGTGCACAAGGGAAGGGAAACTCACTGGTCACCATCCTTCCACTTCTTGTACGCGGAAGCGTCCTGGATGATCATGATCATCTCGTCTGTCGACATCGAGTCGGGCTTGTACACGAGCTGGGAGACGGACTTGACCATGTTTGCTGTCTGGCTGGTTGGGTAGTAGGTAGTGGTGGTTGGCGGAGGTAAGTGTGTAGGGGTAGTGCGTATGCTTTCAATTGGTGAGATGCAGAGTCGTGCGTGTATGCGTTGTGCGGGCCACACGACCCAGCCCAGCCCAGCCCTTATAGCTCCGCCCCGCCTCCAAAGGGAATGGCTCCGCCCCGCCGAAGGGATGAGCCGCAGGTGATGTCATACCACGGCACAGCCACATATGTGAGCGCGGGTCATGCGTTTGCCTTTCAGGTTTGGCGTTTTTCGCCTTTGGCCGCGCGGAAGCCGAGAATCGTGTGCTCTCATATGGTAAAGTGCTGCCCGGATTTGGCCCGGAGCTGTTGATGCTATGGCAACTTCCCACAGGTGGGGCCGACTGGCAGGCGTGAAGTTTCGCATGACTCCGGCCTCGTCATGTTCATGATGTTCCGCATTCCGCCACAACCAATACACGGAGCTTTTCACCGACTCCTCCCGACATCAATCATGGGACGCTCCACTCCTCCCAACGAAACGCAGGTCTCCGCCTCCCCTAGAACGACTTGTCCGCATACTGATCTGGCAGAGCGAGCCTCAACCCCGTCGATCCCTCATACTCTGCCTCCTCGAGCATCCTGCAGCTGTCGCACAGCCCCGGCCGCGCGTAGCACACGTCGCCCCCCGCCTCGACCTTGTGCGTACCTCCGTGCTCGTTCGCGATCGCCCCGGAGAGCTTGTCGGTGCAGGTGTGTACATCGTTGTCCACGAGCCACTCGTGCCCGCACAGCGGGTACACGTGGATCGTCTGGCTGGTCATGCACATCGCTGCGACTCGATGCTTATTAGCCTTCGATCCACCACCACGTTGTCGAGCGCTCACCGTATAAAACGATGCCGGTCGGATATGAA
The DNA here is from genome assembly GCA_001630345.1 of Calocera viscosa TUFC12733. NCBI lineage: Eukaryota > Fungi > Basidiomycota > Dacrymycetes > Dacrymycetales > Dacrymycetaceae > Calocera > Calocera viscosa. The sequence goes on along the minus strand of KV417277.1, from coordinate 372,143 downwards.
GTGCTGTCCCCTGTCCCCGCGCCGATGCCCCTGAAGATATACGCTCGCCCGGCCAAGCGCGACGCCAGTGCGGTACTGCGGTACTTTGTGGATGCGCCAGCGTAGTTTTCGGAAATGCTCGCCCCGCTCCATCTTGCCGGCTCCCACAATCGCCCCAAACTTCGCACGCTCTACAGCCCCTGTGGGGTGCGCGGCGCATATGGCTGCCCGCGTCCGATAGACGGGAAGCGTCGATATTAGATAGGAGCGCCGCCATCGATCGGCGTCCCATCTGCTTCTGCGCTGATAAGGGCAGCGGCAGCTGGACCGGTGCGCGCGCGCTCAGGATGGGAGAGGATGACTTATATGGCAGCCAGACTGGGGGAGCTGCCTCCTTTCAGTATTTACGGAACAGAGAGCTTCGAAATAACGCAATGGGAAGATGCGGAGACGGCTTCGTGCCGAGGCGAGGCGAGGGAATCCGAGCTTTGCTGGCCAGGAACGGACATTCCCGTTTGGGGTTGTCACAACATACCGTACAATGCTGCGGGAAGGTACATGCCAAATTGGACAATGGAGTTCTGCATGTTTCTCATGCCTGACCGCTTCCGCACCCGAAGATGTCCAACCAGTTACCCAGAAAAGACCTGGAACGCATGTCCCCCTCAGGCTCCCGCTGCTGGCGAGGCACGCCCATCGTTGCCCAAGAATCCCAAAACGGCATCCAGCCCGACATCGGCCTCTCCTCCTGATGCCTGTCGGCGGAGATCCCTTCCCGTGGGATCGGGATGGGATGCATGGGATGCTGACTAGGATAGATCGGTGCGATCCGGTCCGCGTTCATGGTGGACCACATGCTTCTAACGCAAGCAGTCGCGATGTGTTCCTTCTGTCCTCGGCGTCAACAATCCATATTTCCAGGGAGTTCAAACTGAATAACTCACCTATGGTTTGGGTAGAAGTATTCTGAAAGATACCTTGATGTTGCTGCAACCTCGTTTGCCCGACGTGCACACCTTTATAGTCCTCCTGCAGCCCGCCAGTACATCAAGCTCGAACGCGACATCCCTACGCACGCGGAGATACACAGGAGGAGCAACGCCCGGCCTTTCGAGCGGTCGGCCGTTGGAAAGGGTACGAAAACGTTGAATGAGCGGCGACGGGCCAGAGGCCAGGAGCCAGGGGATTGGAACTGGCTGAGGGAGGGTGATAGTGCGGCTTCACGGTGCCAGTACTAAGCTGTCTTTCGCACAATGTCTGGAAAATGATGCGCGCATCAGTAACAGGGCTTAGCTACGAGAGTTGTCCACAGCCACGTTATAAACTCAGACTTGTTAACAGACGCAGGAGTTGTGGTCGATACACTACCCAGGGACGCCAGTGAGGATACGGTACAACAACTGCTGCCGAGCGGCGCGCAAAAGCCCCAATGAGTAAGGATGCAACAAGTGGCCCCTGGCTGAGCATAACAAGCTCGAGTTGTTGGCCAGTTGTGGTGTACGACCATTGTCAGCCGGGCCATATCGCGCTCGGCTTCGTCCGCGCGCACGTGATTTCTGAACCAGATACTGTAGAAGCGTATCGTTCTAGTATCCAGCGTGCAGTCGTCAATCAATGAATTGGTATCTAAGGATGCGGACAATGTCAAAGAACCTATTGCAGCAAGGAAGCAGATCGACAAACACACCGCACAATCGATCACCAGCTCGAATTGGACGACATGCCGAGCCTAGACCTCGTCGGAGTCCTCTTCGGCGTCGTCCTATTCCCGTTCTGCGTCAACGCAGCGGGTACGGCGCTCGCCACAGTCCCGTCCCCACCCTGCTGCGCAGCCGTGCCGCCAACCATGAGCTCCGTCTGCCTCACCTTGTCCTCCAGCGCGCGCGTCTTGCTCTCGATCCACTGCAGCGTGCCCAGGTTTGAGTTGAGGATGGCGACGATCTGGGAGACGGGGTCCTCGGATGCCGCGATAGACGTGGGGTTGAGTCCGGAGGAGGAGAAGGAGAGAGAAGTCGAGGAGAGGTTGTTTCCTTGTGCGCCGGGCCCGTTGAGCGCGTTGATAGTCTCGATCATCTGGGCGAGGTTGCGGCTCATGTCGTCCAGCTCGCGGTTGAGTCGCTCAGCGAGGTGGTACGCATCCTGTCTCGCCTTGTCCGCCGGTCGCAGGTCGCGCACCCCTCCGGTACCCGCGTCCATACCGGACGAAGTGAGCGTTTTGTACGGGCTGCTGCCCAGGTTCTTCTCGAACATCTCCGACACCAGGGCTTCGTAGCCGTCCAGGGCGGTGGAGAGCTCCCTCTGCTGCGTCTCCACGTGCTCCAGAGAGCTGTCGACGAGCAGCTGCGTCCGCTCTGCGTCGTTCACGTCGCTCATAAGGTTCCCGATCTTAAGGAGACCCCGGTGAGTTGCCGTCCATACCTCAGCAAACAAGACACATACCAAAGCGCCATTCTCCAGCAACATCCGATCCCACTGCGCCACCTCCCTCGCAAGCTCCCCAAACTCCTTGACGGACGTCTCCAAGTCCTTCGACCACCGGTTCACGATATCCTCCATGCTGTGGCCCTGCAGGTGCGAGATTGACGGCGTAGCTTTCGCAGCTGGGGCGGCGGGAGCTCCTGGCGCTGGCAAGCCGCCCAACGGCCCTGCGGCGGGAGCAGGAGCGGCAGGCGCGCCAAGTGCAGAAGCACCAAGCGTCGAGCTTCCGAGCGCAGGAGCGTCCGCTATATTCATCATCAGCTTTCATACTCAGCAGTGCGGCCGTGCGTGAGGAGACGTACGTTTCCTCCCTGCTCCAAGCAGGCTGAATCCTCCCAGACCTCCAGCAGGCGCGGCAGGAGCGCCGAGCACAGGCACAGCGGGAGCGCCGTCCTTCGGTTTCTCAGGCGCCTTGTCCGTGGCGGGCGCCGGTGCCGCAGGGGCGCCTCCGAGCGCGGGGCCCTTGCCGAATGCTTCAAAGGGGTTCTTCTTCTGTTCACCCGCAGCGGGAGCAGCAGCGGGGCCGGCGGTGGTGCCAGAGGGCGTGGGCGGCTTGGGGAATGAGAAGCCTGTAAAGCCCGCAGACGGGGCGGCTGCGGCGGGCGCGCCGAGGGTAGGGGCGGCGGGCGCAGTCCCAGTCGAAGTCGAGCCCGGTGCTCCGGTAGCAGGGGTAGCGGGCCTTCCAAGTCCCGCGAAGAGTCCTCCCGCGGGTGCGGATGGGGCACCGGCTGTGGAGGAGGGCGCTTCGCCTGGCGTGGTCGGCTTGGCGAGTCCGACGAAGAGAGAGCCTGCGGTGCCGGCAGCAGGGGCGGATGGCTGCGTGCCCGCGGTCTTGCCGAAGTTGCCCCAGTTGAACGGGGCCGGCGCAGCACCTCCAGGCGCGGTCGTGGTCCCGGCGCTCGTGCCAGTAGCTGGGGCCGTATCTGCAGGTTTAGGCGCGCCCAGCCCGGCGAACAGCCCTCCTGTGGCTGGAGCTTGTGCGCCAGCTGCAGGAGCAGTGGGCCCTCCCGAAGGTGCAGCGCTGCCGAACATGCTGCCGAAGGACGGGAGCTGTGCGGTGCTGCTTGCTGGTGCACCGGCGGGCGGGGTGGTCGACGCTCCGCCAAAGCTGGTCGGTGCCGTGGTTCCTGAGGCTGCGGGTGCGGCAGGCGCGCCGCCGAAGAGAGATCCTCCAGCACCGGCGGCAGGTGCGCTCGTTCCGGTCGTCGCACTCGAGGTAGGCGCACCGAACGCGGAAGTCGCCCCGGTCCCGCCTCCGAATGCACCGAACGAGGGAGCCGTGGTCCCCCCCGTGGCAGCCGGTTGACCACTCGCCCCTGAACCGGCTGCTGCGCCGAACGAACCGAAGGAGGGCTTTGTCGCGCCTCCAAAGCCCAGTCCACCGAAGAGACCTCCCGCTGGTGCAGCTGGGGCGGTCGTGCCAGAAGGCGTTTCGCTGGGCGTGTTCGGCCTGCCGAGTCCAGAGAAGAGTGATCCAGCTGCAGGCGCACTTCCGGATGCAGCGGTGGTATCGGCCGGTTGGGGCGGAAGGGCGAAAGGAGAGGGTGCAGAGGTCGTGCTCGTACCTTGCGTAGCGGCGCCATCGGCAGGCTTGTTGGAGGACGCAGGAGCGCCGCCGCCAAAGAGGGAAGAGGTGCCGGCGCTGGGTGCGCCAAAGGCGTTCGTCGTCCCCTGCGCACCTGCAGGCTGGCCAAACGCACTCGTCGTCCCACTCCCTGCCGCGGGTTGTCCGAAGGCGTTCGTCATACCCTGAGCACCTGCAGGCTGGCCAAACGCACTCGTCGTTCCACTCCCTCCCGCCGATTGTCCAAAGGCGTTCGTCGTCCCCTGCGCACCGGCAGGTTGGCCGAACGCGCTCGTCGTCCCACTCCCTCCCGCGGGTTGTCCAAACGCGCTCGTCGTCCCGCTCCCTCCGGCGGGCTGGCCAAACGCGTTCCCCCCCGCCGGGTGTCCAAATGCGCTCGTCGTCCCACTCGCTCCAACGGGTTGTCCAAACGCGTTCGTCGTCCCCTGCGTACCAGCAGGTTGGCCAAACGCACTCGTCGGCCCACTCCCTCCCCCACCTTGTCCAAACGCATTCCCCCCCGCCGGCTGGCCAAACACGTTCGTCATCCCGCTCCCTCCCCCCGGCTGAGGCTGGCCAAACGCCGAGAACAACCCCGTCCCCGGGGGGCGCCCTGCAGGGGTGGTGCTCCCCGCTGGCTGTCCGAACAAGCTCTGTGGGGCGGGTGTGGACGGGGCGGCGGGTGCGGGTGCGGTGTTGGTCGGAGGCTGCTGACCGAGTGGGGAAGGATTGGGGGGCTTGTTTTGCCCAAAGTTGGGGAACATCGTCTTCTGCTCGGGAGGGGAGATGTATGCGTGGAGGACAAAGGGGATTCTGCAGTGAGCGCGTCGAGGAATGAACGCGAGTGCAAGTGGGTGGCGGTAATGACTGCAGGCCGCGGAACCAGTTCGCCCTTCAACTTGACTTTGCTTTTTCGCCCGTTCGCAAGCACGCACATACGTTCCAAGCACATTCATTATCTATCTAAGCTGTCACCAGCTGTAATCCTAAGACGAACATAGCCCGCGCGTTCTCCCGCCTCTGCCCAGCCCAGACACTCGCAATCAGCCGCCTACAACCCGAGGGGAGGCAGCTGGATCGCACGGTCCAGGCGTGAACGGAGGCAAGGGAGGACAAGCAGACCATGCGTCGTCGAATAACAGACAGGTGAACAAGAGAGACGGGACAGGATGGGAGGAACGGCCATTAGACTGTTCGGTCAGAGGCGAGACACGAGGCAGAGGAGAAATGGAAAAGCAGATCAAGAAAGGGAAAAAGGAAAAAGCCGTACTCAGAACACGTTTACTTCAGTCGCTCCATTGGTGTGGGTGGTGGATGTCATTACGTCCTTGGTCTCATCGGTTGTGTCGTGCCCGCACGCCTCCCAGGCCCAGCTCTGGTCCGAGACCATGTCATTAAGATACTTGCTCATCATCTCCTCCACGATGGCCGTCGACGCCGCGTCCGCTGCGGAAGGCTCGGACGAACCGGAGAACTCGAGCGTCAACTCGGGAAAGTCTAGCTCGGAGCCGGCGTACGAAGACGTCGAGGGCGTCGGGAGGAAGGTCATCTCGGGTGCGGTCGCGCGGAGGGCCGCGGCGAGGGCGCGATCCGTAGTCGTATCCGCAAGATCCTGTCCTTGTTGGAACGGAGATGCGAGGGGCATCTGCGCGAGGGACGGGAGCTCGCTCGCCGGCTCAGTCTTCGTCGAAATTGAAGAAAGGACTGCGGCGGCGGAGGAGACGGGGAGAGCGGATGTAAGGGGATGTCCGAGTTGAAGGAGGGAGAGGAGCCAGTCGGCGCTTGCCCGGTCGAGGGCGAGGGGGTTCGGCGGTAGAGGAAGGTTGGGGAAAGCGGATTGGTGCCCACCCGCTGCGGGGCCGACTCCGCCAGGGAGTCGGTCGCCACCCGTGCTAGGTGGCGAGTGGGCACGTTTTGAAGGGTATCTGCTGCGACCGGGGTTGCGCTGACCGAAACAGTAGAGCTTGATGCGTCAGGGGCGGAGGCGAGGGGGTTCATGGCGGCGGGTACGATGAGGGCGAACATGCGCTCGAGGTTGGCGACCTTTGTCCGGAGATCACGGTTCTCGCTCTCGATGTCACGCTTCCACTGGTCGGCAGAGCCGGACGCGGGAGCAGAGTCGAGGGAGACCGACGACGGCGCGGGGCTCGTCATCGTGGGGCTCATGAAGTGGCCCGCACGGAGGAGCTGGTTTTCCCGCTCGAGCTCGGTGATGCGGTCGCGGAGGTAACGGTGCTCCTCCTTGCGGCGGTCGCGGCTGCTCTGGGCTGCGATCCTGTTGCGCTGTGCACGAGCTGCACGGCGCTCTTCAGGAGTCGCTTCCGGGCCAGGGGTGGGAGGTGCCTCGTGCGGCGGGTCATTGGGCCGGCGCCGCTTGCGCGAATTGTAGTCGTCCCCTCTTGTCGAGTCTGTTGAGGACTCTACCGAGGACTGTCGGAGGAGGAGGCTGGGAGCGATGGCGTCCATGATTATTTTGCGGTTTGGTGAGGACGTGGTGGTGGTAAGAGGTACAACTAGACTAGCTAGTGAAAATTCGTGGAGGGAGCGATGAAAAGGGAGCGGAGAAGTGGAGAGTACGTGTTCTGAGCAGACGGCGGTCGTGGCGGACAAGGGGCGTCGACGTGGAAGGCCGCCCCCTTAAAGCCCGCTGCGCTGACGGATGCAAATTATGCGCACAGCACGAAGATTCTGGCAAATACACAGCCCCACGCCCGTGTTTCACGCCCACCGCAAGCAATGATTGGCTATCGAACGTTAGAACAGGCACGTTCTCACATGCAGTCTCACATATTTCTATTATCGTGCCCACAATATCGCTCTTATCATCCTCGACCACCGCGGTGTACAACCGCAGAACTGTACAGTCCAACTTTTGTGGCTACCGAAACCTGTCCCTATGGTAAGGGTACGTCGAATGGGGAAGTGGCCTCGGCTCGGTCACCGTTGTCATCGGCGCCCATGCTGCGCTCTATTTCTGACAAGCTCAGAAATCATAACCCTCTGTTTGAGGCATGTCCGTCTCCTCGGCATTGGCTGCGCAAGTTACGTGGCATCGGCATGGTACGAGCGCTCGGTTACCCGGAATACCGCCGACCAGTCTCCGAATGCCAGTAACCCTCATCAGACCTGTCATTACATGAGTCTGTTGAGTTGCCGGGCCCCAAGCCGCAATACGATGGTTATTATAATAACCGCATCCCATTGCCTATCGTCTGGTTCTGACACCAGATGATGAGATCATATCAAGTCCCAGCCATGATGTCCTCTTTGCGATTTCGGACATGCCTTGTGGGCCTGCAGAAGCGTAAAGGAAAGCGGCCGTCAGAATACATTCCAAACTGGTTAGAGCCTACAGAAAGTGTACCGTTCGCTTCTAATTTCTCGCGTCCATCTCTGATTCTGCAAATACTTGTAGTACCGAGTTACATTTGCCCTCATATCTGGTCTGATCAAGCTGCCAGAGTGCGGTCACGGTCGCATTACATTAGGCTGGTACTGTACAACCCCTGAACGCCCAGTCCATTAGAGCGCCTTCCCCAATCTTTCCACATCCCTGCACCCCTCCGTCCCCCGCGCACAAACAACCGTATGCTGCCCTGTCTGAACATCCGGCACGAGGCACTTTACGTCCTGCACGTTCGGGCACGGGCACTCCACGGGCGAGGCGACGCACACGAGCGTGTCGGGGCAGAGGTATGCCGCGCATGGGACTACCACACCTCAACATCAGCACGCTTCTAATGTGGGAAAAGGCAGTGGGGCGTACTCGCTTCAGCCTGCGCCTGCCACATAGACTGCTGTGAGCCGCCTTGGTGGGTATGCTGCGGCTGTTGCTGCCGGTGCTGGCCGCCGAAGAACTGGTCGAAGATGTTGTTGAACTGTGCCACGACGAGTGGGAGAAGGAGCGCGAGCAGGCATATTCGTAGTGTTTGGGACAACATTTTGGGCTCAGGATCGGGCGTTGACGTGGTCGATGAAGAGAAGCAGGTTCAGGGTCCCGTGGAAGTCCAAGCGCTTGCTTCGCACGACCACGACCGCTCCTTCTTAACATGTCCGAACCGGTGTTCAAGAAGCGCACACGCCCTGCCAATGCGGGAAAGCGACAACTGGGCGGCTTCGGATCGGGCACATCGACCCCGGCCGGGGAATCGACGCCCGAGGCAGGGTCAGAGATGGAAGAGCCGACAGAGGAGGAACGAAAGCTAGGGTGAGGACTTTGTCTGCAGCGTGTGGCACGGGAATTGAGGTGGCCGAAAGGCTCATATAGCCTGGACGATCTTATTGCGCTGCGCAAGTATAGGCAAGCATCGAGGCACCAGGGAATCGATTCTGGAAAACTGAGCAAGGGGGAGAAGAGGAAGAGGAGGGAGGAGGATGGCGCTATTGAGGAGAAGGGGGGCTTGGAGAAAAGAGAGTTTGAGGTTGAGGGGTATGTCGATTCCTGATGAATCAGAATGAAATTGACCAGAGTGCAGAGATAGCGCTGAGGCAGACTCGATAGCCAAGAAGCTGCGAGCGAACAACTTTACACAACAGACGGGCGCTCTCGATGTGAACAAGCATATGTACGCTCCCTTTTGCATCCCTCCATCTACATCATCTAACTGCCGGCAGGATGGAGTACATAGAGAAGGAGATCCAAAAACGGCGTGGAGAAACTGATACCAAGCCCGCTGAGGAGAAGCCAGGCGCATACGATCCTTACGCGCAGCTGTTCAAGGTCGATCCAAAGTTCCTGCCAAAGTCCAGAACGGAGGAAGAGGGCGGGGTGGCAACTAGCATGGCCATGCTCACAGCCATTCCGGAGGTCGACCTTGGCATGGAGTGAGTAGCGCGCCCAGGGTAATGGACCAGGTCTGACGTTTGGCAGGACTCGCTTACGAAATATCGAGGAGACCGAAAAGGCGAAACGCCAGGCGGCGGAGAGGGCACCTGCGCGTAAACTGACGGAAGAGGATGAAGGGCTTGCTGCACTGCGATGTAAGCAGCACATACTGCTTGAGAGACAGAAGCTGACATCGTCCAGTCTTACGGCGCACAAAGGAGGAGCAATCGCCGGCTATAGCGCTCATGAACGCAAGACTGGAGGCGCAAGGATTTGCACCGACGCCGCCCACTAGGGCACCACAATCGTCAAAGCCACGGACGGCGACTGACGACCAAGCGGTGGAGCGGTTCAAGCAGAGAATGCAGAAATAGTATCAGGAGCACCACTTGCACTCGGGCCTTTTGGTTATTGTTGTTGTTATTACATTGTACAAAATACAGTGGTTTGGCATACGACCCTAGATCCAGGGCCACATACACAGACTGGATGGGCAGAAGATCATTCATTCGGGATGTTATGCTCCTCCTTCAGCCTGTCCAGCTCCTTCTCTCTACGCTCCAGCTCGGCCTTCTGCGCAGCCGCTTCCTGCCGCGTTGGCATATGATAAAGCACCACGATGTACCTCTCTTGCAAGTGGAAACCGTTCAGGTGGTCAAGCGCGTTCTTGGCCTGGGAATGAGTCAGCTAGCCGTTCTGCGCATAATACGAGCAGATACGCACATCCATCACATCATCATACACTACAAAAGCCGTCCCTCTTGTCTTCTGCTCACTGCCCAGCCGTATTTGGCGGATAGTGCCATACCGCCCGAACAGGTCGTACAAGTCGTCGCCGGTGATGGTGTAGTTCAGGTTTTTTACGAACAGGATGCGGTTCGCGCCTGGTGGGAGCTTGTTCTGCATAAAGGTCAGAAAGGCAAAAAGATGATGTGGGTATGCTTACAGCTGGTCGTGCAGTTACAGACATGGTGGTGGATGACTACAGAGGCACGAAAGGTTCTGTGGGATGGGTGGCGGGACTAGCGTACCGCGCGCCCCGAATATTTGATTTCCCCACTGCACACAGTCATAGGCCTAGTCCACGACCTCCGATCTGGTTGGCCCCCGTGGCCTAATGGTTAAGGCGTCGGACTTCTATATCTTTACAATCCGAAGATTGCGAGTTCGAATCTCGCCGGGGGCTGCTAGTTTTCCGCTTGTCAGAGGTGGACTCTCATGGGCACGCTTTGGAAGGCAGGCTCGCAACTGGTGTAGGTTGAGCTGGTGTAGGTCCTAAACATTTAACCACCTATAAGATCACCAAAACAGAGTCAGTCAGCTTTGGTAACTGACTTTGCGCAATGGGAATGGATGCTTTGCCAAACAACTGGATTACATTAGTAAATCGCCGTCAGCAGTCGTGGTGTGAGGTTGCGCGTCAGGTGCGGAAGCATCTGCGCGGCGAGCCATTCCTGACCCTCGTCACTTGGAAACGCGAGGACGACCATCCCTTTGCGACATGGAGGACGATCCTTTCGACGCCTCTGTTTGGAGCACCAACCCTGCCAGTACATCAAAAGTAGAAGAGGCGCTGCCAGTCAAAGAGGCGCCGTCCGAAACCCCAACCTCGCCCGCAGCCGATGGAGATGGCTTTGACGACTTTGACGACTTTGGCGCGCCTGCCGCTCCCGCAGGCGAAGGGGACGCCGCTGACTTTGGGGACGAGTTCGGCGACTTTGGAGAGACAATAGAGAGCGAATCTGTTACGTTTGTGCAAGCTGAGCAGCCACCGCCAGCCCCACCGCCAGCCCCGACAGAAAACCTGGAGGCGCTCGTGCTCGATCCTATGCCGAGCAGGGAGGAGCTCGAGCGACAGATCGACGCACTCATTGCCCCGATCTTCCCTATCGATACCGGACAGTTCTCGGACGAGCCCATACGAGAAGTGAACGGGATTGGGCAGATGCTGGTTACGAAGAGCAGGTATGTACATTGTGCTCCGGTTCACCTGCTGCCGCTGAACGGCCCTGCAGTCGAGACCTGTATCGCACACTCACCGAGATACCATCCGACATGACACGACCTGTCAACTGGACAAGGTCACGAATACGAAGGCAGCAATTGATTGCCCTCGGCGTGCCTGTCAACCTAGACGAGGTAAGTGACGTTACTGCGGTTGCAACGGTTTCTGACCAATTTACGTAGGTGTTACCTACATCAAGTGCCAAACCACTACCCACACTGCACATAACCACAACCCCCACCGCACGTCCTGCGTCTGCACCGCCAGGGCGGCCATCCACGCCAGCTGGCCTCAACTCTCGCGCTGCCACTCCTGTCCCCGGACATCGAACACCCCGGACTGGGACTGGGCCACCACCACTGGGCCCAGCGCCAAGGATCGACATGGACAAAGCTGAGGAAGTGCTTCGTTATACGGAATGTGAGCATACTCGAAGAAAGCCTGTTAGAGGCTTGTTGCTGACGTCCCTGGTAGCACAATCATCCATCCTGCCTCTTGCCGCGGTGGAATCGCAGTTGGCGGAGATCCGTACGGTTACAGAGCAGGCGAATGCGCTGCTTGCCCATCTTCTTCAGAGCCGGGACGTGCTGCAACAAGACTCGGAGACGTACAATACACTTATCGCGGAATTAGTCGGGGAGGCACAGAAAGCAAAAGCGCCGCCGACGAACCGTTGGGGCCGACGAAAGGAGAAGTCTTCGTCGATGATGTCTTCGTAGACGCGAGAGAGGTGTATCTTTATTGTGCATTCATAGCATATGCATGGTGATAGTAATGCGACACTGGTGCCCAGTTCGAACATTCTATTTCAGAGCGCATACACGAAAGCGTGTACCACTTTCTTATTCCTCAAGACTTTCTCTCATTCCTGTCGAGCCATCTCTTATTCTTGCACAGAACGTGCACCTTTCTAGCCCGACGTGACGTCTCATGGCTGGGTGCGCTGAGCGGCTTCACATTGGCTTTCCGCGTCCGCGGCAATTTCAACAACACCTTGGGTCTCGCTCGCGGACTCCAGCGAGTTATGTCCGTAAGACAGGGGTAAACGAAGTTCTCGGAATTCATCAAGCTGCCAGCGTGACAACCTATATCGGAACCTGACTGCGTCGTGGCTCTCATTGCCCGACTGGACACGTTTCTTTTCTCGCGACCGATGTCAGGACTAATCGACAAAGGCAAAGCCAGAGCGATCGCAGCCGCGGTAGCCGATCAGGATGTCAAATACAGGGAGAGGTACTACGAGCTAAAGAAACAAGTTCAGGAGATCGAAACGGTTTGTCCTTGTTCCCTGGACAGTCAGGAGTCTGATCCGTCGCAGGACAATGACAAGATTCATTTGGAAATATTGAAGACTAGACGGAACATACAACGTGTGCGCATGGAACGGGCGTAGGTCCACCGACCTGGTGCTTTCCATCTCGTTGTGACGTGTTTTACCAGAATATTGCTGGAACGGTTGTCTTCCATGCCGGATCTTCCGCCAGAACCACTCATTCAGACAGGAAGCGGCCGTCCAGGCGAGGATCTCGCGCCGACCGCGGCTGCATTTCAGGTGCTGGCAAGAGAGGTAATGGTCAGGAGCATGCCCAAGCACTGATCTGATTAGTGCAACAGGGCGTTGTCCAAGGCTTGCACAGAGAACCGCAAGTTTCAAATGGATCGCAAGGAGCTCTGCGTGAAATGGCCGGTGAACCGCCATCGGCCAACGAACAAGCACCCAGTCGTACAGCACAGCCATATCAAGCCCTTCCGGCTCCCGAGCTACCAGAAATACCCCTCTGGCCGGCAGCCCACGTCCTGCAGCAAATGGAACCGCAGCCGATGCAGCAGCATCTCCCACTCCCGCAACCGCAGATGGTTCCCAATGCTGGGGTGCCGCGCCAGACCGGTCCGCAGATAGCTTTCGGTCCTCCAGCACCCTCGAGGAAGGTATGAACAACCATCACTATGTTCGATGAGATATTATATTGCCGATATGAACAACTGGCGCCTGGATATGACGAAATCGCGTAGAATGGAGCATACATGATACAATGTCGAAGATGACTTCATACGGGGCTTAGGCGCGTTGTGGCATCGGAACGATCCCATACTCGCGCTTGTATGTCGAGAACTCTTCTTCCCTCTTCTTGTACTGCTCCACTAACGTCTGTAATACTTTCTGAATCTGCGGGCGCGTGAGTGTAGAGACAACTGGTGGTTACGAAAATACCTACTCCATCACGATTTGTCTGGAGAGCAGGCAGAATATCTTTGACAGTCCGCTCAACGAGCACTCCTCCGATCATGCGGAAACATGGTCGACTTGGATCCTTCTCATTCGCCTCCTTCAGCGTTTGAAGGACCAGCCTTCGTAACAATAAGCTTCCTTTGTATCTGGGGAACTTAAAGAACTGACTCATGCTCTTCGGCGTCAGATTCGAGTTCGCCAACCTTTTCAGCTAATGACTGGATTTCTTGCTGGTACCGCGAGTATCCAGCCTGTATCTCTGCGTTCTGTTTGGCCGCTGTCTTTCGCCTGTTGATAGTTCAACTCACCTTGGTCTGTTAATGCTTTCTTCACCGACTTTGACATTTGAGGCTTGTTGCAAACCGAAATAGTCTGGAGGCAACAAGGGGTGCTGACGGTGCGGAGGCATTTGGAAGCGTCGCTCTAATTGTGTCCTTCCGATTGGCCCTGACGACCTCATCGTCGTTCTTTAGCCCTTCCTCGCCGTCGACACTCCTCCACCCGCTGCGGCCATGTCGCTCAGTCCCGTACGCGCCATCGCGCTCCGGCGCCTCGTAGCACCGACTCGCGCACTACCTTTACGAGCCTTCTCAAGTTCTGTCTTCCGGGCTGCGCAGGAGGCTACCCCGAAGGCGTCCACTGGAGTAACCAACAAGTCCCCCGGCTCGCTCGCGGATCTCGGCCCTGGCGCGGCTCCCCTGTACCAGGATCCTTACAAGGGTGGACCATCGGCTTTGGATAAGGCCGCCGAGCTTTTCTTCTTCACGGAGATCATGAAGGGTATGCGCGTGTATTGGCTACACGGTCTTGATATCTGACGTCGGTTCCAGGGATGTGGGTCACCCTGGAAAACATGTTCCGACCACCATATACCATCATGTACGCACCTCGTTGTTGATGCAAATCTACATCCGCTTAGAATTGATGTAGGTATCCTTTCGAAAAGGGGCCGATCAGCCCGCGTTTCCGAGGAGAGCATGCTCTTCGACGCTATTCCAACGGCGAGGAGCGTTGTATTGCGTGCAAGCTCTGTGAAGCCATTTGCCCCGCACTTGCCATCACCATCGAATCCGAAGCTCGTGAAGATGGGTCGCGTAGGACAACGCGGTACGATATCGACATGACCAAGGTGAGTACCCTCATTGACACTCGTCTCGCAAACTCTGACGCATCGTGCAGTGTATCTACTGTGGGTTATGTCAGGAAGCGTGCCCTGTCGACGCCATTGTAGAGAGTACGACTCGCTCAATTGTTCTGTTAAACTCCATCTGACACTCATGCAGCTTCCAACTATGAGTACTCTACGGAGACTCGGGAAGAGCTGCTCTACAACAAGGAGAAACTCCTCGCGAATGGCGATAGGATGGAGCCCGAGATTGCTGCAAACATCATGGCGGACCATCCGTACCGCTAAACCATGGCCACAACAGGTCACCATAATACAATATGTGCTAATGTACAAATGCATGGTAACACTACCTGAATAGGGCTCGGATCTGCTGAGCGACCTCTTCGGGTGTCGCACGGATATATTTCGAAGGATCTGAGCAAGCTATCAGCTCCACATGCCAATGCATTGAATGTGCAAAATCATACTCTTGGTGAAATCGGCAGCTTGGTGGCGAGCAGAGAATCTCTGGAATGCCGGCATTACCAGATTGTTCACCTCTTCGGCCAACTTTTCTCGGAGTTCTGCATCCTGCTTGTTAAGCGGGAATGCTTGGTGTGTGGTTGCAACTTCGGCGAGACCGTCAAAGAACCCAGTCCACTGGTCCTTTACTACTTGTCTGCCACCTTTCCCTTCTCCAAGATTAGAGAGCAATGGTGACCAGTTCGCTTCGAAATACGAATTTTTGGCCTGTCGGAATGCAGTATTGAGCGAGTCTTGTGACTGAGCAGGCAATAAATCGTCTATCGCTGAGCGAGGATTGAGCAAAATGTTGGAACGAATGTAGGACAGGTTGTTGAGCATGAAAATGGATCCTGTCTGAGCGCGTTTCAATGCTCGAGCACGTCCCTCCAACGCTTTGATTAAGATGGTCATGACGTCGTCTGGTTATGTGCGAAATGTCAGAAACTCAGCACTGAATGAACAAACAACACGCACGAAGGTAATGCTCTAATATCGCGTCTTCATCAGTGGTGGGCTGCAGGGTGCCCAAACTTGCGTCACCCATTCTCCAATTGCCGTCCCCAAGTGTCTTCAAGGCAGTGCTCACAGCATCCTGCACTTGAGGCAGCATCTCGAGGTATTTGACAGTCTGTGCCATTATTAACGACGCCTTTGGAGGGAGAGATATACTCACCGAAAGAGTGAAGTCGGCCACACCTACACTCAACGTCATAGGGATCGCTGAACCCGCAGCTCGTACGTCTGCCAAGAACTCTGGGAAGCTTCGCAGACAGATGGCCCGCAAAGAGTGAAGGCTCTCCGCCAGTTCATTTTCCTTTCGTGCAGCCCTCTGCCGCATCACGACGTCCCAGCGCGGCTGAAGCGCAGAAACAGAACTGTATTGCGTAAAGGCGAGGAAGACATGGGCGCTCAAAGATCGGCGGACTGGCGCATGGGCGGCCGATAAGACGGTCGAAACCAGAGTGCAGACGGGCGAGATGAATGCCGCATATGTTGACTGCAGTGCTTGAGGGTTAGAGAATGGCAGCAAACGCTCCATGAGATTATGCTCCGCCTGCACGGCTCTATCAGAGTGCATGCCAACGCGTAGACTTGTTACACACCTCCGCCAAAGTAAGCACTCCGGCAACCCATCTGCCCAGCAGACGACCAGCTTCGACATCACTTCCGGTATCCCTCTTCTCGACCCTTTCAAGGACACGCTTTGAAGTTGGCTCGATGCATTTTTTGGCCCATCCTGCTCGCATCTCAGCATATCCAGCTTGGCAGTCCTTGAGAGCGGCGGAGAGGCCGTAGGAAGCTGGATGAGTGGGATGAGTTGAAGGTACGGGCAACGTCCGCATGAAGACGACCAGAGGCTCGAGCGTGCCCAGAATATGCGGTGGTATGGGCTGCATTTGAGCTTCATTGAACGTTAGGCGTCTGTCCTTGAGAAACAATGGAGAGGCGCACGAGCAGACTGATATGTTTCCGGATCGAGGGTTGGTCCTGAAGAGGCTTCGGCCACCAGCTTGGTATGAAGCTGACATAGTTTCTTCCCCCCGGTTTCAATGACCCTTCCCTGTGCATTACATGAGATTATTGTGGAAGCGCCCGGATATTCGGCATACGGTGTCTTTCGCACTTCGTTCGGCACTCCCGAAAGCGATCTGAGCGTTCAGGCGCTCAATGGCATCGAAATAGGATTTCAGGTGCTGCGAATTCGGACTGACCCTCGAATCAGTATTGCTAAAGAAAACAAGGGAACGGCACTCACCCTCGTAATATCAGGGCTTCTTCAGCCGCAACACCTTCCTGTCGAGCGGCGATCCGGTCGATAGCTTGAATGGTCTTGTCGATGTCTGCACTCATTTTAGACAAGCGCAACCAGCTGTTGGCGAGAGTGCCTACTGTCTGATATGCGCGTCAAAGACTGTGTGGAGGAGTGTAGGGGGCTGATGGACTTCTCCAGCCTTATGAGTCTGGTATCGAATTTCGACAGTATATCTGCGTGCGTGGTGAGGATCACAGATCCCTAGCCTACTGTGAGGACGCACTGGTCATTCTCTGAGAGATTTGCGAGGTTTTATTCAGATGCTGTTCCAGCTGTGCACATGTCATTAGATCGTACTGCGTGTATGCATGCTCAAGTCTCTTGCTCACCAGCTCTATTTGGGCGTTGTCGTCGTCCATGATGTAGTACGATGGTGGCGAGGATGCCGTAACCCCTGACCGAAACGCGCTACGGCACCGCACGCGCGCTTGCCCGGCCCGCAGTCGCCTGCCTCGTCAACCTCGACCATAATGGGCGCCTTATGAACGCTTGAATGCTCTAGATGACTACCTCGACAATTACTTAATCACCTCTCACGATGCATCTCTACTTGAGAGATGAGCCGAGAACGTTGATGCTGGTGACGAGCTCGGAGGATGAGCGACGAGGTTATCCTTCGCGAGTACTGCTGTTTCGCGCAGCGGAAGGGCGAGAGGAGGCGTCCAAAGCCGTTGTGGAACTGTTACACAAAAAAGACGTCGATCTAAATGGAGTCACACGTCTTTGCCACCGGCCGGTTCATGGCACTCTGGGATTGCTCAATGTTGCCAATGGTGCGCCCAGCCGCACACTGTTTATGGCTAGTTCTGACCTCATTCGAAGAGCTCTTTCTGGCCGTAGTCACTTCGGCAAGCGAAGTCGGCGATTTACGGACCTCAAATGTCGAGCCTGAAAGTGTGCAACGTATCAACACTGTCATGTTCTACAGTCTGAACTCGGCCGCGTTCGACGACTTGAATATGGCTGCAACCGACATGCCCCTGAGCCCCTCACTCCAGGATGTCACAGATCCAGATCGGGATCCTTATGGCAATGCTTACAACAACCCAAATGCTCAGCAGACTGCATACGATCATCCTTGTGCACCGCTCTCCAAGATATTGTCCGTGGGAACGTTCTATTATGCGGCGTTACCGTTCTGGGATATCTCGTCACGCCTGGAGAAGAGGCTAAAGCACAAGGCTGCTGGCAAGGATCTCAAAACCTTTGATCAACGATTCATATGGAATGAGCATGCCATCCAAAGCCTTCTGGACTTCCGAGATAGATTGGACCAGACTGAGCGAGATGAATTTGATCGTTGCCAGTTCATTGTGCGTACCCTACCTCGCGAGTGTCCCGCCTGGTCGTCAGTGTTAACACAATGATGAAGATCCTAGCTATACAAGGATATGTGGGGACTTTCAAGATCGCACTCCCCGCTCCTCCGTCTGAAGGCAAGCCCCTTGTGGCTACACTAAGTCTGATCTCAAGACTCGGATGGAAGCGCGCCGGCACGCGTAGGCGCTATTTACTTGACGAGAGGCATCAATCTCACTTCTGAACAGGATTCAACACGAGAGGACTGGACGATGAAGGAAACTGTGCTAACTTCGTCGAGGTACGACCTGGAGCTGCTGGACGTTGCCATTACTGACCAGCCTCTTAGACAGAAACACTTTTCAGTACCGACGATGTATGCTTAAGCTTCTGTCAAGTGAGAGGCAGCGTTCCAGGCACGTTTCATGCCACGTTTTAGTTAACCAAGCTCATGAGCATTACTAGTCTTCTGGGAGCAGCAAGGCGTTCAAGCGTTCGGTCAGCGCATACAAATCACTCGCCCACCGCTTGCTCAGCAGCCTGCATTCGAACGACACGCGGCTCAGCTTGTGGAGGAATACACATCCTTCCACGTCATTAACCTGCTTGGGCAAAAAGAGAACGAGGCGGTTCTGACAGCCGCATATACCGATCTTATGCGCAAAGCTCGGGCAAATGCGTCAGAGGACGCCATGGGCATGACCAACTTTGATTTTCATGCGCATGTGAGAACCGGGGGGCATGAGAGTGTTCAGGAACTCGTACGACTCGAACCAGTTCGGAGCTTCATAGAGAGAAGCGCGTTTACCATTGCCGATCTGGACTTGGGAGAAGCAATCACGCAGCAACAGGGAGTGTTCCGGACAAACTGCCTCGATTGGTGTGTACCCTCATCCCATGCGTTGTTTGCGCGCTTAAATATGATGCAGCCTTGATCGAACAAATTTCGTGCAAGACATCTTCGCACGTGAGATCCTGCAGATCTATTTCCGACAGAACCACCGCATCAACGAGGGCTCGCATGCCGTGTGGGGGTACCATCGGGAACTGTGGGCCGAGAACGGCGACGCGCTCTCACGTATATATGCTGGCACCGGCGCTCTGAACACAAGCTTCACGAGAAGCGGCAAGCGGACACTTGGTGGTATGCAGGTCTCTGCCGCGTTGGTCTCCGTAACCAACAAGCTACTGCAGGCTTCCTGTCCGATGCTACCAAAAGTGTCGGAAGAATGTACATCAATAACTTCCAAGATAAAGGGAAACAGGTGGCCATCGATATGTTTCTGGTACGCGGTTGATATGCGGATCCTTGGCCTTGCGTGCTACCTTTATTCAGGGAAATCTGGCCGGCCAACAGCTGGTGACGATCTATGATCCCATCCACGACGCAGTTCGCCTGGAAGAGGCACAGAGGTTTGTGTACTGTGCTGTCAAGTATGGCTGCATTGACAGGTGCTTTCTTAGAATGTCTGAATACTCTGAACGCCGCCAAATTCTGATTTTTGCGGGGACATGGAATGTGAATGGACGAGTACGTCCAAGCTATTTCTGTGTGGCAATTTATCTCACAATTCTCCAGCCACCCTCAGAGTCAATAATGCCGTGGCTTTTTCCTCGGGCAGATTCAGTTGAACCGGATATCATCGCACTAGGATTCCAGGAAATCGTTCCGCTGACCGCTCAACAAGTGGTGCAAACCGATCCAGAGAAAAAGTGCGGACTTATTTTCATTTCCACTTCCACTGCCATTTCCATTTCGCGCCGCAATCTAACAGCCGATCAGACGCGACTGGGAATTGCTTATCCTGGAGACCTTGCTGAATCGCCCTGATTCCAAGACTGATTACATCCTTCTTCGAAGCGAGCAGGTAGGTCGCTCCGTTCCCGTGGTTCCAGGCCGCTCAATGCACTCTTCGCTAGTTGGTTGGTACCGCATTGATTGTCCTCGTCAAATCCGATCTAGCACCGGTGATCAAGAACGTAGAAGGTGCTAGCAAGAAAGTGCGTGTACCGGTTCCTTCTTGATAGAATCCCCAATTGAGTAACCCCAGACCGGGCTTCGTGGCATGGCAGGAAACAAAGGCGCAGTCGGAATACGACTTGAGTACTACGAAACGCCGTTTTGCTTCGTCACTGCCCATTTGGCTGCTGGACATTCAAACGTGCAAGAACGCAACGATGACTACCGAACAGTCGTGCATGGCCTGCACTTTCAGCGAGGAAAGACGATCACCAGTCATGAGTAGGTCTGCTCATCTGCAAAGAAGCTTCATTTGATTGACTCTTGGAAGGAACGTCATCTGGATGGCGGACACCAACTACCGAATAGATATGCCTAACGAAGAAGTCCGCGGTCTAATTGAGCAAGATGCACTGGATGCACTTCTTGCCGCTGACCAGCTATCTCAAGCACGAGATATGCGTGCCGCCTTCGCTGGCTATGAAGAAGGACCAGTTTTATTTAAACCAACATATCGTTATGACCTTCATTCTGACGACTACGACACAAGTGAAAAACAGAGAATTCCTGCGTGGACCGGTCGGCAAAATAACAATTCCATTTCTCGTCACTGACTGTTGTTCAGATCGTATCCTGTATCGCGGTTCGGATCTGGATCTCGCCGTGTACTCTAGAGCAGAGCTCAAGACATCAGATCACCGTCCAGGCAAGTGGTATTTTGCGGCAGAATTCTGTTTATCTCACGGCTTCGTGTAGTGTTTGCCATCTTCCATGCTCAGGTGCGCGTCATCGACGTGGCGAAGAGAGCAGCTTTACGTGAAGAGCTGCTTCTGAAAGTACGGACTACGAGTGAAGGCGAATCGCTAGACCAGAAACTTCAGCGAATGACTGTCAACGGCGACGACTGTGAGTATGACCCAAAAGAAATGCCGTATGGTATACTGATCTGTTGGATCAGTGCCGCCTCCGAGTTCAGATGAAGGCGCTTGGTGGGACAGCCCAGGTTCGCATCCTAATTCATCTGCTCTGAATGGGACTAATGTCATCCTAGATCACCCGGACGGAGTGGTGCCAGCCGTACCTCCTCCCCCACGCCGTGTCATATCGACCAACCCCTTCGACTTGGACATCGACATATCTTCATCGGAGTCAGATGAAGACTTATACTCTGCAGCAGCGACATTACCGATACCCCTGACACCAAGCAGGAAGCCTATGCCTCCTCCTCCGCCACCGAAGCCAGCGTCATTGTCATCACCTAGATAGCGCATCACAATCTGAGTTGTAATAGATAACAACAATGTAGCATTACATGCAGCCGTGCAACACATGGAGAAGAGAAGTGCAGCATATAAACACAGGCGCACTCATATAATTCCCTGCTTCTTCAGATCCTCGTATGTCTTCCGGTTGTAGACATTGCCCTCCTCGTCCTCCATTTCTTCCATGGTTTCTGTCTGCATGATCTCGAGGCGACCTTCCTGCTTCAGCTTCTCTGCCACTATGAAGGAATTAGCCATGTTCACAACAGATGAAATCATAGCGACTCACGTGCTAACGCATCGGCGATCTTCGTGATCTCATGGAAATGTTTTGTGTTTGGTAAACCCAAAGCTTTCAAACCGAATGTATGCTTCGACTCTTGGAAGTGCCGTTCGAAGTTTTTGCTGCGTGAAGATCAGCACACTGACTATAATAAGAGGTAAATGTGCTCACCGTCCCATGTAAGTCTGGTCCGAACATATCTCACACTGATACTCCACTCCCAAACCATGCAACTTGTACAGCCAGTACGGAATTGGCTTCCCATCCCACCCCATCGGCAGCTTTAAGGGGTTGTAGATCCGCTCTTCTTCCTCTTCCTCCGGCTGCCCATCCTCTGCTGGCGGTGCAACCTCAAGTGGTTCTTCCTCCAACTCCAGCTCGCGCTCTCTTGACGTAAGAGCAAAGCGACGCTCGACGTTTGCCTTCGTATCCATCAAAATCGAGTTCAAGGACCGTAAGAGGCCTGTTGTTTGGAAAGTAAGGAGCGCGAGCACGCGTCGGCGGGATTGAGCGTTGGATGCAGCCCCATTGCCATTGGTAACAGGGTTGGAGGATTCGCCCAATCGCTCAGCGGCCTTGAGATGCTTCTTCGACTGCAGATGAGCGTCATACACGGTTTGCTTTGAGTAGAACTTGTGGCCTAGATGAAAAAGGTTAGAAAACATGATCTGGGCATGTAACTAGCAATGACCCACAAGCAGCACACCAGATGCCTTCGCCGGCAGGTACAGGCGTTCCATTCGGCTTCGTTTCAGACGAGCTGCCCACATCATCAATCTTTCCCGCATCCCATAGTTGGTCAAACTCGTCTTCAAGCTTCTTTAGCTTCTGGTCATTGTCATCTAATGGCTGCGTTCGGTCAAGGAAGGAGACGAGGTACGACTTCAAGGATAAGAGGTATCTGCTTGTAGCATCAGCACCCACGGCCCTGCAGAACTGCAAACGGCAGACGCACGCTTCATATTCTTTCGTCGACTTGCAGTCCTTTGAGAGTTCATGCCCTATGGGCGCATCCTTAGTAGCAATTAGGGTGTCAAGGTACTGTAGGTACCCTAGCCGTTTTGTTAGGTACTTCAAATTGGAATATAGCGCATGGTGAGAGTTGAGATCGAGGTAGCGGCCAAAAGACTCTTCTCCTGTAAACAGTCGAGCGACGGCTAAGAAGTGTTTGTCAGCGGTGCTGCGATGCAAGGCACAAGCAAGAAAGTGTACGAACGATCATCCTCATCATCATATGCTTCCTCCTCATTCCCAACGAGGGCCGCAACTTCCTCCTCAATTCCACCGACAGCTGCGTTAGGATATCTCGTATAGTAAGTTCGTATTCGGTTCAGTCGAGAATAGAATTCGGTCAAGTCGTCTTGCTTCCCAGGGACCACTTTCGAGGTCAGAACTTCGATCTCCTTGTGTCGTTCACTATGTAATGCAATGAGGGTCTGGGGTGAAGATGAAGATGATATGACGTACCTTTCAGGATCAAGGTATAGGTTGTTCAGATCGATGGTTCTATCTACTACGCGAGAAAGCAGATCCTTGGCCTTGTGCTGATTGACGAGCTGGTGCCGGTGCTGTGACTTTGTCAGTACCTGCAGTGGAACACACAGTATAGTACTCACACCAACGTTCGGTCGCGCCAGGATATCAGAGAGGGCGAGTTCGAAACGCTCAACCTCTTCATGTGTCTGTCTCTGCACTTCGATTATCGAATCCATAGTCGAGGGTAGTAAGGAGCGCGGTGAAGGCTACGGGAGATGCAAGGAAGTTGCACGCGCGGTGAAGGGACCAAGGATTCAGAAGCTCACTCAGCCACTCGGAAGCAAAACAGAAGTTTCTCGCCACTGCCACACACGCGTAGTAGACAACTTCCGTTGCAGCGGTGACTGCTCTGCCTTTGACATTGACCATCATGGCAGGTATCAACGCTGGTGACGAGAAGCTTGTTTTCGAGTCCAGTGAAAGTGTCAAGGTTGTCTCTACCTTTGACCAACTTGGTCTGAAAGAGGACCTGCTCCGTGGCATATACGCCTACAGTACGTTGCGCGCATTGTACTGACTCACCGGGATGCTAATGGCGCCTCCAGACTTCGAAAGGCCCTCCGCTATCCAGCAACGGGCAATCGCACCGATAATAGCAGGTAAGTTTTTCGTCTTGTGCCTGCTGTTTATATCATTCTGAACGTCTTCAGGCCGCGATGTCATTGCTCAAGCCCAGTCCGGCACTGGTAAAACCGCTACCTTCGCCATCTCCATCCTTCAAGCCATCGATACCTCCATCCGCGAAACACAAGCCCTAGTCCTCTCTCCCACACGTGAACTGGCCACCCAGATCCAAGCCGTCATTCTCGCTCTCGGTGACTACATGAATGTGCAGTGCCATGCGTGCATCGGCGGCATTTCCATCGGCGAGGACATCCGCAAGTTGGAGTACGGTCAGCACGTGATATCTGGAACCCCGGGACGCGTGTTCGACATGATCCGGAGGAGGCACTTGCGGACGCGCAATATCAAGTTACTTGTGCTCGACGAGGCGGACGAGCTGCTCAACAAGGGCTTCAAGGATCAGATTTACGATGTCTACCGCTACCTTCCCCCCGCCACCCAGGTGGTGGTACTCTCTGCTACCCTCCCTTATGATGTTCTCGAGATGACTACCAAGTTCATGAGCGATCCTATACGCATCCTCGTCAAGCGTGATGAGTTGACGCTCGAGGGTATCAAACAGTTCTTCGTTGCTGTGGAGAAGGAGGAGTGGAAGTTCGACACCCTTTGCGATCTGTACGACACCTTGACGATCACCCAGGCGGTTATCTTCTGCAACACGAGAAGAAAAGTGAGTGGGTCCATGGTGAAGGACAGTTCCTCAGTTGACAGCCGTGTTAGGTCGACTGGCTGACGGAAAAGATGCGAGCCGCCAACTTTACCGTTTCGTCTATGCATGGAGAAATGGCACAAAAAGAGCGTGATGCTATCATGCAGGATTTCAGGTCTGGAAATAGGTGCGTACAAGGTACTTCACTCCTATGCGTTTGGTATTGACTTTTTTTTTACGTAGCCGTGTGCTCATCACTACGGACGTGTGGGCGCGTGGTATCGATGTGCAGCAAGTTTCCTTGGTCATCAACTACGACCTCCCGTCGAACCGTGAAAACTACATCCATCGTATCGGCCGCTCCGGTCGCTTTGGTCGCAAGGGTGTTGCGATCAACTTTGTGACGGTCGAGGATGTCCGTATCCTGCGGGACATCGAGCAGTACTACAGCACCCAGATCGATGAAATGCCGGTGAATGCTGCAGAGCTCATCTGATCGTGTAGGTTGTACCGTAGGTCCTTCTGACTGGGTTGTCTTTTATCCTCTGTATACTGCATTGTTCAAATGAGCATACGAGTTCATGCCGCATCGTCGTGCTACTGTGCGGTGCAATACATGTCATTATGGTACACTTTGATCATAAAGGTTGGGCATCAGCGCATTAGAGGTGAGTCCGTGCGAGGTATTGTAAGATCGTCCTCTCCGTGAGCTAGTCGCCGCGATGCCCTACTAGAAGGGCGGATGCCCAACCCAGCCGCGTAGGACGCTTCGTTATCTGAGCCGCCACTTCCGCCGGAGGGCTGTCCGGGCGGCGCGGTATTTGTGCGCTGGGGTGGAATTCGTAGCGGCATCGAAGGTACCCTGCGCAGACCGCCTTCGAATCCTTTGTACACATGACCATTGAGAGGCGGCGTCAGCAGCTGGAAGTCGCCATTGCCAGACGGGGTCCAGGGCGGCAAGGATGACGAGGCCATGATGGGCGTGTGCAGTGGACTTCGATTCGGAGTACGCGGGGCAATGATGCCCTCTGGGCTGCGTCGATTACCTCGTCGTAATCTCGGAAGAGCGGCGAAGATGGGATCGACAATGCTTGCGAGCAAACTCTTGCGCGGAAGTGAGGGCGGGTACTCCTTCTTCGGGGAGCCGATATCTCCGACAACAGGTGTTTGTGGCGGAAGGCCAGCAGCTATTGTGCAAGTTAGTTCACAGGCCTAGCACGATATCGGCGCTTAAATGCTCACAGGTGGGAAGGGCGTTATCGTTTGCGCTGAGGCTGAGGAACAGGAACAATGGCACGAACCAAACGCATATAGCGAAGAACGCGGCAATGTCCATGAATACCGGGGCTTCGGGAACCGGTTGCTGATACGGCATTCTCCCTCTCCCCCTGACACGGGACTCCTGAGTCCTCTGCGCGAAATAGTGGAACCATACGAAGTGATCGATGATAACGAGAACACAGCTGCCGATGAAACTGGGCGAGATGAGGGAGATGAACGGCCATGTGTGCGAGAAGTTCTGCAGGTAGACCCAATGGCAGAAGATGGAGAAGGCGGTTAAAGTGAAAGGTAGTGCATCGAACATCCATAGCGCCAGGTGTATCAATATGATGGTCTGAAGAGCGTGGTCAGGGCAGGCTGACATCAAGAGAGAGGATAGAGCTCACATATATTGCTCTTGTGCCCACTATCTTCGCCATTCTCGAGTGTTCCTCAATGAGCTCGGACAGCCATAAGAGCCCGCTCGCTGCGGAAGTGCATCAGATATACACGGGTTTGGAGCTGCGATGGGGTCATACCTAGGCTCAAAGTAACAAACAAGCATCCTGCGATCGCCGCGACGTAGCTCATACCATGGAGGAGCGTCATATTGGGAAACCCGCCGAAGACGCGTTCAACGTCGTCAGAGCCGTTTCTCGGTATGTGCTGCCCTCGAAGACAGTGTCAGACCAGTCAAACTGATGTACGCGAAGGGGCAATATTAGAAAGAGGTCGTTGGCAAAAGAGAAGCGGTGGGGGAAATGAATAGTCTAGTGACAGAGGGGCGATTCAGTAAGTTAGGTTCATTCATCGCGAGCGACGCGCTTCTCATGTATCGATCGTGGCAACATCGCCACCCAGCCCCGGCCGGAGCGACTCACTCCGCAGGGGTCTCCCGGCGCCAACGAGCGACTCCACGACTCGACTCCTTTCCTCCTCCCTCCATAATCTCACCCTCTGTGCTATCTCTGAAGCATGAGCAATCTCGAGAGTGAGTGCAATATACGGGTCTTTGATATGTATCTAACTGACATATCAGAGTCCCTCTTCCAGCTCAAGGTCGCTGTCCCAGTTGGACCCGCATGACCACTGCTGACAGGTTTCAATGCATAGTTCACCGCAAAGTCTCTAAACAGACAAGCAAAAAAGGCGGCTAGTGATGAGAAAGCTGAGAAGAACAAGCTGAAGAAAGTCCGTTTAATGCCGCATATCATCATTATGCCGTAGACTGACTGCATGTGTCTGCAGGCGCTCCAACAAGGCAACAATGATGGCGCTCGGATATATGCATCAAACGCCATTCGCAAGAAGACCGAGTCTCTGAATTTGCTACGTTTGTCTAGTCGGATAGATGCCGTGGCTAGTCGGGTCGAGACTGCCGTTACGATGCGCAACGTGCGTATCTCGGATCAGACCCTTGTCTATATCATGCCGACTCATGTATACAGGTCACCGGCAACATGGCGAACGTTGTACGCGGCATGGATAGAGCCATGGAGACCATGAATCTGGAGAGGGTATGTTATTTCTGCCCCAGAGACCCCCATTTGGCGCTGAATCGCGCACTAGATATCGCTCGTTATGGACAAATTTGAATCCCAGTTCGCCGACCTAGATGTCCAAACATCATACATGGAAGACACCATGAGCGCAACGACAGCCGTATCTACGCCTCAAGATCAGGTCGATCAGCTCATGCAACAGGTGGCCGACGAGGCCAACATCGAGTTGCAGCACGAGTTGGGGGTCAACGATGCTACACAGGTTCCCGATCTGACCGTCAAAGATAAGGTCAAGGAGGAAGATTCCAAGCTCGCTGAACGCTTACGGGCGTTGAGGCCTGCTACATAGATAGCTTTTCCTCCCATGTGGCTTACGAAGGTGGCGGGGTGAGGGTGAGGCCAGCTTGTACTGTATACCAAAGCCGTCCCATGTACAATGAAGATGTGATGACCTTGACCTGAAATCACCGTAGTGCGAACACTGTGCTCTGCAGTCAATCTAGCATTGCACCTCCTCGGCAATGCAGCCATTCCAATCATCCCGACATTCCAATCGCTCCGACCTTGCTAAGTCGTTGTGGATATTGTAACGGTGTGCCTCTGCTGACCGTTCCGCATTTGTACCCGCTCCGTCGTTAGAATCCTTTCGTACTTGGAACCTTCGACAGCACCAGTACGAAGAGGGTGCGTATAGATTGTTCTATTGGGCAGCCCTGTAGCTTCGCCTAGTATTACACAATGGTGTTCCAAGTCGGCCTATCGCACAACAATAGAGTCGTGAATGTGTCATTTATTGACTCATACCCCAAAGTCACATATAGCTAAGAAACGTTAACAGAGATAAATAGATGCCCTTGTCGGCACTGCGGTATGTATTACTCTAACAAAGATGAGATGGTACAATGCACAACCAAAATCCCCTTTCTCTTCAACCGCAGTAGACGCCGAGAGGGCAGCCGGCCGCGGTACCCTTGTACGCACCAGACACACCCGCGATCTGGAGGATGGCGTTGACGACGCCACCGAGACCCTCGCCAGCAATACCACCAGCGGCGATCGCGTAGCCGTACATGGCAAAACCAGCGGGGCTCTTCTTCTTCCAGACAGTGGCAACGATGCAGCCGAACAGGCAAGCCATCGGGTAGGTGTTGATGGGGCCCAGAATAAAGGCGACACCGATGGCGTTCCAGTTGGGGAACCAGTCGTGGTACTTCTGCGGTGTGAACTTGTACTTGACAAAGGTCTGCACGATCACAAAGACACCGAAGACGATGGCAGTGATGCCGGAGGAGAGCGGGATCGGGAGGGTACCCGCGGACACGGCCACGGAAACCGCACGCCACGCACCGACATCGGGTGCAGGGAACGAGCAGGTGGTGGAGGTGAGGTTGTTGATGCACGGGTACGCGCTGGTGAACACGACGTACATGCCGCAGGACAGGAAGATGGAGACAAGGGCACCGACGAGCTGAGCGTAGAGCTGAGCACGGGGCGACGCGCCGATAAGGTGGGTCGTCTTTAGATCGCTGAGCATGTCCGCGCACTGATACGAGGCAGCCTCGGCCAACATGCCGGTGAGACCGTTGTTGAGCTGGTTCTCCATCGGCGAGAGACCGGATCCCTTCGAGATACCACCAAAGATGAGCTGGGAAAAGTTGCCCAGGGTCGTGACCGGGATGATGGACACCCGACCGGCGCACTCGGCGCCAATGAGAGAGAAGATAAAAGCAAAGATAATGGAGAGTAAAGTGACCCCGGGGTTAATCCCAAACTGGACCTTGTGGAATGTTAGCCCCGTTGGCTTCATAGCGATAACAATTTACCTTCATGATAATCATAGTGAGAACGGTGGAAGTGAGGACTCCACCGCCCCACAGCCACAGAGGCACCTGCTCGTCGATGGGTGCAGGGTCCCAAATCACATCGTCGGGGTTTATCTCGCGGTGCTTGCGGGGGCGAATCTTGTCCAAGATAGGCTGGACCATCATGTAGAACGAGGCCAGGAGAGATCTCCAGTTGGCGCTGATCTCAGCCAGGGAAGCGCAGAGGAGGACCATGCATCCGGGCCAGATGAACCAGTACTTGGGGGAAGGCGCGTTGACGGGATCATCCAGGATCATGTTAGAGTAGTTGACGTACTCCGGAGCAGCGGCCGAGAAGACGGTGCCAACGGCCCTACCAGTGACGATCAGGGCAGGGCCCATGATAGCCCAGGCGAGGAAGGCACCGCCGGCGAAGGACGCAGCAGAATTCAACGGGATGATGAGGCCGACACCAATGAAAGCAGGGGTAAGCTCAAAGATCCAGCCCTGCGTTACAAATGATGAATAAAGTAACCGATGACATGTTTATGTGCACTTACCCAGCTCTCAATGCAGGCGGCCCAGTGCCAGCCACCCTGGTAGAACCACCACGACCAATGCCAGTCCCAGAGAATCCCCGGCGCGTACTCCGAGACAACCCTCAACGTGATGGCAGCGCAAAAGGTGTAGATCAGGACAAAAGTCTTCTTCCTGGCCATCGCCGCGGCATTCTTCCCAACGTGCAGAGACCGGATAGTGAAGGCCGCAGCGATACCGCTGGGGAACTTGAGCTTGAGCTTGCAGACGTACAGGCGGCGCAGAGGCATGGTGAAGAAGATGCCGAAGTAGGCGCAGCAAAGGGTGAAGGTGATGAGACGTCCAATGTCATCAGCGGGCTTTGCGCTGAGCAGGCCGAGTTGGTAGGCTGCAGGGAAACCGGAAGCGAATAGAAGACCGAGGGAACCAGCCGAGGTGGCGGCGGACTGGCAAACAACGTTCTCCTTGGGGCCGAAATAGCCACCACCGAACATCGGGGGAAGCGCCTTGGAGAGCGGCTTCAGGATGGCGAAACCAAGAATAGAGCCGAAGAGGGAGGCACCAAAGTTCCAGCCCGTCTTGAGACCGAGGTACATGTTCGAGGCGGAAATGACAGCACCGAGAATGCAGCCGACAAGGACAGCACGGACGGTGAGCTGGCGCGGCTCAGGCGGCATGTTGGGGTCCACAGGGAACGGATCCTCGGTGCCGAGCAAGTGCTCCGCAGTCTCGTGGTAGCCGGAGGTGGCCGTGGTCACCTGCCGGAGGTCGGTATCGGCATAGGCCTTCTTCTCATCATCGAGCTCATCGGGAGGAGTGATGGAGCCGCTCTCTTGCATGGTGGCTTCCATCACAGGCTCAATCGTAGAGCCGAACAGGAAGCCTGGGGCATCGGTGTGAGCCGGATGCTCGGGGTGGTGCGACATGTTGACAGTGTCTACCGAACGGGGGTGACGGTCAGGAAACAAGCCTGGCAGGCGGGATGGGAATAGTCAGTCCCGTCTTTTATACGCCCAGGAGAGGATTCGGGGCAAAGATAAGGTCGATGTGCTGGCCGAGGATAGTAGGAGCGCCACGCGATGATAGCTCCAATCCAATGTTCTTTTGGACCGGAGAGGAATCCGGTCTCATGAGATGTTGTTCACGAAAGTGGACGAGTGAGTTGGCTAAGAAGGAGGGTCGGCGCGGGACATGGTGGGACGGGAGTACTAGCCCTGAAGCATGCCAATGACGAGACGGAAGCGCAATGGAAACCCGATTCGGAACCATGGACCAATTGTTGGAGTGGATAATCCAATCGCAAGATAAGATACTGGATTCCGACTGTAACCCGTGTGGACCAGTTAAAGACATGCCGCCCATAGCTAAGGCAGGGTCCTAATTGACTGCCGCTCGGCGGCTGTGCGAACGGGGCGGGAGTTGGTCCGGAAGCGAATAACGCTGCCTCCAAAAATGAATTCGGCTATCGAGCGCTTCTTCCCACTTGGGCGCACGCGAGCTCACCGGGTCTCACTCAGCCGCCCGCTACATCTCGCAACAACACGCTCTCATTGGTCCACCGCAGCAACCCGTTTCTTTTCCTTCCCCAGATTTCACGAGACGCTGCTATATTCTTTCGTTACAAAGTTTGAACCAAGAATGCATTTCCCCGGCTGCCCGGCCACCGCTCAGCCGGCGTGTGAAGGACTGAATCCCGCCCCAGCACACACTTCACACTCTCCAGACATCGCCAAGCTGAACACGGTATCCACTGTCCACTCACGATTCAGGTACGGCATCCTCGTAGTGGGGTAAGGTGTGTCAGATTGTCTGAGGTTGGCCCTCCACAAACCTCGGGCGGGCGGGCGGATCCCTGCAAAGTCACGTGGTGGCAGTGCAGGAATGACTGGCTGCCAGAGCGCGTTCCTCACCCTCGTTGAGACGCGTCCACCTCGTCCAACCAACTCCCCCGCCGCAACCATTAGACTACACGGCACCTCTTAACTTGACAACCTATCCCATGACCTGCGCCTCCGTCTGCTGGATAGCCGCGTGACAATGACAAGCAAGACGTTCCGAACATATGGAAAACGCTCGACTCGTACCGTTCTGACGCCTCTGTTTGATGCACCGGAGCCTAGTCCAAGCCGTGATAGCAATTCTCTGCGGTCGTACTCTCCAACATCGACCGGCGGCTCCAAAGCGCAGCCAGTTGCTGATGTTGCGGTTTCGATCGATAACCCGCCAAAAGCAAAGCGAGCTCCTCGTCAACCGGGTTTAAACAGGAGACAGCCCTACGCGCATCTCGTAACTCCCGGCAGGCGCGGCGTCTCGATCCTGCCTAATGCATCCGCGTCGCGGTCCGTTGCAGGCCACAAACGCCTCCGCGCCGTTCCTTCGCCAACAAAGGGTCGCAGGCGCTTCCAGGCTCCTGAAAACCCCGCAAAAGAGAAGCCAATATCCGCTCCGCCCAGTCCGTTAAGGGAGACGGATGTCAACAGGATCCACCTTGGTCAGCTCAACAACGGGAATGCAGCGTATTTTCCGGACTTGAATCGCGCTGCTGCAGCCGATCACACTCTGTTTCCCTGCAAGCTGGTCGTTAACGCTGGTACGAAAAACGACCCTATCGATTTGTCGGAAAACGACGGAAACGATGGTGAATTGGTTTCCAGACTACCCCCGAAGAGGAAAAGGACCGGAAGACAACGTCGAACAACGAAAAGCAAAGCTGTTGACAGCAAAGCCAGCTCGGCTATCGGGGCTCCGCCTCAGGAGAAGGATCCAGGTGGCCACGATCTCCCCCCAGGCGTAATAGGGGCCTCCAAGCACGGACGTCTAGGCACGCGGAAGACCGGGCTTCCTCTTGATCACAATACGATAGAAACGCGTAAGCCGTTGCATCAGCCCACGCGCATATAACCTTATTCATTGCGAACACTGCTAGTTTCCGCACCTGATACATTTTCCCCCTCACCGACTGGTCCTGTGAGAAAATTTCAGCATGTCGTGCAGGCACCACAAGACCCCGCCGGCTCTTTCAGCCCGCCTGCAAGCCGCACTGCGGTGAACAACTCAATCATTCCGGCATATCGTCGATATGGGCTACCTCAGATTCCGCCCTCGCCTACGGCTAGTGGAGCATCCACCGCGTCGCAAGTTTCCACGCCTCGCCACACGCGATACATTCCTTCAATTTCGCACGCGCGGCCAGTCACTTTCCGAAGACCATTTGGACTCGGCTCATCTCCATTTCCGGGAAAACGGCTTGATTCGCCGTTCCTGAGGCGCGGAATTGGGCCGGTGGCTCTAACGTTCGACGATCTGCTGACGTCCTTCAGCGACCTTTCATTCAGTATTTCGGTTATCGTAACACCAGCATCGGAAAGAACCCCGGCCCGGCCCACGCCACTTAGTCAGCTTCTGAGAGCGTGCCAGCAGGACGACGTCGATGACTTCTCTGACTTTGTGCGAGACTTCCCCCAGAAGTACTATGCGGACACCCTGCCTTACCGCAAGGTGGGCGAGGCATCGTACTCTGAAGTCTTTGGTGTGGGCGACATTGTGCTCAAAATTGTGCCATTGCTGAGCGATCACAAAAATGGCCATGCCGCGGATGAACAGCCCGCCGAGACGCCCATAGAAGATGCACTTCGCGAGATTCTATTCATCTCTAGAATGGGTAGCCTCCAAGGCGGCTCGGGCTTCTCTGCCCTCCTAGGGTAAGCCGGAAAAGCTCACAGCGTGCTCTTTGACTTATTGTGAGCCAGTGCACACGTCGTCGAGGGTGTCTATCCATCATCCCTCCTTTCAGAATGGGATCGTTGGGACCTCTGCAATAAATCTGAGAGCATTCGACCTGGTACGGAATTTTGCCGTTGTGACTAGACAGTAACCTCATAGCTCGGCCCAGGTTGCTTTCCAGAGTCGCAGCTTTATGCAGTCATCGAGATGTCGTATTCTGGGGAAGACCTAGAAAAATACAAGTTCCCGAAGCGGACAGCATGGCAACAAGCGGCGTCTGTATTCTGGCAAGCTGCGCGGTCAATTGAGAGGGCAGAGCACCATCTTCGATTTGAGGTGCGTATACGCGCGTTGTATCGGCCATAACATTCTGAAGCGCGAAGTAGCACCGAGACTTGCACTGGGGTCAAGTGCTGATCTTGCCCGTGACGCATGTGGTGGCCGAACCTACCGCATATCTGGACGACCCGGGCCATGGCGTCGCAGTCACCGTAATCGATTTCGGCTACTCAAGAATGGATGCGCCTAATCCGGAGGACCCTCCCCTTTACACGCCGTTCGAGCCTGAAGTCTTCGAGGGCCAAGGTGAGCTACATCACCGAGTGGCATGATAACTAGCTAACGCGCATGGATAGGCGACTACCAGTACGACAGTGTGTTGCCATCTTGGTTTTGCATGAAATACCCGCTGATGTTTATGGTAGTTTACCGTATGATGCGAAACCACAACGGGGACAAGTGGGACGACTATCGGCCTGTAACCAATCTCATGGTGAGTGGCTACAATTGCCGTGACGATGAGTTGCTCATGGTGTTCCGCAGTGGCTGCATTATCTGACTGTGAAATTGCTGAAGCATAAGGGCTTGAGGAAGCCCCTACGCGCAAAGGGCCAAGCTGCGGCGGCCTTCGACCGTGAAATGCGTTGTTACAATGCCCTATGCGAAACGGAGGAGCTCCTTCGTGCAGTGGTACAATCATACTCGCGGCCACAAGCTGCAGGAAAACGACGTGCCATTCGCGGACCTCAGTGGCAATGTGGTGGAGACCTTTGTGCGTGGGGGCGTGAGCAGCAGTGGATCAAGTGACATGTAGTCCCAATCTTGCTGTGTTGATTCATTTGCATTTCACCTAATATCACTGTGCCATCTGTCATTTTGTGCATGCCGCAACGATCTACAGCAAGCCCTTAAGCACCTCGACGATCCTCTCTCCGACCTCCCTAGTCGTAGCCGGCCCGCCGAGGTCCTTTGTGCGTAGATCATATCCGCCAATATCTGCCGAGTCGAGCACCTTGCGCACTGCATCCTCCACTGCCTGCGCTTCCTTCTCCAGCCCGAGCGAGTAGCGCAAGAGCATAGCGGCGCTCAGGATGGTGCCGATGGGATTGGCGATGCCCTTGCCGGCGATGTCAGGTGCGGAGCCGTGGATGGGCTCGTACAGGCCCGTGGTGACCTTGCCCTTCTCCGGTGCGCCTGCGAGCGAGGCGGAAGGAAGAAGTCCGAGCGAGCCGGGGATAACGCTCGCTTCATCCGAGAGGCTGCAGTGACTGTCAGAAACGCACAACGGTATCTAGGGCCGAAACGCGCATATCACCGAACATGTTCTCCGTGACAATGACCCCGTTGAGGGCACGCGGGTTCTTGACCATCAGCATGGCGGCCGAGTCGACCAGATGGTGGTCCAGCTTCAGCTGCGGGTACTCCTTGCTCAGTGTGTCCGTCACCGTCTTGCGCCAGAGACGCGAGCTGGCAAGCACGTTCGCCTTGTCGATCGAGTGTATCGGGAGTGGGGGATCTACGGCGAGGGCGACCTGCGCAGCGACGCGCGTGATACGCTCCACCTCGGGGATGGAGTAGATCATCGTGTCCCACGCGACACCCTCCGCGTTCGTCTCCTGCCGCTCGCCAAAGTACAGCCCGCCGATCAGCTCGCGGATGATGATCATATCCTGTCCACCCGTCAGCTCCAATAGAACCTTTATAATGGGAGCAGGGGCTCACAGTACCGCGGGCAACCGACTCCCGCAGCGGGCTGTACGCCAACAGCGAGTCGGAGGCGAAGTTCGCAGGTCGGATGTTGGCGTACAGCCCGAGGGCTTTGCGGAGACCCAGTAGGCCTTGCTCGGGCCGAGGGCCGCCTTTGTCCCACTTGGGCCCGCCGACGGCGCCTGCGAGGGAGGTCAGTATCGGCTGGCTGTGTAGCGGAAGGCAGGCGTGGGAAGGGTCGAACGATGGTATGCGGGGCAGGGAACGTGGAGACACTCACCGAGCAGGAGCGCATCGGCCGCCTTGCACGCCGCGAGGGTGCTGTCGGGCAAGGGTGTACCATGGTTGTCGATCGCGATGCCGCCAAAGTCGTGCGTCGAGAGCTCGAGCTTGACACTCGGGTTGGACGCGGCGACGATGTTCAGTACGGTGAGCGCTTCACCGATCACTTCGGGTCCTGCGAGGGTGTCAGCAAGCATAAGCGCCTGGGGAGAGGTGGCGTACCGACACCATCGCCGGGCAGCACGGCGATCTTGAAACTGCTAGTCCATCAGTCCGCGTTCCCAACTACATCAACAGCTACTCACGTCTTAACAGGCATAATAACACAACAGCGATAGAATGAACAAGTGCACAGCAGTGAGGACGTGTGATGGGGGCACGACACTTTTACGATTCTCCGCACAGTCGCAACTCCATCGGCCGACAGTCTCTCGGCGGCCCAGGGTCCTCGGCTCCGGCGAACCCTCGCCAGGGACCCGCCGCCGAAATTTAGCGCCACTCGCGAGCGCTTGCCATTTTCGTCTTCAGTAGCAGCTTTCTATCCAACACTTAGATTCCCTATACCATGGCGACTCAAGCGGAAGCCAGCACGTCCCAACCGCGCATCAAGCACCTGGTCCTAGATGCCGGGCCGCTGCTCTCGCTCGCTCCACTCCGGGGGCTGGCACAGCACTACTACACCACCCCGCAGATCGTGGGGGAGCTGAAGGACCCGCGGGCGAGGCAGCATTTCGAGAACCTGGGGATAACGGCGGGCGTGCTGGTGCAGATTCGGCAGCCGGATCTGCTGTCGGTTGCACAAGGTGCGTTGGTGTTACCAAGGGGACGGGGGGTGCTGACGGTGCAACAGTGACGGCCATGGCGAAGAAGACGGGAGACTACTCGGTGCTCTCCGCCCCGGACTTGGGCGTGATCGCCTTGACACACTCTCTGGCAGCGGATGAGGCTGCGGACGGGCCGCAGGAGACGCTGAGTACGGAGCGGGAAGCTGAGGACGCTGATGAGGGTAGTGCGGAGGAGGGTGAGGAGTCATCAGAGGAGGAAGAGGACGCCGACACCCTGCACGAGGAGCTCGAAAATCTGGACCTGGACGGCCATGCCGTCCCCGCGGAAGACAGCACGGCTGTCGAGCCATCCGAGAGCGCCGACGTCGCCGACGATCCCCCCTCCGACGGCGAGGGCGAATGGATCACCCCGTCCAACGTCTCCGTGCACAAATCGCGCGCGCGGGAGCTGCTCCCTTCCTCTGCGTCTGCGGGCAGAGAGGACGGGCCGATGATAGCGGCGTGCATGACCTCGGATTATGCGGTGCAGAATGTGCTGTTGCATATGGGGTTGAACCTCGTTAGTGTTGAGGGGAAGAGGATCACAAAGGTCAAGAGCTGGGTACTGAGGTGTCATGCGTGTTTCAAGTGCGTGCCTGTTCTCTTTCTGGTGCTCGAAGGAAGAAATGGGACTGAACAAAACGCAGGATATGTAAAGACCCAAGCAAGAAATTTTGCCCCTCGTGCGGGAACGCGACGCTCCTCCGCACCTCGGTCTCCACCATCGCCCCCTCGCCCGACTCGCCCTCCCAAGAGCCGACGTTCCAAGTGCACCTCAAGCCGAACTTCCAGTACCGCACCCGGGGGACGAAGTACTCTATCCCTCTGCCCAAGCCTGGGCAGGCGAAGGGCGGGGGCACGGGCGGCTCGGGATTGGTGCTGACGGAGGATCAGGTGGAGTTCCAGCGGGCGCTGCTGAGGGAGAAGGGGAGGCAGGCGAAGGAGCAGCGGGCTATGGACAGGGCGGTTGAGGCGGTGGCGAGGGGGGAGAGGCCGAGGGGAGAGGGGACGTGGGATGACCCGGATTGGGTGCCGGGGATGCTCCTTGGGGAAGGGGGGAGGAAGCGCGGTGGTGGGCTACCGACCGTAGGACATGGGAGGAGGAACCCGAACGAGGCTAGGAGGAAGAAGCGGTAGATCCTGTGGGACCGGGGCGTGGGCGCTCGGGGACCGGGGTAGGATTACCGGCACTCCGGCGGTCCATCTGCCGGTTGTCATGTATGATAGGGTGCTCCTGAGTTACATTACGCGCTTCCATGATCCGGTGCTTGCTACATTCCTGCATTTTCCACTTTTGCGCGAATTAGACAACCTCCCCCCCCAACGGTCCGACAGAGGGGAAAGAATACGGGCAATGACTCCAATCAAGCCCGATTAGGGCGTTAACGCTGAAGCGCATCGGGCTGCGAGCCTATTGTCCATCGAATAAACAATCGTGACCATTCCTCAGGCGCAGGAATCCAAACAGAAAGCGCGACAGGACCCCGGGACGCGCTTCTCCTCCTATCGTTGCGCCACTCCCAACCTTCTGGCGCGAGCCCTGTGTGGGTCTGCTCTCCTCCGAAAGAGGAAAACTAGGCGGGATCAAATTTGGCTCGACTCCCATCAGCCGCGCACTCCCGGTGGGTCTCGAAAAGCCGCAGCGGGGCGGTTGGGGGTCCCAGCAGCCTCGCGACCGCTGTTTGCCCACGCCCGCCCAAGCCGCCCTGACCGCAAACCGCATTCCTCTTTTCGCGCAGAGCAGAGCAGACAAATAGCCCCCTCCCTCCCTCCCCACCGCATTGCAGCATACCACCATCATCGCCCTCTGCTGTCCTCCCGCCGTCTCGAGCAGCCGATACCCGCCTCTGCATACCGACCTCTGGCGCTGCTGCCCGCTCTGCGCATCCGCTCTGCACTCGCACTCCTCGCGCCGCTACGCAGAAATTTGACGGCGCCGCGCATCCCTGTCCCCCACGTTGGCGCACAGGCCCCCGCCTCACACCTCGCACACAAGACGATGGAATCCGTCCGTTCACTCAACTCCTCCCCGGCATCCTCCCGCGAACCAACGCCCGCTCCTGTCGAAGACGCGGTGATGGAGGCCGCTCCGGCCCCTGCGGTAGACGCTGCTGAGCACTCGCGCGTCGCTGCACCCGCCACCACAGATTCTGCAATTTCCAGCCAGACAAGTTTGCTCGCGCTCGCCAGCGCCGCGCTCTCCGCCATGGACACGCCTGTCCCCGCGCTCGCGCCTGGTATAACACCCCTCGAAGAGCTACTCAAGCACCCGATCGAGTTCATCCCCTACACGGGCGACTCTGCGCTGAGCAAGTTTGAGCAAAAGTACAAGCCCGTGAACCCGCCGAATTCGCCACAGTACGAGAGCGACACCACCGCGATCAGCACTGTCAGTACCGCCAGCGCGACGAGCCTCGCTTCGACGAGTGTCTCGTCCACCAGCACGCGCGTCGAGCACGCTGACACGCTTGTCCAGGCGCAGGCACCCAAGCAGTCCGCACCCGCCCCGAGCATAAACGACCGCCCGCTGCTGATGACCTGGCGCCAGGCCATGCCCAGCCCCCCCTGTGGTCTCGTCAACTTTACAAACAGCTGCTTCATGAACGCCGTCCTGCAGGGCCTCATGTGGTGCGCCCCGTTCGCTCAGGCGCTCCTCAGCGAGCCAGCATACAACAACAAGTGCCCCCACCCGCAACCGCCCCGCCGTGCCCCGCAGGGCAGGGGCAAGGGACGCGAGGACGACTTCTACTGCACGTTGTGCCAGACGGCGGCGCTCACGCGCCGTTTCCACTCCCCGGCGCGCAAGGCATTCCGTCTTAAGCCATACGAACTCTTTGATGGCCTAGCACGTATCATGCCCCTCGACGACTACGAGGTCGGCTGGCAACACGACGCGCACGAGTTCCTCGTCTTCCTCCGCGACCGGCTGAGCAGCGCTGCCTTCAGCCTGTTCCCCAAGCCCGCACCGGTTAAGGACGGCGAGACGCCGCCGCCGAAGCCGCTCACGTTCATCCAAAAGCTCTTTGGATTCAAGACCCGTCAGAGGATAAAATGCCACCGCTGCGGGTACTGCAGCGATACCATCAACACTGAGGAAGACCTCGGACTCGAGATACAGGGTGTCAACGACATCAAGGATGCCATCAGGCAGCAGTTCTCGAGGGTCGAGATCCTCAAAGGGGCGGACTCATATGATTGTGAAAAGTCAGTCGCATTCCTTTGCAGCAGCTACATCGTACTGACTATATGCAGGTGCAAGACGAAAGTCCCGGCGGAGAAGTCTTGCGCGCTCATCGGCACCCCACC
Organism: Calocera viscosa TUFC12733; assembly: GCA_001630345.1. Lineage (NCBI taxonomy): Eukaryota > Fungi > Basidiomycota > Dacrymycetes > Dacrymycetales > Dacrymycetaceae > Calocera > Calocera viscosa. The sequence goes on along the minus strand of KV417277.1, from coordinate 332,781 downwards.
TGTGCTCACCGTCTACCTCAAGCGGTTCGAGACAAACAACGGCCGCAAGCTGCAGCACCTGGTCCAGTACCCGTCCGTGCTGGACCTGACCCCGTACCTGGCAAAGGACAAGGACGCCCCGCAGCCGACGTCTACGCGCTACCGCCTGACCGCCGTCGTTTGCCACGAAGGCTCCGCCGCGCATTCAGGACATTATACGGCCATCGTCCAGACCAGCAGTACCCCGGGTGCCAGCAGCTGGGTGTTGGCGGACGACGACTACGTGCAGAATGTGCGGGGCCCGATGAGCCAGAGGAACGCCTATATGCTGTTGTATATCCGGGACAGCAGCCTAGGGAAGAGCCCGGGGCTGCAGAAGGTGCTCAAGCCCGCACAACCTGTTGCGCACGACGCTGCTGCGAACGCGCAACCTGGCGGCGCGCATGTCACGAACAAGAATGGCAAGCGGGCGGTGGTGGACGATGAGGATGTCGAGGAGGGTCGGGATACCAGTCCCAAGCGGCCGCGCACCGAGGGGCCCGAGCACCCTGTGCCGATGTTCAGGCCACGGATGGTCAAACTGCTCGCATCACCCGGGAAGACGGACAAGGATGATGCTCCAAGGAGCCCGCAGGCTCCCCAGTCCACACAGCCAATAGGCAGCAAGGGAATTCCGGACGCGGTCGATGTGCTGGAGAAGCTGCGCGGTGAGAAGGCGGCCGAGCCGCAGAACCCCGGCAAGGACGCGGAGAGGAACGGGAATGGCAAGCGTTCCTCGGACGACGAGGACGCTGGCGCGCCTGTGAAGCGCCAGAGGAGGGATAGCATCATCCGCTCCCCTGAGCTGACGCCAACTGCGGTGAAGGACAACGTCCCGCCGATGTCGCCGATCGCCTCGACCACCCCCACGTTCGCGGGCCTTCCGGCTAGACTGAGCACCGCTGTGCCGTCTAGCCCCAGTACGCCGGGCAGGAAGCGCAGGGCTGATGAGGCGTTCGATGCTCCGCCCAAAACCGCTGCCACTGCCCCAGCAGGTCAAATGACCAGCTCCCCACGCACACCAGTCGCATCCACATCCACATCCGGGAAGAAGTCCAAACCTGCGCCGGCAAACGAGAACGACTTCGACTTTGATGCGCTGCTCGACGAGCCCAAGCACAAGAAGCCCAAGAAGGATACCAAGTACAAGACGACGTACGGGAGCCGGCCGTCCTATGGCGGCAAGAACCCGTACAATAGTTCGGTCGTCCTTGGGAGCGGCTTTGGCGGCGCGAGGTCACGCATGATCCTCTAATGCGCTTGTACTTGTGATGGTGTTGAAGGAAGGGGTGGCTGCTGTGGCTGCTGATGCGTTGGATTGGCGGCCCGGGTAACACAAAATATCGCGCGCTCGCGATACATCAAATTTCAACTCTCCGATTCATATTTCTGTTTTTCTCGCTTCTTGGTGTGTTTCTTTCCTCGTCGCTGGCAAGGACATTGTGTAGTATCTGGGTTGGGGGCGACATGTGCTGTCTCCTGTGGTGCCTGTAACATATTTCTAGTCTTCTCATTGTTCCCCAGTACAGTCCGCTGACTACTGGAGGAAGCGTCAAATGTATTATCGCTCGCCATTCGCACAAATGCGGTGGCAGCATCTCAACTCTCCAACTAGTGCGCGGACTGGTGTTCAAACTGGTGCTCGCATTGGGGCTCATGTAATGGTGCATCGCTGCAAAGGCAGTCGAACGTAACCTACAAACTACAGTTTCGCCTTGGCTAACTCCTCGGCCTTCGGCTCCTCCCACCAGACCACACTGACAGTCATGTCGTCCCTCTCCCTCCTCGAGTGCGGCGGGCGCATACTAAGCATCCTCCTGACCTTGTCCGGCGTCCCTCCAAGGGCGTTGCGAATCAAGCACACAGCGGGTGTGTCGCGCTCGTCATAAACCCACGCCTTGGCCGGCTTGTCCTCTTGATGCGCTCCAGGGCCCTTGCCGTCCACACCAGCATTGCCCAGCACGGGCGGGTCGTTGCTCAAGGGGAATGTATCGGCGTGCGTGTGTGCCAGGTGCGTCGAGGCGATCGTCACTGCCTCCATAGGGGTGAGCTCGTCCCACAGCCCGTCGGTCGCCAGGATGAGGAAGCGGAGCTGCGCGGTGGGGCCCTTGCCTTTCGCCACAGGGTTGGCGCTCTTGGAAGGGAGAGGGATATGGAATGGCCGGTGGGTAACGACGGGGTCGGCTGTTACGTAGGGCGGTGTCTGGAATGCCGGGGGAGTGACGAGCACGTCGGGAGGCTGGATAAGCTCGCGGTTGATGCGCTCTTGCTGCTCTTTGGTCCACTGTGCATACAGTCAGCATTGTCAGGTCGGAAGAGCCTGCTATGGTGGTACCTTATATCTTGCATCACCGAACGCCCTGCTCGGCTCCAGCCCGCCCAATACGCGCCCGTTCCTCGCCACGTTGTCCTCCTCGCCAGGATGCTCCTTCTTGAGCCTCTCAATCTCCTTGGTCGCCTTAGCCGTCTGATCCTCGGTCAGCACCTCGCATATCCACCTCTTCTCCCCATCGTTCCAATACCCGGCTACAGCCCTGCAGTCGCCTACGAGCGCGACGTGCACCTGCTCGTGCTGGGTATCCAGTACGGTCAGGAGCGCGCAAGATCCAGATAGCGCTGGGCGCAGGAAGGGAGCGATAATGTCCGGTCGCTGCTCGCGCGGGACCTCGAGCAGACGAAGAGCAGCGGCGGTGATAGAACCGTCGAGAGTGATGTATGTGCGCTTGAGGGCTTGTTCGACCAACCTCGGCTGGGCGCTGCCGTCAGAGCGGAAAGCAGCGGGGAGGAGAGGGCTGATGTCGAGGAAGTTGGACTTCGCTGGGGCTAACGGAGAGGGAAGTCCCTGGATCAGCGCGTTCAACTCCAAAGCCGCGGTTGGGAGTAACGTGTTCCGCAGAAGCTGAGATGTCCATGGTCCTGCGTGTCCGTCCATGACAGCGAAGAAGAGTAGCTCGCCCTTGTTCTTCCCGCCCTTGCTCGCCTCTTCGTCGCGGGCGATGACCATCTCGTTGTGCGTGTCCTCGCACGGATCGTTGGAGCTGACCTGAGCGATGTTCCAGGACCATTTCTTGCCGCTGGGGAGGACGCGAGAGGAGGACTTGACGTGCGAGGTGAGCAGGCTCTGCACGGACTGGTGCGACAGAAGAGGGAAGGACCGAAGCTCCTTGGTGTTGCGATCGAGGCGCACCCAGGCACGGAACATCTCGCCAGAGGCGTCTGCAGATTTGGATGGGTACAGGTAGGAGTAGCCTAGGTAGCCAGTGCCCGCAACGGCTGCGGTGGTGAGCGCGATGTTGACCCAGCGGCGACTACTCATGAGTGGAAGAGGAGCGAACAGAGATGTTCAATTGAGAGACACCTGGGTATATGCGCTTGATGTTGCAGGAGCCAGCTGTTGCTGAAAGGTTCCTGAGACGGTGAGCGGTCAATGTATGCGCTATGCCGGGATAGACGCGTTCTCGCCACGACACGTCCCTTTCGCAATGTCACAATTTGGGTCGAGGGTTTGCTGGGCCTCCCGCCACTCCGAGTCTGCACTTTCTGCCGGTCATTCATCCCAGGGATCGCCGATCGATCGCCCCGCCGATCACCCTTCATCTCCCTCGATCATCCTCGATCACGACTACCGGCAACCGGCGGGGTACCACCAACCCGCGACGGACCGGACTTGTTGCACGGCGCCGGCATTGCTCGCTTGGACGTGCGCTCTCGGGCCCGAACGTGCCAACATATACGCCGTGTATATATACCGCTGCCACCATCCGGGGCAACCCCACCGCAACGGGACTGACGCCGAGAACCCCGCTTGACACCGGGCATCAGACATGGCTTTCATTGCCGCTGCCGTGAGGTCAACTGTGAGGAGGTCGGCGTGGAGAAGTGCGGGGTTGACGAGTCGGACCAGCAGGGGAATGGCCTCCGTGTCCAGTGAGTATCACCATTCCAGGGTCATGATGCGCTGACCGACCGTTGCAGAGTTTGTCAAGTACGACTGGGAGGACCCGCTCAACCTCGACTCATTGCTGACTGACGAGGAGCGGGCAATCCGTGACATGGCACGGGACTACTGCCAGGAGAAGCTCCAGCCGCGCGTGCTGCACGCCTATCGCACCGAGGAATTCGAGCCCGAGATACTGAAGGAGATGGGCGAGCTCGGCCTGCTTGGGCCTACGATCGAGGGCTACGGCTGCGCGGGTGTGTCGAGTGTCGCATACGGCCTCATTGCCCGCGAGGTCGAACGCGTCGACTCGGGATACCGGAGTACCATGTCCGTCCAGAGCAGCCTGACAATGCACCCGATCTACGAGTTTGGAACCCAGGAGCAGAAGGACAAGTTCCTCCCAGCGCTCGCCAAGGGAGACCTCATTGGCTGCTTTGGCTTGACTGAGCCGAACCATGGATCCGACCCGGCGTCAATGGACACCGTGGCAAGCGAGGCTCCTGGTGGAGGCTACATCATCAACGGTGCTAAGACCTGGATCTCGAATGCTCCGTATTCCGACGTGTTCATCATCTGGGCGCGATGCAAGTGGGACAACAAGATCCGAGGTTTCATCCTGGAGAAGGTACGCCGTTTCCTGTTCATGTAGAGCTTCTCCTTACGTCTGTGCTAGGGCATGGAGGGCCTATCCGCTCCGGCCATCAAGAACAAGCTGATGCTGCGCGCCTCGATCACAGGCTCAATCTTCATGGAGAACGTGCACGTCCCCGCGACAGCACTCCTGCCCAAGGTTGAGGGCCTCAAGGGCCCCTTCAGCTGCCTCAACAGCGCCCGGTACGGCATATCCTGGGGTGTGCTCGGCGCGCTGGAGGACTGCATCTCCCGCGCTCGCGCATACGCGCTCGAGAGGCACCAGTTCGACAAGCCCTTGGCGGCGTTCCAGCTCGTGCAGAAGAAGCTCGCCGATGCGCACACAGAGGCTACACTCGGCCTGTTCGCGAGCCTGCAGGTTGGAAGGCTCAAAGACGCGGGCAACTGGTGTCCCGAGATGGTCAGCTTGGTCAAGAGGAACAACTGTGGCAAGGCCCTCGACCATAGCAGGAAACTAATGGAGATATTTGGCGGGAACTCCGTTAGCGACGAGTACGCTCATCTGACTCGTATATGTGACATGCCCTAAATCCCCTGACAGGTACCACATCGGCCGTCATGTTGCCAACCTGCACGTCGCTAATACCTACGAGGGGACGCATGATATTCATGCGCTCATTCTGGGCAAGGCGATCACTGGCATCCAGGCGTTTGCCTAACTTGGTCCATAAACTGGCCCAGTGTTGTACATATATTGAATATCGAATTGTCCTCACTAATGGAATAATCATGCTATTCACGTGTAGACCAACACCGTAATGGGCCGTGGCGCGGATTGACATTCTGGTGTTGATGATCGGAATAAGGGCCGACAATGGACTACGAACAGGTTCCCCACACATTTGATGAAAGGGATGACGTTGAACCGTGCCGAGGCCGGTCGGATCTGTCCCTGAGATCGCCGCTCGATGCGGCTCGAACGACACCAAATGCTCTCCTTTCACCCTTCCACGTCGTCTGTACACTAATCACCAGCTTATCCACTGTCACGCTACTGCATATCTGTATTAATCGTTCCGCGCTGCCCATGACGGCCACCGAGCAGCCGCTATGCCCGTTAGACATCCTACCAGTCGAGCTCTTCGCTTCCATCTTGTCCGAGCTCGACCTCGCCAGCCTCATCTCGGCATCGACTGTCTCATCGCTCTTCCGCTCTGTGATCGCCTCACCGCTGCTCAATCCATGGCGCCAGCCGATCAGGCGTGTGCTCCTTGCTGATGAGCCCTACCCGCCCGAATTCAGCCAGCTCGGAGCGAGGCTCATCGTCCCGCGGCATAATTGGATCGAAATCCTCGCGCTCGCCCGACTCGAATGGATCCTCCTTAGCGCCACGGTACCTTCGCTCCCTGAGCAGATGTGGGAGGAGGCATTCAATAGACGTTGGCTACCGGGGATGCGGAAGTGGAAGAAATTGGGGAACTGGCAGGAGGCATACAAGAGGTGAGTCAGACGAGTGATCCCTGCAAGTGCTGTTCTGACCGTATATCAGGACTGCGATGCGGATATGGCATCGTCTGAACAGCAGCTGTACCTCAGACGAATCCTGGTGTCGCTACGTGGTCCTGAATCGCAATGGTAAGCTCTCTTTTCGCGCTTGCTCTGTGTATGCTAACAGCTGTTCCCAGGCAGTGCGAACCTATGCGAAGCGTACTCCAGAACGTTTAACCCTCTGGCGGTCTTCGATGAGTTCAAACTGCAAGCCAACCTTATGCATCTCGAAACGCAAGTGCGCCTCGTCGTCCAGTTCCTCGACATACGCGTCATCGCACTGGGTGTGCTGCACCACTCAAGTTCGCTGTTCGTCAACAGCAATGCGCGTCAGCTGTTGCACCCACCCGGTGTGCAGTCATGGATCGACGATACAGACACCATCTCCGATGCAACGGAGGCGTTTGACATCGTTCCTTCAATCTCCAGTCAGCGATCCCCGCAAGTTGTCACGTTTGCTCCACAGAGTTTGCCCAATCCTTATACCCCTGTGTTGTTGCAAACTGCCGGAGGAGTGCCACTGCATCGAGCCGAATCAAACGAGTCGACAGGGTCGAACCACGCCCCTGGACGAGGCGTACCATTTAGAAGAACAATGTCCAACGAGGCCAATGGGCGGGCTGCGGCCGGAAATGGCATTTTCCGCCGACTGACTGTCTCGTTTGGAGATCGCATCTTTGGAGGGGTCTCGAACGATGCCGGACCGAGCTCTCCCACTATCCCTGGGCCCGTATTGGGAAGATCCGCCTCACACCAGCCAGTACATAGCTTCTCGACCGCGCCTCGCACAAATGGACACACCCTGCCACCCTCAACCTCTGCTCCCCTTGCTGTTCCCGCCATCGCCTCCTCCTCATCAACGTACTCCACCACCAATGGCCCCGTCTCTCCGTCTCTGGCTCCACCGTCTGGCGAGCTCCTTTACCCACCACTGAAATACCCGACACCCGTCCCGGAGCATCGTAATTATCCTAACTATACTCCTAGCGGAAGTGACAATAGATGGAGTCGAAAGGGAACGTTGTGGGAGCTCGACGAAGGGGGGATGTTGTGGGCGGGCCCAATGATGTGAGATGTCCTTCATGCAATGTCGCGCATATATGCTGAATTTTGTTAGGATTGTTGCACAACTTGTGCATCCGGACAACGCTCGAGTAGGCGAAGCCTTAGACCTGACAGGTCAAGGCAGATGGGCGGCTTTCACCACACAGGATTTGTTTGCACTTGCCCCGTGGATGGAGGAACGCGTTACCAAAGTTGTGGATGGCATGGGTCTGGGAGTTTTCTGAAGATCGCGCGGATTGTGGTCACCATGCCGAGACAATCGTGATTTACTGTCTTGAGCGTCTTGTTCGCGAGGTTGTCGCAGTGTCTCAGCTCACTGCCCCGCTATATATGCCTTCAAACAGTTGTATTCATACCGCAGCTCTCTCACATCTACATCTACAACTACATCAACAGGAAACTATGTCCACGCAGGATTACTCTTACGAGACGCATCAGCCCGTCCGCATTGGCGCTGGGAGCTTTGCCACAGTGTACGCCTGGCGTGGAGGCCCGCTCGCGTTCAAGGTCGCCGCCGCCCCGGGTAACTGCGCTGTCATCCACCAGGAGTTCGAGATGCTACGCATGCTGTACGCACAGTCCAGCACGGCTTCTCTCTTTCGGCTGCCAAAGCCTTACGCCTTTTACGACCCGGGTACCAGCACCGTCATCCTGAACGATGGCCACCTCCAGTCGAACAGAACGCCTTCCCCAGGTCACCGCCCTACGATCGCGAACCCTCTCCGTGGCATCACCACAGACGGCGCAGCGTACGCGATGGACCGCATCCATGTCGTCCCGTTCGAAGTCGGCAGCGTCATCAAAGAACGGTTCTACCCGTCTTTCGCCACGCCTCAAGCTCCTCCCCCAAGCTTGTGCAGGCTATACTTTGGCGAGTGGCCGGAGTCGTTGCGCGTATCGCGCTTCTTCAGCGCGAAACACTTCGCACTTAACCCGACCCAGTACGCAGACTTGTGCGGAGCGTTCTCAGAGCTGGAGAGCGCGAAAGATGTTGCCAAGGGCATGGGAGACATGCTAGCCCGCATACATTGGCGTGCTGGGTTTGACGCGAGGGACGTGGAGTTTGGTATGGGCGGAGATGGCATTCAGGAGATCACGTACTATGTGATCGACTTCAATCAGGCAAGTCCCGCGGCAGATTGATGAACCCGTGCTCACCTCAGGCAGATGCGGGCCTTCTCCAAGGACATCGAGGACATCCAACAGCTGGTCAAAGCGCACTTCCAGAACGATCCCTACTTCCCTTGCGCTCGCGACTCGGACCCGCTCTTCCCGTCGTTCAAAGAGGGCTACCTCAACGCCTGTGGCGGTTTCGTCGAGGGGGGACGCGCCTTCATCGCAGCGGCGTTGTTAGAGCAGTTGTTACGGGATACGCGCGACCAGCTCACGTAGTTCCAATCATGCCAAAGCGTGTACACCACTTCCATATTGACGAATCGACATCGTACAGTGGCTTGCTTCTCCTCTTGTAGCTTCCGCGGTCCACGGTAGACTTCCAGAAGGCTGAGACATCCAAGTCTCCATGAGGACATATCAGACCGCCGAGGGTATTTCCCTCCGTTTCATGTCGCTTCCTTCCGCAAAGGCTAATATGCAACGATCCTCAAGTCGACTGGAAGTTGCCGTGTCCATCCACCTGCCAACTCACATTTCCGCATTGCCTGAAGTATTATTGCAGGCACGTAAAGATCAGGCCCGCTGTAACCAAAATTGTGGTAATCGCGTGGTAATCGTTTCTTATATCGATCGCGGCTCCAGATCCGCGGAAGCCCACGGATGCCGTGCACACCATGCTGTTGCCATCTGTGGCGCGGCGGGCTCTGAATTGACTTCACCCGAAACTCAGCAAGGCGACCGCGAAAGGGGGCGAAATGGCGTCAAAGACACGATGCAACAGACGCGCATCGATAATGACATTAGATTATAATACAGAATGGTAGATATTAGTCGCCGGTATCCCAATGACCAAAAAGAAGCCTGATCGCGAGCGCCTGGTCATTTGAATTCCACGAGCTTCGGTTGAGGGGGACAAAGCCGCTGATCGGGACTAAATCTGGAACCTCTCTTAGCTTCCACGGCTCGCACTCTCCCTTCAAGTACGACCGCCATGAGCGTCGCCCCTACCCCTCCTCCGGTGGATGGCCAGCCATCAACGCCGGAACCCCCATCTGTGCCTCTTACCATAACTGCTGTACCGGTCAAACCAGCTCTCGTCTCCAGTCTCGAGATTAACGTGGAACATTACGGCGCATTCCCCCGAAAACAGCATCCGGACCCCCCTTCCGCGGCTCAAGTATCTCAAGATCCTACTCCAGTTCCAAGTCGTGGCCGTCCATCTCGCAAGGCCAAATTGGACGCGTTGATGGCTATCAATGCTCGATCTGAGTCACCGGAGATCTTGGCACAACAGGCGCCGGCGAGGGGTATGGTGTCAGTAAATGCCCCCAGCGTGGCATTTTCGAAGCGACCGGAGTCCATCCAGGCCCCCAAACTTAACATGGCGACTATCAAGCAAGCCAGTACTCCCAAGCCAAAGTCCAACGGAGGCGGTGGCATATTCGGTCTTGACGAGTGTCCGACATTTCGTCCATCGGAGGCCGAGTTTCGTGATCCTATGCGTTACATCAGTTCGATCGCGCCTATCGGAAAGCAATATGGAATCTGCAAGATAATCCCGCCAGAGACCTGGCACATGCCTTTTGTGACCGACACCGAGGTGAGCCTAATTGATTCTGAATATTATGACCAGGAACTTAATATTGTCATGTAGAGCTTCCGGTTTATGACTCGCCTTCAGCGGCTGAATTCTGTGGAGGCGACTGCGCGAGATCGGATCAATTTCATGATCAAGCTCAACCAATTCCATAAGCAACAAGGAGATGCGCGTGTGACTGTACCGACGATCTCGCATCGTCCATTGGACTTGTTCGAGTTCCGAAAGGAGGTCCACTCAAGAGGGGGCTTCGACGCTGTACGCATATTTCAAGGAGCAGACGCTTGAAAATGCTGATAAACGCGCATATAGGTCATTAAAGATCGTGCCTGGGCTGAAGTAGCGCGAAAGCTGGGTTATGGCCAAGGGGGCGTCTTATCAACGCAACTTAAACAGGCCTATCAGCGCATCATTCTTCCCTACGATAGGTTCGAGGAGCGCGTCCGCCACTCCCCTACCCATTCTCCCCTGTCTCCGAGAAAGAAGGGAGGATCGCAATTCGATACCCCCTCTAGTACGGGAGGGCGGATGAGTCGCGTTCCCCGATTCGCTTCTACTAAGGCGGGACGTTCCACGCGCTCAGTCTCCGGCAGCTTCACACCTCCTGTCCCGCAGCCTGGCTTCTCCAGCCCGTTATCTGAGCCACCAGACGACTTCGAATCCGAAGATGAAAAGTCGGGCTCTGGTTCCAGGAGCAATCAAATGCCTGTGGATGAGACACAGGAAATCGAAATGAGCGGTAAATCCATCCGTCGACCTTGCGTGATAAATACTGATAACGGACAGATCTCCTGCCGGCATTTGCTCACAGCAATGCATCTGAGAAGGCTGGGAGTGTTGATGTTCCACCTCCGCCTTTGAACCCTGGCGATGTATGGGTTTATCGCTAGATGTCAGCTCTATTTATCTAACCCTGACGTTACCAGGCCTGCGAGATATGCAGAGTCGATGACGATAACATGAAAATGTTACTTTGTGATGGTTGCGATGCAGGTACGTCTCCACGTTCCTAGCTTGCAAGTACTAGATCTGAACGAGTCTTAGCATTTCACATGTACTGTCTTGACCCGCCTTTGACCCAAATTCCCAAGTCCAAGTGGTTCTGCCATGCCTGCTTGTTCGGTACTGGCGGAGATTACGGATTCGACGAGGGACAAGAACATAGTTTAGAGAGCTTCCACATGCGAGATGTGGAGTTCTCTAAGAAGTGGTTCGATGCTCACCCCCCAGCCCCAGCCGACCTGGAGAACAAGGAGGAAGACAGTCGATTGATAGGACAGGGTCCGGAACGGGTGTCGGAGACTGCCATCGAGCGAGAGTTCTGGAGGCTTGTCGAATCGCGGACGGAGACGGTGGAAGTTGAATATGGTGCTGACGTACACTCGACTGTTCATGGCAGGTATGCACGTTGTTTGGGCGCGTCGTATAAGCCCTATGCTCAATTTCGTTCAGCGCATCGCCTACGACGGAGACCCATCCGTTGGACCCTTACGCGCGAGATGGTTGGAACTTGAACAACCTGGCCATCTTACCTGATTCGTTACTTCGCTACATCAAGTCCGATATCTCTGGCATGACGGTTCCCTGGACATACGTCGGCATGCTCTTTTCCACGTTCTGTTGGCATAACGAGGCATGTTGCCCAACACCTTGCTGAACATACATGCTTACTTGAAGCAGGACCATTACACGTACAGCGTTAATTTCAGTGAGTTTCGCTGTTACCTTCACGTGATGAGTCGCCTCAACTTTGTTCAGTGCACTGGGGTGAAACGAAGACTTGGTACGGCATTCCCAGCGATCACGCAGACAAGTTTGAGGCAGCGATTCGCAACGCGGCACCGGACCTGTTTGAAACGCAGCCGGATCTACTTTTCCACCTGGTGACAATGATCAGCCCTGATCGCCTACAGAAGGCAGGTGTCCGCGTTTCGCAATGTCATCAGCGTGCAGGAGAATTCGTCGTCACCTTTCCTCAAGCATATCATTCTGGCTTCAATCATGGGGTATGCCTGTGGTTAGGCGTCCGAAAGCACTATGACTCATTGCTGAATAGTTTAATCTCAACGAAGCTGTCAACTTCGCCCTTCCAGACTGGTTGCCGCTCGATTTGTCGGCTGTGCGCAGATATCAGAACTATCTAAAGCCGCCAGTATTCTCCCACGACGAGCTCCTCATTACAATAACGCAGTATTTCATGACAGTCAAGTCATCTATATGGTAAGTTGACTTTCACATGTCATGAACCTGACTAATGGGATCCGATGTAATCAGGCTGGAAATCCCGGTTAAGGAAATGTACTTACGAGAGATGGGACTGCGTCAGAAGCTCAGGGCCGAATTCCCTTACGTAGATCAGGTTGTCGACCCGACGGATCGCTCCGAGGAAGAATATCAGTGCCACCACTGCCATGGTTTCTGCTTCTTGGCGCAAGTCACTTGCTCCTGCACTTCCAACGTTGCTTGCCTCGATCATCTTGAACAATTGTGCTCATGCGATCCTGGGAAGAAGTCTTTGCGAATGAAATTCTCGGATGACGAACTGGGTGCACTCATAGCCAAGATTGCGGAAAGGGCAGCTGCTCCGACTCTGTGGCGCCAGAAGTTCCACAAGCATCTCGCCGAGTCATCACGCCCACCCTTGAAGAACCTCCGCGCATTGGTCGGGGAAGGCGAACGCTTCGCTGGCGAGCTTCCAGAGTTGATCACCCTGAAGAGATGCGTCGACCGAGCTACTCATTGGGCCGAAGAGGCAGGCGCTTTCACGACTCGCCGGCTGCAGTCCCGCAAGCAGAAGCTGCGAACCACCCGTCGCAGTGCTCTCCAAGAGACCAGCACTGGAACACCACCACCGGACAACGACTCTCTCAGGAGTGTCGAGGAGATCGAAAGGCTCATACGCGAATATGACACGCTCGGTGTGCAGAGCGACGAATTCCCGATTTTGGTGGATGTCCGGGAGCAGGCCATGAACTTCGCCGCCAATGCGAGAGCTGTTTTATTGCGTTCTTCGGAGGATGACAATCTGGCCGAATGCGAAGCATTACTTGCCCAGGGTTCTTCTCTCAGCGTTCGACTGAAGGAATACAGTCTTCTCGACAAACGGGTGAAGCGGGTGCATTTCATGCAGGAAATTGCCAAGCTGGGCTCTCGCAAGATGTCCTTAGAAGATATCACGAATTACGTCAATCGTGCTCAGGCATGCGACATTCCTTTGGCACACCCCATCGTGTGGGAGCTCCAGTCTCAAAAGGCCGCTGGCGAAGCATGGAAGGCACGCGCACTACGCTGTGTCGAGGCGCCTACCATTTCCCTCACTGGACTCGAGAAGGCTCTGGCTCGACCGGCTTGGATCCCTACCGACACTGTCCTCCTCGCGAGAATGGAGAGCTTGCAGAACAAGACCGCGATCTTGGACGATCAGGCCAAGATCATCCTGACACATATCCCCATGAACGAGGAGTCGCTTCCAACCGTTGACGATATGCGAAAGTTCCTATCCAAGGCAGAAGGACTTTCGAGCGCTCATGTGGACCTGTTACGGGCTGTCGTCGACCAAGCTCTTGATCTTGAAGCGAGCTTTGAGCTTTTGTTAACAGAACCAAGGATCAACTTTGAGGGAATGAAGCCGCTTCGTAGCCTGGAACAACTTCGCAAGACGTGCGATTACGCAGAAGAGCATCTGTGCACGCACATGCGGCTGCCATGGGTCGAACGCATGATGGCCGAATTGGATGAGCACGAGTCCTGGCTTGAGGAAAACCCTCAATGGCTCAAGAACGGTCAGCAGCGACCTCGTGTCATGCTGAACGAGATTGTGGAGATGCTCAGATATTACAAGCGGCCTTTACGACCAGAATGCAGCTGCATTTGCTTGGAGCCGTCGAACTTCAAGGGACCAATGATTGTAGGTACGACGATGAAATGTCGTAACTGCGATGCGAAGATCCATATCGACTGCAAAATGACTTCTTGCCCCTTTTGTGATCCTGGCAATTGGAACGTGGAACCCCTTAATCACTTACGCGAACAGCTACGCAAGCCGACACCTTACTACGAGCTGGTGACCATTACGGAGAGGGCACCCAGCCTCACGCGAAAATTCTGGCGCGATTACCACGAAATGAAGAAGATCCTGGAGCATCTCCAAAACTTCCTCGAAGAAATCCAGCACTTCCTTGAGGATCAGCATAATCAAGACGACATTTATCGCATCCGATGCTATATGCGAGCCATCTATTTCCTCTACGTTGAATGGGTCGCGCCAGACAGTGAGGATATCTCCCCTCCACAGCAGCTCTCCCAGCTGTACAGAACACTTGTCGACAAATATCGGGATCGCATCGCCAGTCCACAGCCAGCTCCTAAGAAAGTGAAACGCAACAAGCCTAGATTCTACTTCAAGGAGGACAATACGTTCTGCGTCTGTGATCATCAGGACCTCAATCATCCTACAATCAAATGTCCTGATTGTAGCAAGATCTACCACCGGGAACACGTGGGCGTAGGTGCGGAGACGCCCGAAAACTGGACCTGTTTGCTTTGCTGCGTGCGGAACGGGGTTGACTATCAGAACAATGTTATTTCAGTTGTTATGGGTGAGTGACCTCTTTATGACATGGTCTCCTCGTTTGCTGACTACCGTTAAGCCTCGTCCCTTGGATCATCCCTTGCCTCTTCATCATATCTCGATTACAAGGAAACGATCAAGCAAGGCAAAGGAGCTGTCGTCTTGGACAAAGATCCCAATGCCGGGGCAAGCAAAGGAGGTTATAGCCTGCTGTGCACACGCGTCATTGAAGGAGGCAAGATTGTTGACGATGCGCCGCGTCCCATTCCTTCTGCACCTATACCTTACCCCATGCCTCCCATGATGCCTATGCCGTACCCCGGACCTGCTGCCTACATGGATCCGATGATGGACCGTCCAAGCAAGAAGAGACGTACCGATATTCCTGACCTTCCCCGTAAGCTGCCCTGAGCCTTTCATTCAACAACGTCTGACGTCACATCGCTACCAGACCATCAAGGCATGCCGTACATGCCACCCATCAGTCTTCCAACACTTCCGCATGGCGCCCAGAAGAATGGTGGCGATCGGTCGTTGCCGCCGCACGGTGCTCCTTGGATGCAGGTGAGCGCTGCGAGACGCTGAAGGGCTGCACGCTCAGGCTGCGAATTAGGGCAAGCCTGCTGACATGAGGATGCCGCCCGCTCCCAGCCCACCGGGCTTCATACATTCATCACGCCCAGAGCCTGCCAGTGCTTCTGCTCGGTAGTCGTTTCACGCTCTTTGCTTATTTTGCTACGGTTCTTATGAGTTTCCTTGACCTTTCCCTTCGGGATGGGCCGACCGCCCAACGTGCGCTCCTTGATCACGCCTTTCTGTTGTAGAAATATCCAGCATATGTAATTTACCACGTGTCCACGAATGAATCCAATGATTGCTTTTACAACGTCTATATTTGGCGACTAACATACAACAACGAAGAATAAACAGGAATGCGCATATCTATGACTAGCGGGAGACCATGAGCCTGTACGTGAGGAAGGCGCCAACGAAGGCGAATGCGATGAGGCCGCCTACAATGGAGACGAACCACGTGTATCCCTCTGTGATATCTTGGCCAGGGACGTGGACGTTCATGCCCCACAAACCTGCATATACGTGAGCTCGACGGCAACAACGAGCGGTTGGATACACACCTGTGATCAAGTTCATCGGGATGAGGACCGTACCGAGCGCGGTGAGCTTTGAGAGCACGTCGTTGATCTGGTTGTTCGCGTCGGTCATGTCGATCGAGATCTGGGCGAGGTAGTTGGAGTGCGAGCGCGAGAGGATCTTTTCGTAGTGGTTCAGGTTCTGCGTCATGGTGATCAGATGGTCTTGGATGTCGGAGAGATACAGGCCCTGGTAAAGGTCAGTGCCGACTTAGGGTGCGGAACGGTGGGACGACGCACGATATCCGATTTCGGCGCAATGCTCCACTGCTCGTTGCAGCGTTTTGCGAGACCCTTGACGACATCGGCTTTGTTGCCCATGAGCCTGAGGAGACCCATGACCTTCTTCCGGCACGTGCCGATGCGGCGGAGCATGTCGCTCTGCTCCGCCTGTTTGAGGATGAGGACGAGCTCGTCGATGCTGTCGACCTCGTACTCGATGCCCTGGATGAGCGGCCCGAAGGCGTCCGTGATGTCGTCGATGAGCGCGTAGGAGATCCAGTCGGAGGTGACGGAGATGTAGTCGCGCAGCTGCTTGATGCGCCTGCGGACGTTGGACGGGTGGGGCGTGGCGCGGAAGTGGAAGGAGAGGATTCCCTCGCGGAAGACGATGATGTACATGTTTAGCGGCTCGAGGTGGGTGGGCGAGAACGGGTCCTGGTCGAAGGAGCGGAAACACACCAGGTAGTAGTTGCGGAACAGCTCAATCTTCTCCCGCGTCTCCTCCATCAGGATATCCTCGGTGGTGAGCGGGTGGATGTAGAACACCTTGGAAAGCATGTGCATCTCATCGTCCGTCGGGCATAACACGTCCAGCCACCACGTATGATTCTCATCCTGCGCGGGGATGGGAAGCTGCTCTGCAGCTTTGGTCGTTCCTGCGGGGCTCGGGCCGATGGATGTGTCGCGCGAGCGGGCGGTGGATCCAGCGGCGCGTGCGAGGAGGCTGTCCTTTGCTCGGCTGCCGGGGGGGACGTCGCTCATTGCAGAGAGCGCCGAGCCGGAATTTGATCGCCGGGGCTGGCCATTCCCGTTCGCGCCTAGGCCACCGTTCCCGTTCATAGCCCCACTGGGCGGGGTGGAAGTGTCGACCTGCCTCCCGCTGAACAGGTCCTCGAATGACTGTCCCTCTGCTGGGAGCTCGGACAAGCTCCGAGCGTGGATGACCGCGGGGAGGGCGTTGGAGTAGAAGGAGAAACGGTATGGCCGGTCGTGGCCCCTGCTCAGCCCCCCCCCGCCGCCGCCGCCGCCGCCGAGCAAATCTTCAGTGCTCGTGTACCCCGCCGGGCGAGCCGCAGCCTCGGCGGCCGCTTGAGCTGCAGCGAGCTTCGCCTGCCGTCGGAAGGTGGGCGTGCTCTGGCTCAGCCGCCGCTGCCTGCGCTGGCCGAACGTCTCCCCCGTGGGCTGCAGAAGCTCCCCCCGCACCACCGCACCGTCCTCAAGGAGCGGAGCAGTAGAGCCTGATGCGGGCCCCATCGCGCTATTGCTGAGAAACTGCAACCCCGGCCCCGGGCTGCGCGCCGCCTCAAGCCGTTGCCTCTCCTCGCCCGCGAACCCCTCGAGGGGCGAAAAGTCAAAATTGCTCTTGTACGCGTTGGCCTGATACATCGGCAGTGGGCCCAGGCCAGCCACGTCCATCGGATCCTCGGACATGAGCATGCGGGTGTGCTCGAGCTCGTGCTGGTACTCTGGCTCGCGCTCGTGCGCGCCGGGGGGGACGGGAACGCCGTCGTCCAGCGCTTCCTCGGGGACGAGGTGCGGGTAGTCGTCCCGCGCCCGCTGGAGGTCTTCTTCCTCGTTCTCGCTCAGTGGGGGGAAGTCGACAGGCTCGCGGTAGGAGGACATGTGCCGGAGGAGCTCGGGAGAGCGCGGGGACATAGGCAGCGTCGGTCGCCCGGGAGTAGCGGCGATGCTGCCGCTGCGTGCTCGTGCTAACGTGCTAACATGTCAGCACCTGGCCGGTAACGGAGGAACGTAGGGCGTACAGAGCTGCATGGCAATCTCGACATCCATCGTCCTCTGCCTCTCCTGCACATCGGCGTCGTCCGACCTGAACTTGACGAGTGTGGGCGACCGCCGTGTGGAAGCGTACACGTCCCCCTCCCCGCCCGAGCTGTTCTGCCCCGACCCTTGCCGTCGGGGGCGAGGGGAGGGGAGGTCGTCGATGTGGAAGTCTGTGGGGGAGGAGGAGAATGGTTCGGAGGGGTGCGGGGAGGACATCTTGGGCAACGTTGTTGTTGTTGCTCTATCGGCGATGAGGAGAGGGGAGTGAAGACGAGGAAGAGGGCGCTGGGGAAGCCGATGGTGCCAAGGGAGGAGGGAGGAGCGCCGCTGTCGACCGCTGTCATTGGCCAGCGCTGTAAACCTGTCGATGTCTGGAGCCAATTTGGGCACCAATTAGATCCCGCTTTCACGGGCCGAGCGTCATCTGCGCCCTTCCCAAAGACGCGCCGCGCCGTGTCTGTAGTTTGTTGCAGGCTGACCAGGGAGGAGTCATTCTTCTGCGACGCGACGTGCACTCTGCAGACATGGTGCGTTTGACCACATTGAGAGAGTTCGGAGTAGCAGGCCGCTGACCCACCTGGCAGCCAGCCAAAAAGCTCCCCCAGATCCACCTAATGGTCAAAACGCACAAGCACACCCTCGCGCTCACCCTCTACCCCTCGCAGACCATCCGGGACCTGAAAACACAAGCCATCTCCGCCCTCTCCCAGTTCTCCACTTCCTCCAGCGGACACGGAGAGGGAGAGGAAGGGTTCCCGGAGAAACCGGAGCTGGGGGACTTTGAGGTCTTCAGGAGGAAGGGGGAGGAGTATGAGCTGCTGGAGGAGGAGGAGAAGGCGATGGACCTGAGGCTTATGGCGTGGGACCGGTTGTTCCTGGCGTGGAGGGACAGGAGGGGTCCGTACCACTTCTTTCCTGTTTTGTAGGCGCGTTTGGGAGCGAGGCTGACGTGTAGTGCTAGGGAAACTCCAGCAAGTGCACGTGGACAAGTTCTCCTTCTGGGGCGAGGACGAGGAGGAACCTGCGCCCGCGGCCGCGTCTGTAGCAAGGGCGAACGGAGGTGTGGCAAAGGGGAAACGGAAGATGGAGGATGATTATGAGCCAGATGAGGACGAGTTGGACGTATGACCCTTTCTGTAGCTGGGAGGGCCTGCTAGGGGGTACGGCGTGTAATGAATAGTATCGGTGTTGCATGCCTTGCGAACTGCTCGCGCGCATATGCGGCCTGTCTGTGTTTTGAACTGCTCTGCCTGATGTTACCTCCCCCGACTCGTGCTTGGCGCGTCCCTACTGTAGCTCTCATGTCCAAAATTCAGGACCCTTACGACCTCCTCCCCTCCCCTCTCTCCAGTTCCCCTAGGCGGGATGCGCCCCACCCCCCTCCTCCTCCGCCTGAAGTCCTCCCCACCCCCACCCCCTCCAAAGCCGCTGGGCCGCGCGCGTATCGTCCTCTCCACATCCCTCTCCCCGTGGCACAACCTCGCCTACGAGGACTGGCTCTTCCGCAACACCCCTGCGGATGAGCCGCTCTTGTTCCTGTACAGGAACCGGGCGTGCGTCGTCATCGGTCGTAATCAGGTTCGTTCGCCTCCCTTTCCCCCCAACTCCTATTACTGCAGGCGCGCAAGCGGGACGCTGACCCCCCTTAGAACCCATGGCTCGAAACCGCCCCCTCCCACCTCGCCTCCCTGCACATCCCCCTCGTCCGCCGGCGCTCAGGCGGCGGCGCCGTCTTCCACGACCCCGGAAACACGAACTACAGCATGATGCTTCCCCGAGAACACTTTGCACGTCGGCCGCAGGCGGAATTGGTCGCTAGCGCGCTGAAGGCGATGGGCGCTACGAGGGCGAGGGTGAATGAGAGGAACGATATTTACGTGGGGAAGTATAAGATGAGTCCCTGCCTCTCCTTCTGGCCTTTGCTCGGGGACGATGTGGGAGGTGCGGTGCTGACATGTTGGCCAGCACATCTCAGGATCGGCATACAAGATCATCTCCGCGCGCGCATATCACCACGGGACGATGCTCCTCTCCACCGACACTTCCGCCCTCAGCGCCGCGCTCCGCTCGCCATTCGAGAATATCATGATGACTTCGCGCTCTGTGGAGTCCGTGCGTGCTCCGGTCAAGAGCCTGCAGGAGCTGGGGGCTGCAGCTAGTGAGGAGGGGGCGGAGCTGGAGGGGTTCACCCATGAGCAGTTTGTTGAGGCGATGAAGGAGAGGTGGGTGGAGAAGCACGGCCCTGCGGAGGAGTTGACGGTCGAGGAGGGGGAGATGGAGGGGATTGAGAGAGTGAAGAAGGGCGTGGAGGAGCTGCGGACGTGGGAGTGGACGTTTGGCCAGACGCCGCTTTTCGAGCTGCGGGGGACGCTGCCGCTGGAGGGGACGAAGCAGGTGAGTACCTCATTTTGGATGAGTGGAGTGGTGCTGAGGATGCGCTAGACGGTGATGTATAAGGTGTACCATGGACAGATCACCGACATCGTCTTCCACGACACGGCGCAGCCGACTGCAGAGGAGCGGCAGCTCGCGGGGATGCTGGTGGACGAGCGCGCGCCGTTTGTCGAGTTTATGGGGCAGGGTGGGGGAGAGCATGTAGAGGAGAAAGTAGATGATGCAGAGATTGCATAGCCCTTCGGGCAACGGATTGATACATGATGTGTCGTACGTACTCAGGCGCCGCTCACAGACCGGCCCCGCCCCCGCCCGCCTCTGCCAGAGATGGCGCCCTGCCTCCCCAAACCCGCCCTCGTCCGCATAGCGACAGATCCCTCTTCGACCGCTCCGTTCGCATGACCATTCGCAGGCGCAGCTTTCCCCTTCGCTGCTCGTGTGGCTGGTCGCTCGTCTTCATCAGCATCCTCCTCGATCGGCTCTGCCGCGCGGCGCTTCGCGGGGGGCTTCCTCACCTCTTCCCGGCTCTGGGCTCGTCTCACCCGGGGCTGCTCTTCCTCCAATGTGTCCACCGAGCGTTTTCTAGGAGGTTGCCGGCGCACATCGACGCTCGTCTGGCTCTTCGGTATAGGCCGCGGAAGCCGATCAGGCACGAGCTCGACGTCGTCTGCAAAGTCACGTCCTTTGCCTTTTCCGTTCGGCGCTGCACTAGTGCCCGAGGCAGCTCGCCTGTACGTTTCGACGGTCTGACCAGCAGGCAGTCGACTTCCGGGCACTCGCAACGGTGGCCCGAGCCTCGGTTTTGTTCCATTCGTACGTGGCTGCGTCTGTTCTGAGATGACTCGGCGACGTTTATGAACGCTCTCCTCCACCTCTTCAGAATAGGTGTCTTCTTCGGACGATTCTCGTGGCTGAACGGGTGGCAGGATGGGCGAACCATCCACGGCGCGCTTTTGTGGCACGGCAGCGGCAGACTCTGTGAGCACCTCCGATGGAGCGTTTCGAGCAGCAGCAGCTCGAGAAGACTCGGCAGCCGGGGCTTCCGAAGGTTGCCGTGCGGATCCAGAGGCAAAGTGCAGGTCGCCCAATCGAAGGGGAGTAGATTCCTCGTAACGCTGCAATCGTGATCCATCATCGCTCGGAGGACGTATGGTGGCAAAGGTGGGAAAAGTGAATGTTGAATCAGCCGGTGTGTTGACTTCTTCACGCATTGTGCGGCTCATACTGGGATCGTTGTCGACTGGCAACAGCGGATAAACCTTGTATTTCGTTGGAAGTGGAGTGTATGGTGCCGGCTCCATGTGTGCTGGAGGTGGCGGAGGAGATGGAGGTGGTTTGCCAGTAGCCCCGTTCCTCACATCTTTGGGCGGCGGGGCAGGTGGTTGCTGCTGCCTGATGACAGGTGCAACTTGACGCAGGGGCTGCGAGGCCGCGTTCTTCCTCCTGACCCGAAGCTGGGGAACATCCACCACCTCCCCATCTTCCCCATGCCGCTGCCCTGCTTGCTCCTGATCCCGCCGTAACCGAACTCGGTCTTGGAGGTGATCGATCCGCTCGTAGATCGCATTTGCTGCATCCACTGCATCCTGCATATCTTCAGCCGTCCGCGTTCGCAATTCCTGTTGGGCTTCATTTCCGCGCCTTGAGATGAATGCGGAAACATTGAAGGTTGTAAGCGTCGGTAGATGCGGGATCACGACGTGGATGAGCGGTTCCAGCACGTGTTGGTACAGAATGAGGGCGGGGGTGAGGAGCGAGAACACGAGGATGGAGAAGATCGCGTCAAGCACATAGAAAGCGATGTCAAGCACAGGAGCTTGGGTCTTGATGAAGGGCCGTAATAAATGAAGGTAGATGGGCTCAGTTGCCTATGACGACATTAGCAAGACGTCAGTCAGGTATGAACGATCAGCGCACCCTTGACCGCCCGAGAATGAGTAACACAAGCAGAACACTCTTCCCAGTACCATAGAACGGTATAGCCCATCCAACGATGGGATCCACTGTGCTTTCCAGCAAAGACCAGCATCCCTATATCGCATCTTAGATTTGACCATATACGCGCCGTAACGCGCGGACGCACCCATATAACCCATGTGCATATACAACCCTTCATAGCTCGCTTTCTAAGAGTGCCAGAGCGCGCCGACGGTCTCGATGCACCCTTGAGCACCTTGTACGTATCGTAGACATTGACGAGGAGGAGCAGGAGGCCGAGCATGTCATTGGCGGGATGCAGGCTACAGCAAGGGACCGCGCCGCTGATGACACTTGCAGAGGAATGAGCGGAAGCAAGGGAGCGTGTCTGTCACGTGTTGATTTTGGTATCAGAGAGTGGCTTCCCGTGCTTCAGCCTCAAGTCCAATCTCATCTATCGTACGTTGCTAAGGGACATCCAACTCGTATGTCTTTAAATCCACACAAACAATCAACGCTAGGCTAACCTAGTTCCCCGTCTTCTAGTATTGGTGTAACTGCTCCAGCCATGCCTGTTCCTTGGGAATCGCTCATTCCTTTCGGTTTGCAATCTCCATTCGGCCTTCATTACAGCATCGTCTGAAATCCGCGTCTTAGGCCTGCTGGTCGTCATGTTTGGTGTGGCTGGCACTGGACTCAAGGCATCCAGGATGTACCAGAATGACTGGAAGGTACGTTTACTGCCAAACTCTGTGTGAAAGTCAGCTCAGGATCGCTCGCCCGTCAGTACCCTCGCTATTCGATCGATAACTGGGATGAGATGATGATGACCCGCGATGAGCAGCTGACGGGTTCCAGACGAGGGCAAACTGTGAGCATCAATCATGCTAGAGGCTGTGATCCGCGCTGACGGGCTGCACAGATGGATCCAATAGCACCAGCGGGCTACAACAACCTCTACTACAAGAGAAAATGATAACGCTCTGACGGGGCACTCTGTACTCTCACTCCCTCCTTATACTATCCCATCAAGTCATTACATGATGAATGCTCTTGCAGGGCTATGGTCCCAGCGCCAGCGCTGCATCGGGCAGCCTGATAAGCGTGCTTAACTTCCACTTGCTCGCCCCGAGCCAGGCAATACCGAGGCAGCTCAGAATAAAGCCAGCAAATCTATACACGGACCATGAGTTCATGGTGTACAAATGATAACGACAGTCACTTGCCTGAAAAATGCTATTCTCGAGATGGCTCTCTCCTCGTGAAGGGATCTGGACGAAGCGAATATATTGCGTAGTATAGATGGAGTGATCGGGATCCGGCTTGACGGAGGTGTAGGAGGTCGTGCTGGAGTCACAGGCGGCGGCGGTGGCGGCGGAGCCGGTCGGCTAGGGGTATGGACATGGCGAGGATGGGCCGGGGTGATAGTTGAGGAGGTTGTAGATGAAGACATCTCAGGATAGGAGTCTCGCTCCAAGGCAGAGACTGCTGCGGGGAGTCGGAGTCCGGCCGTCAGCCATAAGCACTGCGGCAGTTCAAACGACAAAATTACGCACCAGAATATGAGAGTGGTGACCTTCCCGTCTGATTCTCAGCCTTTACCGTACTATATTGTACCCAATTGTCCTGTGTGCAGCGACTTTGCTAGAAGCCGCGATGAGGTGGACGTCGGCAGGCCGCCCCTTCAGCCCGAATCAAAGGGACCATCAATGATCGTAGCGGGAGCAATTCGCAGTTGACCATCTACCACCATGCCCAAAATTCGCACCACTAGAACGAAGAAACCGCCGGAGGGCTTCGAAGATATCGAGCAGGTAAGCGGATAGTTCTGGTTGCCCTTAGCATTTTGCTCAAATTGCATTCAGATTCTTGAAGAGTATACCAAGAAGATGCGTGATGCGGAGAACGAGTCACACGAGGGAAAGCGCAAAGCTGAGGCGCTCTGGCCGATAATGCGCATTTCGCATACGCGCTCGCGATATATCTATGAGCTGTTCTATCAGCGAAAGATTATTAGCAAAGAGCTATACGAGTGGCTCTTGAAAGAGGGTTATGCGGATGCCAAGTACGTCGTGCCCTGTAGCTCACGCGATCAACGGTGCTGACAAAGGCTCGGTAGTTTGATTGCAAAGTGGAAGAAGCCAGGGTATGAGAAATTGTGCTGTGCAAGGTGTATTCAGAGTCAAGTGAGTCCACTTTCTGGATGTGTTCTGTATTGGACGCTGACGTCTTCGGTAGGATATGAACTACCAAGGCTCCACATGCGTTTGCAGAGTTCCGAAGGCTCAGCTCAAGAAAGGGACGGTAGTCGAGTGCGTGCATTGTGGTAAGTAATTCCAGTCATGTGGCATACCTGACTTATTACTGACATGGGTGTGGCAGGTTGCAGAGGTTGCAGCTCAGACTCCTGAACGCATTCTTCTCGCCCATATCGCCTTGTGTCTCCCCTTGACTGTTCTGCTAACCAGCAATCCACTGTAGCATACTCAAGCCATCCCTCTGTGTGTTTCCATCCATAATGAACTTCCCTTGTTGGTGCATAGCGAGGTCCAGTCCCGGCGGTGTCACAGCAATCACTCTGTTTTGAGAGAACCATCTCAAAATGAATATGAAGAAGCGGCTGTTTGTGCACTGGTGGCCACCAGCCCTTGCAAGTCTGCGCCCATTCGGCGTATTTGTGGCATCTTCGTCCATATTTCCATCTCCCGAACTGGTCGTACCATATAAGCTCCTCTCGACCGCCAACGACGCGTCAAAAGCACTTTACGTGTTTCACAGCCTTCGAATGCGTGGCTCGTTTTGCCTCCGCTGAAAGTGTCCATCACGTCCCTCGTCCCAGTGCCTTGTCAAAAGTACCTCGACAACCATGCCGCTAATCTTGGACATAACAGTAAGAACACGGCCGTGCATGTCAAGCATATCTGACGCTTGTATCGCAGCGAAAACTTTTCGCCCGGTCGGATCGAGTTAAGTCCGTCGACTTCCACCCGGACGAGCCATGGTTACTTGCCGGTCTCTACAATGGCTCGGTACACATCTACAACTACGAGACGGGCGCCTTGATCAAGACTTTCGAAGTCGCGGAGGTGCCGGTGCGATGTGTGCGGTTTATTGCGCGAAAGCAGTGGTTCGTCGCGGGATCCGACGACTTCCAACTACGCGTCTTCAATTACAACACGCATGAGAAGGTCGCGGCGTTCGAGGCACATCCCGACTACATTCGGTGTCTGACTGTGCATCCTACCACGAGCATCGTGTTGACCGGGAGTGATGATATGACCATCAAAGCATGGGATTGGGAGAAGGGCTGGAAAAACGTGCAGGTACGCGTTATGCTGGAGGCTTGTGCAACTGCATGCTAAGCGCTCCGAAGGTTTACGAAGGACATACCCACTATATCATGTCTCTCGCGGTCAACCCGAAAGACCCAAACACATTTGCCTCGGCTTGTCTTGACCGGACCGTGAAGATATGGTCCCTCGGCTCATCGCACCCCAACTACTCGCTGGAGGCGCACGACAAAGGTGTCAACTTTGTCGAATATTATCACGGTGCCGACAAACCATACCTAATCACGACCGGTGACGATCGACTAGTGAAGATATGGGACTACCTCTCAAAGAGCTGTATTCAGCAACTCGAAGGGCACACGAGCAACGTCAACTTTGCTATATTCCATCCTAGCCTACCCATTATCGTCTCCGGCTCCGAGGACGGCACGATCAAAATCTGGCATGCAAACACATACCGACTCGAGAATACGTTGAGCTACGGTCTGGAGCGGGCGTGGTGCGTCGCATATAAGAAGCAGGGCAACGAGGTCGGTTTCGGTTTCGATGACGGATCAGTGGTGATCAAGGTGCGCATACATGCTTCAAATTAAGGTGCACCCACTCATACGTATGATAGATGGGCCGTGACGAACCGAGCTACAGCATGGATAACTCTGGCAAGGTCATCTATGCCCGAAACACCGACATCCTGACGGTGAACTTGGGCGCCGCGCCGGAGGACGGTGTTGTCGATGGTCAACGGATGGCTGTTCCCAAACGGGAACTCGGCAACACTGAGGTGTACGCGCAGAGCATTCAGCATAGCCCGAACGGCCGCTTCGTGACCGTATGTGGCGACGCCGAATACATCATCTACACGGCTCTGGCATGGCGAAACAAGTCTTTCGGTTCGGGCTTGTCCTTCGCGTGGGGGAGCGACTCCAACACCTATGCGGTCCAAGAAACGAAGACAAAGCTCAAGGTGTACAGGAACTTCAAGGAAAAGCCTGGACAAGGACTGAAGGGCGCAGGTGGATGGGCCGTTAATGGGCTGCACGGTGGTCCGTTGCTGTCTGCTCGCGGTAACGGATTCGTGGTGTTCTGGGACTGGGACTCCAGCGAGATTGTGCGGAGGATCGAAGTTGAGGCCAAGGGCGTGTACTGGTCCGGTAGTGGCACCCTCGTTGCCATCACAGCAGACGATGGGTTCTACGTCCTTAGGTTCAACCGCGATGCTTACCTTGCGGCGATTGACGAGGCCGGCACGGCTGATCTTGGTGACGAGGGCGTCGAGGATGCCTTCGAGGTTGTCACAGAGGTCTCCGAGAAGTGAGTTGTTTCTTGTGCTAGTAACAACAGCTTCTGACTAGCCAACCAGCGTGAAAACTGGCAAATGGGTGGGAGATTGCTTCATCTATACCACAGCGGCGAATCGCCTGAACTACCTTGTTGGCGAGCAAACGCATACTGTCAACCACTTTGATACGTGAGTACCCCAGGATTACAGTCCAGCAAGGTGTCTGATAAACCATGTAGCTCCATGTACCTATTGGGTTACATGCCCTCCCACAACCGAATCTATCTCGCCGACAAAGATGTCAACATCTATAGCTATGCGCTCTCCCTGGCGGTCGTCGAATATCAGACTGCCGTACTGCGAGGCGACATGGACATGGCGAATGAGATCCTTCCGACTATCCCCGTAGATCAGAGGAACAAGGTTGCGCGTTTCCTCGAGTCACAAGGTGGGTCTCTCTTCAAGTTCCAGTTCATTGTCGCTAATCGCATGTGCCAGACCTCAAGGAGTTGGCTCTCCAGGTCTCCTCTGACCCCGATCATCGGTTTGACCTCGCCGTTCAACTCGATGATCTCGAGACTGCCCTTTCCATCGCACAATCATCACCAACTGCTGAAGCTGCAAGCAAGTGGCGGACGATTGGTGACCGCGCACTGGGCGCATGGAAATTTAGCCTTGCCAAGGAATGCTTCCAGAAGGCAGATGACCTCTCCGCATTGTTATTGCTCTACACCAGCATCGGTGACCGACAAGGGTTACAGGCATTGAGCAAGTCTGCCGAAGAGAAGGGGTTGAACAACATTGCCTTCGCCTCTTACATGCAATTAGGAGACGCCCAGGCTTGTGTTGATCTGCTGGTCAGAACAGAGCGGATACCCGAGGCGGCCCTCTTCGCGCGCACATATGCACCAAGGTGTGTTTCTGTGTCTCCTTCCAGAGCCAAATCGCTCACTGCATTCCAGCGCGGTGCCCAAGGTTATTGCAGCATGGAAGGCCGACTTGAACGGTCAGCATAAGTCGAAGATCGCCGCCATGATTGCGGATCCAGAAGAGCACCCGGAGCTCTTTGAGGAAGGATGGCGGCAGGCTCTAGCAAAGGAAAGTGGTGAAGCAGTGGCGGAACCGGTAGCTTCGTTAACAAACGGAGTGAAGAAAATCGGCCTGACCAATGGGGGTGAGGCGCCTATGAATGGCAGCGCACATCGTATGTGTACCTCGAGAGAATCAGTGACGCAAACTAACCATCTGCTACAGCTGTCGAGAACAGCGACCAAAAGCAGAAGACTGCTCCCATACCAACTGATGATGACGAGGACGAGGATGAGAGCTAGTCGGCAGATTCTTCTCTTTTCCTTCTTTCATTCTCTTTGTATATTCTGCAATCTATCATATCATCGAACTGATCACGTCCTAAGATACAGTGATGCTAGGCTTACTGACTTCATATATGGCATACGTGTGACAGCAGCCTCGTCAAGTGGTCAGGTGCATCGCTTCTGTCTCTAAAATTATATCCGTGGCAGCTTACGGCAATACAAAGCCGCGGCGTAAGGGTCCTGACGTTGTCAAGTGCAATTCATTACGCGTGTCCCAACCCGGACAGAACGTGTTCATGGTCCCGAAAGGTGTGCGCAGCCCTCCAGCTGTCAATAATGCATGTCGGTATGAACATATAACCCGGGCGGCCGACTTCTCTGACAAACAGAACGTCGCATAATATCCATGTGAGTAAACACGAAGGACGGTGGATGAGTTGTCCCGCAACGATCGGAACGCGTCGTTCGACCGGGAGCAAAAACACTGAAGCGGCCGTGCTGGCCAACATACGACCCCTTGAACTGCCTCACCGAAATCCTGCGACACTGGTGCAGACAGCGCAGACCCCACGCACCCATACCACCCCATCCTTTGCACGCTGACCGCCCAACGCTCTCTTCTGTCTTTCGTTCTCTCATAGACCGTCCCTACTGGGCCAAGCCCTCTCCGTCCTCAGCCTGACTTGGCGACCGTGTTTACCGGCCTTTGTTGTGCGTCAAGATTGATTCGGTCCATGGATGAACTCTGACACTCGTGCTGGCTGTAGAAACACCAACAATGTCCAAGGATGGCCTCTCGTTAAGAGATCTCACCGAGCTCGTCTCTGCCACCTCATCGAGCAAGGTCTACCCTTCCGAGGATGCCGTCGTGCAGGCACTGCACACGCGGTTCCGCGCCGACTACCCATATACCAACCTAGGCTCATCGTCCCTCGTCGTTGTCAACCCCTTCAAAGTCCTAGCGAGCTCGAACGATGCAAATGCAAGGGCATATGAGGAGAAGTCGTACAGGGACACGGATGTACAGCTGGATCAGAGCCAGATGCTCCAGCCCCATGTGTATGACATGGCGGCAAAGGTGTACCTAATGATGAGGAGGCGGAATGAGTCGCAGAGTGTCATCCTTAGGTACGCCAAACTGCGCTCTCCTTTTCAATTGTTTTCCTCTAACTCTCTCTCCCAGAGGCATAACCGGCTCCGGAAAGTCGTTCAGCAGCAAGCTCTTGGTCAATCAGCTCCTGAGGCTGTCGGCTCGGACAAAGAAAGAGGCTCGAGTTGCAGATCACATAGCTGCTCTGCAGACCGTCCTTGATTCCTTCGGTTGCTCCAAGACCACTTCCAATCCTTCTGCTACGCGGTTCGGCAAGTACCTCGAGTTACACTTCGGCGAGAATGGTCGTATATCCGGCGCCCAAGTGTTGACCTTCGGGCTCGACAAGTCCCGGCTTCTGCATCTGACTCACGACGAACGGACCTACCACGTCTTCTATCAGCTGATTGCTGGTGCTACATCAGAGGAGCGCGACAGTCTCAGCATCGAGGATCCATCATCATATGCTCTGCTGGCGTCGTCGGGCTGCTACCGCTTGCCTGCTGGCCCTTTCAGCGACGATGGTGTGGCGATGGAGGAACTCCGCGCAGCGATGGCATCGCTCGGCTTCAAGGCAAAACACACCTCTGCGATCTGGTCGCTCCTAATTGCCATTCTGCTCCTCGGCAACCTCCACTTCAACGACAATGGGTCCAAGGAAGCCAACTACGAATCTGCGAGGCTCGCGAATCCGGCAGTCCTGGACCAAGTCGCTCATCTCCTTGGAGTTCCGCCGGACGAGCTCGAGCAGTGCCTCACCAACAAGACGAACTACATCCGAAAGGAGCTGTACACTGTTCTGCTCACTGTCGAGGCCGCTGCTCATCAGCGCGACCGCTTGGTAGCAGACCTGTACTCTATCCTCTTCGCGTACGTCGTCGAGACCGCCAACCAGAAAGTGGCCTCTCCGGCCGATGGCCGCGGTCCGCCCACGCAAATCGTCCTGCTCGATGGGCCCGGGTATCAGAGCCGCACGCCAACTGGCTCCATGAGCTCAACTGGGCCTAGCCCGCTCATCTCTGTCAATGGGCAAAATGGATTCGACGAGTTCTGCATCAACTTCTCCAACGAAGTGGTGCAGTCCTATGTCCTGCGCCGAGCCTTTGACGACACAGTTGGGTATAACGGGGAGATGACTGCTGACGAGATTGCTCTGCCTTCCATTGCCACGATGGATAATGGCGCGTGCATCGAGATGCTGCGTGGTGTCGTTACTGTGGACTTTCCGCAGAAGAAGCCTGGTGGAATGCTTGCCGTGCTCGGCAAGGCCTGCTCTAATGTCAACAAGGGCAAGGCCGGAGAGCGTCCGGACGAGGAGCTGTTGCAGGAGCTCGTCAACAAATTTGGCGTGCATGGCTCGTTTGTCGCGAGCCCGGGCCCGAACACGCAGCCGGCTGACCGCATGCTATTCGGCATCAATCACTACTCCGGCATGTGCACCTACGACGTCCACAGCTTTGTCGAGCGCGACAGGGATATCGTCGATTCTTCCCTTGTCATGCTCCTGCGGAGGTCGTCCAACCCCTTCGTTGCAAAGCTCGTTTGCGGACCAAGCTTGGCGACCGAGGCTCACTCGACCGACCCCGGGATCGTGGTGCAGGCCCAGGTGTCTTCGCGACCCTTGCGAAGTGCCACGCCAATCTTAGACCCGGCTGGTAACCTGCCGGAAGAATCCGATCCTCGGAATGTCCTCGACGCCCAAAAGCCATGCCCTGTGACGACCCAGCTCAACTACACGATCTCTGAGCTCCTACAAAATCTCGATCGAACACGACTGTGGAACTTGTGGTGCATTCGGCCTAACGATTCCTCGTCACCGAATTCGTTTGACAAGCGTCGAGTCCGTGCTCAGGTACGCAGCATGCTATTGGCGGATCTCATTGCGAGGAAAACACCGGAGTATGTAGCCGACTATGACCAGGCAGAGTTCTGCAATCGCTACATGCCAACTGCTGGAGGATCGATCGCGGAAAGGTTCACTGCCTGCGCCCGGCGGAATGTCTGGACGGAAGGCGTGGATTATGCTGTTGGCCAAACTCGAGTCTGGCTCGCATACGGTGCCTGGAAGATGGTCGAGGATGCCATTCGTGCGATGGAAGCAGACAGCGACAAGGCCGATACGCAGCTTGACGATGACCACAGCATGGCTGGAACAACGCAGGATCCCTTCCGCGAACGTCAACGGACGGAATCAGGCTGGAGGTACAACGGAAGCACAGACCAGCTCCTCGCAGCTCGGCCGTCGATGGGTGCGACGCGGTCGTCCGGGCAAGTTCCGCAATATGGTGAAGGAGGACTCAACACGCCGGACTTCCAAAACCCAGACGATTGGGCCAAGCCGCCGCCGACACCGGAGCAGTCGCCTCTTCCCGAAAAGAAGGAGCTTGACGAAATGGTAATCAACACCGTCAGCAGTCACATGGAAGAGGTTCCGAGCACTCGCGGCAGACGCATCTGGGTTCGATTCGTATGGTGCATGACTTTCTGGATGCCCAACTTTCTGCTTTCTTATGTCGGGCGCATGAAGCGTGCGGATGTCAGGCTGGCATGGCGAGAGAAGGTCACCATCTTCATGTTGATCATCTTCATGTGCGGCCTCGTTCTGTTCTATATCATCGTCTTCGGCATCCTCCTTTGTCCTAACTTCAACAAGGCCTGGGATACACAACAACTCGCTCAGCACGCAGCCACGAACAACTACTGGGTTGCAGTTCGTGGCAATGTCTACGATCTGACAAATTTCTACCGATCTCAGCACAGCGACATCGCAAACGAACCGGTCACGCAAGACGTCATGATGGAGGTGGCTGGCACAGATGTGACAGAGTACTTCCCAGTGCCGTTAAACCTTGCCTGTAGTGGTCTGATCACTGGTGCGGTTCCTGTCCTGGCATGGGCCAACTTCACCCCTGTCACGACAACGGCTGTTCATTACACGGGAGCGCAGCAACCCGCTACCGGCACTAAACTGGACGATCCGTCATGGTACACGGATACATTTTTGCCGTTCCTGACAGATTTCTACAAGGGACCGTTGGTATATAATCCCGTGACGGACATCCAGGCAGCTGCGAACAACGACAACAAGTAGGTTCTTTGTTTTACGGACCGCATCACAGTGTCCTAATGTCTTCTGCAGGTTCTGGGCAATCGTAAATAACGGCGTCTATGATCTGTCGGACTATTTCTTCACGATTCAGCAGAACTCTGCCGCCAGCGGCGCGGGCGTGCCGAATTACCAATTCTTGAACCAAGATCTCACCGACTTGTGGAAGCAGCAGCCTGGACAAGACATCAGCAGTGGCTTCAGCAAGGTCATGGCCGGTCTTAGTGCTGATCAGCAGACCGCTCAACTCGACTGTCTGAACAATGCGTTCTACGTTGGTCAAACAGACTTCCGCTTGACAGCCCGTTGCCAAGTCCAGAACTATCTACTTCTCGTTATGTCTGGTATTATCATGGCCACCATGTTGGCGAAGTGTAAGCACGTTTCAACTCCAAGGTTCGCGAATTCTTATCGTCCGTGCAGTCCTTGCTGCTTTGCAACTTGGCGGCAAACGTCAACCGGAAATGCCTGAGAAGTTTGTGTTATGTCAGGTACCATGCTACACGGAAGGAGAGGAGTCTTTACGGAGGACCATCGATTCCCTGGCTGCTCTCAACTACGATGACAAGCGCAAGCTGCTCTTCCTCATTTGCGACGGTAACATCATCGGTAGGGGCAACGACCGGACAACGCCTCGCATTGTGCTCGACATCTTGGGTGTGGATCCCAAGATTGATCCTGAACCGCAGCTTTTCAAGTCCGTGGGTGAAGGATCAAAACAAATTAACTACGGCAAAATCTACTCTGGGCTGTACGAGTTCGCTGGTCATGTCGTCCCATACATGGTTGTCGTCAAGGTCGGCAAGCCAAGTGAACGAAGCAAACCCGGTAACCGCGGGAAGCGTGATTCGCAAGTCCTGCTCATGCGTTTCCTGAACCGGGTCCATTTCGATGCGCCGATGTGCCCGCTCGAGCTGGAGATGGCTCACCAGCTGAGGAACGTCGTCGGCGTCGATCCTTACTTCTACGAATACATTTTCATGGTTGATGCCGATACCTCGGTGACCAAGGACTCCCTCAGCCGCCTGGTCGCTAGCGCCGCCGATGATTCCCGTATTATGGGCATTTGCGGAGAGACCAAGCTGTACAACGAAGAAGGCTCCTGGTGGACGATGATTCAGGTATACGAGTACTACATCTCGCATCATTTGGCCAAGGCTTTCGAGTCCCTCTTCGGCTCGGTCACCTGCTTGCCCGGTTGTTTCAGCTTGTACCGAGTCCGAACTGCCGATAAAGGAAAGCCAATTCTCATCTCGCACCGCATCCTGGATGAATACTCAGAAGGCGTTGTTGACACTCTGCACAAGAAGAATCTGTTGTCGCTCGGAGAAGATCGCTATCTGACCACGCTTCTTATGAAACATTTCCCGGTATTCAGGATGAAGTTTGCACCAGATGCCATTGCCCACACGGTCGCTCCCGACACTTGGGGCATCCTGCTCTCTCAGCGTCGTCGTTGGATCAACTCGACAATCCACAATTTGGCGGAGCTGGTTTTCCTTCCGGAACTATGCGGTTTCTGTTGTTTCTCCATGCGGTTCATCGTCTTCCTGGACCTTCTCAGCACCATTATTCTTCCGGCTACCGCAGTCTATCTGATATATTTGATCGTGACCGTAGCGACTGGCCAAGCTCCGATCCCGATTATCTCGTTGGCCATGATTGCAGCCGTCTACGGTCTGCAGATGGTTATCTTCCTGCTCAAGAGGGAGTTCATGCTGATCGGTTGGATGATCATCTACATTCTGGCCTATCCGGTGTACAGCTTCTTCCTGCCGCTGTACTCGTTCTGGTACATGGACGACTTCAGCTGGGGTACTACGAGGGTTGTGGTCGGCGAAGGTGCCAACAAGAAGATCATGATTGGCGATGACGAGAAGTTCGACGACTCTATGATTCCTCTGAAGAAGTTCTCAGGTACGTGCTATGAGACCGTCTCCGATCTGACACTGATCGTTTCCATTAGAATACACTTCTGAGAACTGGGACACCAGCTCCCATGTCTCTGCCGACACTGGGCTGTTACCTCCCAAGTCGAAGGCACAATCACAGGCGGGCACCGTCCGAACGTATCAACAATCATCCATGTCCGGCGACTTCTACCGTGACACGAACGCCGCGTTGGCCGCCTCGGCGTCTCAGACCAACCTGGTGCAGCCTCGCATGCGGACGACCTCGAACCTGTCACAGATGACACAGCTCCACCCTCCCATGTTCCCTATGCAGACCGGTGCCGGATCTGTTGTTGGTTCCGACCACGGGTCTGGGATTGGCTTTGGGTACGGGACGACGGCCTTCCCGTCGTCGATGTACCTGCCAAATGCCCCGAGGAACAGTGTCATGACCAACCTGAACGCCTATGGCGGCGCTCCCTCTGTCTTCGGAGCACCCGCGCCGTCGATGGCACCGTCCATGTCGATGATGGGCGGCGGGCCGCTGGGAGGCGCCCGCCCAATGTCGACCTTCTCGATGGCGACGACTGCGAACCCGTTCGCCTCCACGCCAGGGATGGTGGACGGGAACCCCAACCCCTCGGACGAGCAGCTGCTGGACGTCCTCCGCTCGTACCTGGCCACGCAGGACCTGATGACGGTGACGAAGAAGACGGCACGTGACGCGGTGTCAGCCCACTTCCCACAGGCGGACCTGGCCCCGCGCAAGGACTATTTGAACCAGTCGATCGACCAGTTGCTCTCTGCATGAACTTTTTCCTCCCTGAACTTGCCCAAGGACTCTCGCATAGCCTCCTCGAACTAAAACACCTAGCGCATCGTAATGTACTCTTCTCCTTGTTAACTCGTGCAATCTCTCGGACTCCCTTTTCCCATCCATGCATGTGTAATTCTGGACCCCAATGCATTCTTTGATATATCCTGCACTGTTGAGAGGGTCGGACAATGCTGATCCCTATGGGTTCCCGTCGATCATACCCGGCGTGGAGGCGAGCGAGTTCGCAATCCTCGCCATCGCGAAGGTCAACATTCAATGCCCAAAGCTCCGTCGCTGTTTTACCGCCAGCGGCCGGCTCCTCTCCTCGCTTCATGCCGTCCGTGGCTCAGCGCCCTCCTCAGGCTCGGTGAGGTTTCTCTCCTCGCTCTTCCCCCCTCTCCCTACAACCCCGCAACCCCCTCGCAGAGCGCCATGCAGAGGCATAGTAGGAGGGAGAGGCGCTAGTGGGAACACATTCTCCGCAAATCCGTATCCTCCGTCGTGTTGTCCTAGCTATACCATCGACCTGCAATCGCACTCGCACACAACATCGAATATGCCTATTTATTCGTTTTCGTTTTGGAGGAGGGCGGGATCAATAGATACAATGGACGTGATATACCCGCCGCTCGGCAACCCGCTCGAGGATATCCACTCCAGCATACAAAGTACAAAAGTCCAGGGTGCGGCGCAACAACAAACGTCTACAGAAGCCAACCACGAATCGAACAATGCAACATACTGTACACCAGTCTCGCGAAGAGAGGGCGAGGCTTACAGCCGCACATAGTGCTCGCTCCCACTCATCCTGCTGCGGAAGACGTCCTCTCAGACGTTTCCGAGGTCGCTGACGCTGCCCAGTTCCGAGGCAGCGCCGTCCTCCTCGTCATCCGTCCCAAAGCCGTCCCTGCTACTAAGGGACAGCAGCTCTTCGCTGAGCACGTCGCTGCCGCGGTCTCCGTCCGTCCAGCTGTCGCCTCCCGCGGTCGAGGGCAGGGAAAGGGAGCTGCGCGGCGTGGAGAGCGCACTGTCGGGACGGGAGGGGTAGGGCGAGCCCTCCGCCCAGGCGGCAACGGTCGCATCGCGCCCCGAATCGGAGGAGGCGGGGGAGCGCAGCACGAGGTTCATTGCGTACTCGTCCGGGAGGGGCAATATGAGGCCCTCGATCGTCTGCAGGGGAGCGTACACCTCTGGCTGCTGCACGGGGCTGAGCACGCCGGGCGGGGTGGGGGTTAGCACGGTGGACATGGCCGGGGAGAGGAGCGGCGTGCTTGCGGGCGAGGGTGGGAACTGGCTCGTGCCTTGGGCCTCCGAGGGGAAGCTGACCGGGGGCGGAAGGCGTGGCTCGGCGAAGTCAATGGAGCCCGTCGGCGTCAGGGGGACGTACGTGGTCTGCAGATGACTCAGTATCCCGCCTTCCCCGTAAAATGGCAGTACTCACGCCCTCGCTGACTGCTCCGAAGTTGGCAGGCGTTGTGGCCGGTCGGCTCCCCGTACGCTTCCTGAGCCCCGGCGCGGCGGGCACGGGTAGGTCGCGCTCCGCCCTTGTTAGGCGCTGCTTCTCCACGTCCTTCTCCAGCTCTGCGGGGGCGGTCGGCAGGTGGGGGAGGCTGCTCTGTCCCCCCACGCCCGTGCTATGATCTTCACATTCGCTGCGCTCCGTGTAGGGAGGGGGAGACACCGGCTGCTCGCGCGCACGGCGCTCCTCCACTTCAGGCTGCCTGTACGCGGACTCCTTCAGGACCTTCCTCGCCCGGCGGCGGGAATCGATGAATGCCTCAGCCCAATTCTCGAGCTGGGGAGCGACGTAGGGCTCGTAGACGAACTGCCGCTGGGGTCAGTAAGCGCTCTCGCTGCAGCTGGGTGGGGAGAGCTGACCTCATTGAGCAGGTACAA
Organism: Calocera viscosa TUFC12733; assembly: GCA_001630345.1. NCBI lineage: Eukaryota > Fungi > Basidiomycota > Dacrymycetes > Dacrymycetales > Dacrymycetaceae > Calocera > Calocera viscosa. The sequence goes on along the minus strand of KV417277.1, from coordinate 296,184 downwards.
TACGCCGATGGCGACTAGGACGCTTGCGTAGGTGGATATCAATGTGCTCTTTTGGGATGGCATGCTCGCTTTTCTCTGCACTTGGGGTGGTGGGAGTGGTGATAAGGAGGAGGAGGAGGGTGGCCCTCGGCCTAGCCATGGCGGTACGGATGCTGTCCCGGGACTGCGATGGACCAGGGTTAGGGATATTTTGTTGCTTCTGACCCGCCTCGATGTGGTATGATACCTTTTTTGTTCTCCCCAACAATTATTGATACGCGCTTCTATGTATAATTGGTCTTCATACATCTCTGGCTTGATTCCCAGCAATGCGGCGCTACAATTCATCTAAACCAATGATTAGGTATATTCTCGTGATAACAATGGGCGTAGGGGAGACAACGATACCTTTTTTTCCTCCCCAACAATATTACAGGCGCTGAAATGTATAATTGGTCTTCATACATCTCTGGCTTGATTCCCAGTAATGAGGTGCTACAAGTTTGCCTGTCGCAATAATTAGCTAGATTTACATGGTAACAATGGAAGCAGGAGAGGCTGTCATGTTTTATTTTGACTGCAAATTGAACTTGAACTTGAACTTGTGCACGTGACTCACTTGCATAGCTTCATACCTCCCACTGAACCACAATAGCGTGCCGGTTTGCCCATTTTGTTACCTCGTGCAACCAACCCCCCTCCCCGACTCTCCCATCCCCATCCATGCCTGTGCAATTTCTGAACCCCAAATGCATTCATTGATATATCCTTCGCGGTTGAGCTCACGTTGTACGGGTGAAACGCTGGCGCGGTGGGAAAAGGAACAAAGATAGGGGTCACTGACGAGGCACAGATGAACCTGATACGCGGTGCCGGCTAGAAGAGTCGGGAAGGCCGGGAAGGAAAGGGGACATGTGCGCCATTATCTACCCACACGGGCCGGACCGTGCGATGCCAGCTCGCTAGAGTTGCCAGTGCAGATTTACAGGTTGACAGTACCGTAGATAGATCGTTGCACCGGGAACGCAGAGGGCGCAGGGAAGTGAATTGGGCGCGCAGCTTGCGGTGTCTTAGTCAGGCCGAGAAGCCGCGATTTCGGGTTCGTGTGCTCACGCGAGCAACCGCAACCCGCGCGCGGCTAGCCGGGACAGCTTCCCCTACCGCCGTGGCTGGGCAGCTGGCCATCTCTCCCTCTCTCCCTCTCCTCCTCCTCCTTATCATCGAGCACGACACCCCACACAGCGAGCAGAACATGCCCCCGCCCGTATTCATATACGTAGGAGGCGTCATGATCGCACTCGGCGCAGCGTACGCGCTCAAGCAGGTCAGACATCCCCCTCCACCCCAGCACCGTACAGTCGCAGCCACTGACCGCAGCACCAGTTCGTCTACGAGCCCTACGTCGCCCCCCAGCTCGAGAAATGGGCTCAGGCATTCATCGAGTCCCGTCGTCGGGCGAAGGAGGAGCTGCGCGAGCGCCGCTTGCATACCCCCATGGCCATGCGCAGCGGGTACGGGTATGTGCACCTTGAGGGCGAGGAGAACGAGCACCGTCGTGCGCGGGAGGGGAAGGCGCGCGAGCAGGCTCCCTCCCCGCACAGAAGGCGCAGTGAGTGGGAGGACCACACCGTGGGTGGGGCTGGGCAGAGCAGTCTCCCCCGCCTGCCGATGCCCCCCGCCGAGCTGGAGAAGGACGTGGAGAAGGAGCGTCTAGCATGGGCGGAGCGTGACCTTCCCCCGAACATGCCTCTCCCCGCCGCGGCGCCGGGGCTCAGGAAGCGTACGGGGAGCCGACCAGCCAGCAGGTCCGCAAGCTTTGTCGAGATCATCGAGGGGGTGAGTGATACCATTACACCGGGAAGTCGAGCGGAATACTGAGTCATCTGCAGCCCGGTTTGCCCGTGTCAGCCTACATCCCCCTGACGCCAACGACGACGCACACGGGCTCTGGCTCGCCTCGCCCGGCCGAACCGCGCCTTCCGCACCCGCACCCCTCGCAGAGCACACAGCAGTTCCCACCGCTGCTCTCCCCGCCCATGTCTGCCAGCTCCGTCCCTGCTCCCGCCCCGGTCATTCGCACCCTCTCCCCGCGCAGCGTGCTCAGCCCCGTTCCGCAGCCGCCACCTCAGCTGCGGGCGTACACCCCCCTGCAGACGATCGAGGACGTCACCTCTCCTCTCGCGGGGGAGCACGCAGTGCACCTCGTGCTGCGCTCCCCCGCGTCCTTGGGGCGGGAAGCGACGTACGCGCTGGCCAGCTCGGCACAGGGCTCACCCTACCCCTCCCGCCCGCCCAGCGCGCTCTCCTCCGTCCTCTCCCCGCCGCACAGCTCCCTCTCCCTCGCGCGCAGCCACAGCTGGACGAACGTCAGCCGCGGCAGTGGCGTGCTCAGCGAGGACGTGCTCTCCCAGAGCAGCAGGGACGTGTTCGGCACCGATGACGAGGAGGAGGGTGCTGCCTCGGAGCTGGGCAGCGTTAGCGACTTTGGAAGCGCTTGGGATACCGTCTCACGCCGCAGCGGGATGAGCGGGAGCGAGCACCATGTGCGGCTGTAAGATACCCTCTCTTCCGGAAGGAGGTGTACAGCACTGTATGTTGTCGGATCGTGTACGAGTGGCGGTTGGATTCTCGCAGACGCTTGTTGTTGTTGCTGCGCATCAGAGCACTTTGTTACCTTGTATGCTGGAGTGGATATCCTCGAGCGGAGCTGGCGAGCGGCGAGCATATTACGTCCATTTGTATCTATTTCTGTTGTCACACCATCCACTGAATGAATAAAGAAGCATGTTTTTGAGTTTGTATGCGAGTGAGTGCGATTAGAGAGTCGATTGTACAGATAATACAGTGTGTGCGGTAAACGAAAGAGGATATGGATGTATATGCGGGGTATGTTCAACCCAGACTAGCGCCTCCCCGTCCTACCGCTCCTCGTATGGCGCTCCTGCCCGCCTCCACCCTCCGCGCCTGTCCCCTCACCTCGGCAATATCCTCCTTCAACCTTGCGCAACGCAGGCGCACATCCTCGTCCGCCCTCTCAAGCTCATCGAGGATGCTCCTGACCTGCGCTGAGCTGAGCCGGGGGGAGAGCGCCTTGCGTCCTTGGGTGACCCGGCCCTGGGACTAGGGAGGGGAGTGGGAGCCGAAAGGCGCTGCGAGGTGGACGGGGGAGGAGATGCGTTTGCGCATCAGGGCGAGGTGTGTCGCTGGGGATAATAAGATGCTGCGCTCGCCGCGCTGGGCGTGGGTGGGGCCGGAGGGAGAGCGGGGGAAGAGCGGGGAGAGGAGTTGGCCTGTGCGCCAGGAAGGGGTGGAGATCGGGTCGCCCAGAGCGGAGGGGGAGAGCAGTCGACCGCTGGCGTTCAGTGCCCGAGCTTTGGGCGTACTTGCGGGGCTTGGGGGTGGGTTGGGCAGGAGGGAGGGTGAGGAGCGGGAGGGGGTGAGGAGGGGTAAGGGCGGGAGACGCGGTGGGAGCGGGGTGCGCGGGTCGGACATCCTTGTGGTCATGGTCGTGTTGTGGGGAGAGTGAGAGTGGGGCGTGGGCGGGAGGTCGGAGGTTGATCGGTACGAAGACGCCAGATGACGCGGGCAACTGCGTGAGACACGCTCATGTCTCACGACCGATCCTCGCACGCTCCACCGTGCACCAAGCGAACGCCATCAGAGCTTGCTCCTCGCTTTCCTCTTTCGGCGGAGCTGTTCCCTCTCCTCCTCCGTCAAGTGCCAGCTGATGCCCTCCCCCTCCGCGGCGTCCCTCAACCTCGGTGTGTTCCTCATCGCCCACTCGATCCGCTGCCTCATCCCCCTCTGCCCCTCTGCATACAGCTCAAACTCCGGCTGGCGCGCAAAGCCCACTTCAGCAGCGCGCACTAGGATAGCAGCAGTGAGCCCGAACACGGGCTTGATCCCCTCCCCTTCCCTACCCGTGAGGAACCGGTGCATGCGGACCTTCCCCGCTGCTGGGTCCGGGTTCCAGTCGATATCCCGGAAAGTGTGATACGCCTCCTCCCCTGCGCGCGTGCGGGGGAAAGGCGCCTCGCTGCTCAGGAATGCCAGGAGCGGGTGGGAGAAGAGCGTGGCCACCTCTGGCTTGTTCAGCATCGGATGCAGCGCGTTGTCGGTGATGAGCACCACGACGGGCGTCACGATGAGGTTGTTCCCTGCTAGGAAGGGCTCGAGCGTGCACAGATGGGGGACGATGCGCGGGTCTTTGGGCAGTCCGATCTGGGGAGCCCGAGCGTTAGTGGGGAGAACTGGGGGCCAAGGGGAGCGCAGACCTCCTCGAACGCTTCTCGCCTCTATGCCAGGTTTGAGTGTGGGGAATCAAAATGATGACAGCAGACGTACGGCCGTCTCCTCCGGTGACCTGTCCCCCTTCTCCGCCTTCCCTCCAGGGAGCGCCGTGTCCCCGGCATACGACGCGAGGGTCATGGACCTCCTGTTCCCCCATCAACTGCCTTTCCCACAACCCCATCAAAGCAGAGCTCACTGCGTCAAGAGCACATAGAGGTCCCCCATCCTCCCCACAAAGAGGGCGATCAACACCGCCGCTCTACCAGAGCGCGGGACTTGGAGAGGCTTGGGAGGCTCGTACCGCGCCAGGTTACGCAGGCATCTGCGGGGCGCGGGCCGTTGCGATTAGCCAGGATTCCGGGGTTAGGAGGGGAGGGGACTGACTGGCGCGAGAGCGGTGTTAGGGGCACGAGCGTCGCTGAGCCCTTGGGGCGCTTGCGCGCCCGGGCGTTCCTGGATAACATCCTTCCACCAAGGCCAGGCGAGGAAAGCACACACCACCGTAATAAGCAGCAAGCGCCGTAATAGCCGTGGGGAGTGCGGGGGAGCTAGGGCTTTGTGATCGAGCGTGAATTGAAAGGGTGTCGTGATCGACGGTGCGGGCGGATCCGAGTTCTTCTCCGGAAAATGACGTCCCGGCTGCTCGGTTCCGGCGTCCCGCCGGCTAACTAACTGAGCCCTGACCTCCAGCGCGGCTGGCGCACGACCACCCCGCGTATGATCCGGTGACTTCATATTTTCAATTTCTCCTAAACCTCCTCACGCGAGCACCATCGTGTGCTCCTAACTTCGCAAGCATGCAACCGCACTATATTAGCCCGCACGCTCGTGCGGGGCATGGTCCACCTTCTCTCGCTTTTGTTGCCTCGCTACCGCACGCGCTACTTGGTCTTGGTTCTTCGGTCGCGAACCACCTCGCGCTGCGTCACATTCCTCGCCCCGCGCTCAGCTCGCCCCTCGCGGTTGTGAGCTAGCGAGCCCGTGTGGGCAGAAGCATACCCCAGGTGGTCAAGAATAGCCCCCCTCAACGCACAAAATATACAAAGTGCTGTAATGCAAAGATGTACATCCCCATCGCCCTCCTGCGTCCCCAGCCCGACACCCCCCTCTCCGCCCTCCCAACGATGTTCCTCGCCCGCCTCCTCTCCCTCATCCCCTTCCTCGCCCTCCCGCTCCCCTCGGGCTCCCTATCCCTCTCCCTCTCGCAACCGCGCCAGTCCTCACTCGACACATTCGTAACATCCGAATCAGCCGTCGCGCTCGCAGGCGTGCTCGCCAACATCGGCCCGAGCGGGGCGAAATGCGAGGGCGCAGCGAGCGGAGTCGTTATCGCCAGCCCGAGCCTGACGAGCCCGGACTACGACTATGAATGGATCAGGGATGCCTCCCTCGTGCGTCCCACCTCATCTCTCAATCCTCTGTAATGTACAGCACTAACTCGGCAGCAGGTCAACAAGATGCTCATAGACCGCTATACCCAGGGGCGCGACTCCTCCCTGCAGGGGACGATCGAGTCCTGGATATCCTCCATGGCCATCATCCAGCAGGTGCCCAACCCGAGCGGCAACGTCAGCACCGGCGGGCTCGGCGAGCCAAAGTTCAACCCGGACATGACCGCCTTCACTGGCGCGTGGGGCAGGCCGCAGCGGGATGGCCCCGCCCTCCGCGCGACGGCCATGATGACCTATGCGTCGTACAAGCTCTCGCAGGGGAATACCAGCTACGTGCAAGACGTGCTCTGGCCGAGCATCACCCTCGACCTCGGGTACGTAGCGCAGAACTGGAACCAAACGGGATTCGACCTCTGGGAAGAACTGGACGGATCAAGCTTCTTCACCCTCCTCAGCCAGTACCGCTCGCTGCAGCAGGCCGCGCCCCTCGCAGCGCTGTACGAGGATGCGGGCACGGCGAGCGCATGGCAGGTGCAGGCAGACAACATCCTCTGTTTCCTGCAGTCCTTCTGGGACGCCTCCTCCAGCTACACACTGGCCAATATCAACCTAGCCAGCACGCGCTCGGGGCTGGACGCGAACACCCTCCTAGCGAGCATACACGCGTTCGACCCCTCCGCAGGGTGCGACGCGGCCACCTTCCAGCCCTGCTCCGACCAGGCGCTCGCGAACCACAAAGCTGTCGTGGACTCGTTCCGCAGCTTGTATAGCCTCAATAGCCAGTACGCCCCTGATGCGGCGGTCGCGATAGGCAGGTATGAGGAGGACGTGTACTATAATGGCAATGTGAGCCCTTCCCTTGCCCTTCCCGATTCGAGGCGCATACTGACAGAGAGCAGCCATGGTACCTCGCCACGCTCGCCGCGGCAGAACAGCTCTACAGCGCGTTGCACACCTGGTCTTCCCAGTCCTCCATAACGGTCACCACGACCTCCCAGCCGTTCTTCGCCCAATTCCTGTCCTCCATCCAGCCAGGAACATACAGCTCAAGTACGAGCGAGTACGGGACGATCACCTCGGGTGTGCAAGGGATGGCAGATGGGTTTGTCGGGATCGTGCAGCAGTATGTGGGCCCGGAGGGAGGGCTCAGCGAGCAGTTTGACAAGAGCTCCGGGACGCCTACTTCCGCTGTGGACTTGTGAGCACCCTCTCTCTCCCCGTGATCCCTGCACAAACTGAGATGGGAACATAGGACTTGGTCGTACGCTTCCTTCCTGACGATGGCGGATGCGCGCGCTGGGCTCGTCCCCGCCTCCTGGGGCGCGTCCTCCGCCTCCATCCCTCCCGGCGCGTGCCAGCCCGGGCCGCAACCAGCAATGGTCCAGCTGACATTCGTCGAGGACGCAACGACGACGTACGGCCAGAACCTCTTCCTAACGGGTTCCATATCCCAGCTCTCGGACTGGAGCACGACGGACGCCGTCGCCCTCTCCTCCTCTGCCTACCCGGATTGGCAGGCAACAGTCGCCGTCCCCGCCGGCGTGTCATTCCAGTACAAGTTTATAAAGGTCGAGGATGGCCAGGTGACCTGGGAGAGCGACCCGAATCGCGAGTACACGGCGCCCTCCAGCGGGAGCGCGACGATCGACGATACTTGGCGGTGACCCACACTGTAGCTTTAGTGCATACACTTGTTATATCAATGACAGTTTCATTTCGCTTTGCTATTCTTCTACACGGTATCGTCCCAGTGAAAGGTAAAAGGTAAAACATGATAAGGTGATACATGGGTAAGGTCACAATGGCCGCGCTACTCCCGCAGCGCGTCATACCGCTGGCGCAGCGTCGTGTTGGATAAGATCTCGCGCGCCTCCTGGATAAGCAGGAAGGTGTCCTCGCTCCCGCCCTTATCCGGATGATGCTTGAGGCTCTCCCTCCGGTGGGCCTTCTTGATCGTCGCATCGTCCGCGTCCCTGGCAACGCCCAAGATCTTGTAATAGTCCTTCCATCGGTTCTGCTCAAGGTTCGCCCACGCCCGCCGCTCCTCACGCGCCTTCTGCTGCGCCTCGGCCTCGCGCTCCTCCTTCTCCTCGCGCTCCTCCCGCGATTTCCGGGAGGACTCGTCCTCAGCAGGAGCAGAGTCTCGCCGGCGAGCCTCACGCTCCCGGCGCGCGCGCTCAGCCCGCATCCTCTCACGCTCCTGCCGTGCTCGGTGTGCCTCGCGCTCCCGCCGCAGTACCTCCTCCCTCTCCTTCCGCGCAGCTTGCTCCCGTGCCTTGCGCGCAGCCTCCAGCTCCTCTTGGCGCTTCTCCTCCGCCGCAAGGTCTTCCTGCCTCTTCTCGTCGGCCTCGCGCGCCTCACGTGCTACCTCGTGCCGTCTCCGTTCCTGCAGCTCTTGCTCTTTCCGGAACTCCTGAATGGCACGTTCGATATCGAGCAGCCGCTGATTACGTGCGCGGATGCTGTCGGCATCAAGATCGGACATGCGCCGCAGTTTGCGCTCACGCTCAAGCATGGATGTGAAAGGGTCTGGAGATAAGAGTCAGACCACTGCACATGAGGCTGCATTCGGATAGACTCACTCTTGGAGCCGCCGTGTCTCTCTCTCCGCCAGTTGGGTGGCGTGTACGTCCTCGGAAGAGCAGGAGGAAACGGCTTGCCAATCGCGGTGTCGTCGAGGACTTTGAGAGCGACAGCAAATCCATCACGATCAAGCTGGTCTGGGATCTCCGGGTCGAGCATGCTCCATATTTGCACAGCGATCGCCTCTGGTTCCGGCATCTCCAATTGTCGTGCATAACCGATAAGGATGATAAGAACCAGATCTCGCTGCAGGTATCCGCGGCAGACGGGATCCCAGTAGTCGAATTGCTCATCTGCTAGGCGTCTGTCTTGCGGCGAGATGATCCAGGGCTTGTCTATTGAGCGGGGCATGGGTCGGCTAGGGAGTGCAAGGTGGTATAAAGCGTGAGGAATGGTCCTCGGGAGGATGAGTGACGGGCGGAGCGTCTTCTCCCGAATGAAGTGCATGGCGAGGATGAATTGGGTGAGGTCGAGGGAGCCAATGTAGTCAAAGTCGACCAGATCCCAAAGTTCATATAGGGCTTCCGAGGATAGTCCCGAGTGAAGGAAGAGGTCTCGTATCCGGGATCCTAGAGGTTGATGAGCATATATGCGGTAAGCGCCCATAATGCTACTCACCCTTTACGCGCCCGTTGACCGGGTTATGCTCGATGAACAACCGCGCGGACTCTGCGCACTCTTCTCGGGTGATTTCCGGGCCGTTACTGGGCCCAGCGGAAGGAGATGCCGACCTCGTTCGTGTCGGCGCCTTGGACGTGTACGAACGTTTCCGGCTCAGCTCGTAGAACGGAAGGGTTGGAGGGGGAACGGCTGCAAGAAACGTCAGAGACTGCCACCACACCAGGGAAGGAACGGTGACGCACGTATATGCATGAAGCGGGGTTGCACCTGCACACCGAACTGCGCATGGCTGATGAGACGAAGCGCAACGCCCAGGTCCAGCCTCGTCAGGAACCCCTTGTCCCCCTTGTCTGCCAAGTGCCAAATCTTCGCAAGCGTCTCTGGTGGAAGGCTCGCTCGAAAGATCTTCTTCGCCGCATTGCCCTCGATAATCTGCTCCTCTCCCGCATCGACGCTCTTCAGGATCTTGTCGATGAATGCCTTCTCCTCAGGGCTGAACATGGGGACTTGAGGAATCATGGTGGATGTGTGAGTGTCGCTCATCCTCTGGGGGCGTTAAGTAGCGCAGGCTCACCAGAGGGCATGCGAATGCGGAATAGGATGATGGCACGGTAATAAGGACATGGGGAACAACGCCCGCAGTTGCGGCAAAGGAGACCCACATTGCGCTTGGCCAAATGCGCTGGTGGCTGAGGAGCGCGCAGCCAGCTTCCGCGCCAGGCGATGTCCGGATTCTGATCACACCCTTTGTGCGGGGTATTCAGACATCCAATCCCTGCATCACATCTACAATCACCACATCCTTCGTTTTACCACCCAACAATATTTCTGCAATATCCGCTCGGACATGGTAGGGCGATTTCCTTCTATCTTGCGGCCTTCACCAAAACTGCAAATTTGTGACGGGCAGGTGTAAGGCCATGCATCGCTACGCGTCGCTGCGCAGCTTGGTTACGCGTCGGAGCCGGACCTGCTGCGTCCGCTGTTGATCCTATAGCGACGGGTCATCCCAGCCCCCTCTCTCAGCCGCGGCCACCTCAGCTCGCCGAAGTGGTGACTCCGAGGCCCAACTGTCCTGTCCTAGTAGCCTGCCCTAGCCGTTTGGAATCATTCCTCTCTAGGGCTATTATGAAATTTATTTGCGCAGGGGCCGCTTTTTCGTCACGTGGTTATTGCGCTCCTGTGACTGCGCGCGAACAAGACGGCGTTGGCCACATATCTCGGCTCATATTTCGGTGTGGGCTCCGACCACTTGCTGTCAGCTCGAGGGCCTCTCTGATGGCCGATTGGGCGCGTTCTGATTGCTTCGAAACCTCCATCAGATGTGGTCTTCGCTTACTTCGGCTATGGACCGATTTGGGTTAGGGTGGGCATGTCACTCGGGGCTGATCCGTGCGTTTGCTGTGCTGCGGGGTGCCTGAATATATACTGCGCTGTCAGGACGCGTATGCCTCGATATTCTTATCGAGCCCCTCAAGCTTTCGCTGAATTTGATGTCGCCAGCAAGGTTCGTGGTTCCTGTTACAGCACATACCTTGGTAAGAAAAGATCTTATGCGACCAATCTGGATTATGCACGCAGCACGTCAGGAGTCCTGATAATGAGACCCCTTTACCAGTGATGGCATCTCCAGAAAGCCCCGTTAATTATGAATAGAGAATGCTGGATGAGATACACCATGCCACATAAATAATTCAATGTGTCGTGTATTATGATGATGTAGTAATTGGTCCCAGTCTGCTCTCGTGTATTGTATGAGCCCCAGTGGTCTAGTCCCTGTCTATCCACCCTGAAGACGTATCAATGGGTCAGGAAGATGCAGGGTCACTGGCTCGTGGTGCGGCGCCGACTCAGCAATGTATTGTACCTGTTTGGTTCCTCAGTCTCGGCTTGCTGATCGCATTTGCGTACTCACCATCTTCGCGTGGAAGCATTGCCGAGCACTTTCGCTGCTCGTTCAACGCGGAGAAAGGCCGCAGCGGTGCCACCTTTGTCTGGATGATGGCTGCGTCTATGAAGGGGTGAGATACGGCCGGTGAGCTGGGGCATTAAGTTACCGCATCGTCCTGTGAGAAGACTTCATCTGTTCTTCCGTGAACTCCTGGGGAAGACCTTTTTTTGAAGCAGAGGTCAATATTCAGAACAGGCATGAACCACTTCACTCACCAAGGAAGCTGTAATAATCTCCTGCCATGGTCTCTATGTCCTCTTTCACCTCACCTTGCGCACCTTTGGATAGCTCATCTGTGTTGAGCTCCACATACCAGTCGCGTGGTACGGCATTGACTTGAGGTCTGGTAGAAGAACCATGGGAGTTCGGGTTGGCCGTCCTGGAAGATCCACTGGGTGTCGCGCCATCGCGGGCATACGAAGGCCCTTGAGGTTGAGGGCCGACAGAAGGAGGGGGCATATCTGGCATCGGTGGCCTCTGGGATGCGGCGGGAGTCGTTCGAGCACGTCCATGTCCAGTGGACCGAGGCGGTGCGGTTCCAGGCCTGGGAGGTCTGTCCTGCGCACGCGTCCATGGAGAAGGTCCTGGGCCATGGGGAGCACCAGTGTAGCTAAATCCGCCGGCGTAAGCACTGGGAGACCACGCCTCCGGCAAAGGTGGCGCGTAAGATGAACTGGGAGCCGTCGGACCATGTCCATATGCAGCTGGACCATATGCAGTTGGACCAGGTTGATTGTAGCTGCCTCCCCAGCCTCCGGTGGATGACATCCCAGGGGAGTGGGGTGGAATCGTCCATCCGCCCCCATATCCTGGCTGATTGGACCCGTAGGAGTAGCCAATGGGACCTGCTGCGGGCGGGGTCGTTGGTGAAGTGGGAGTCGTCGGGGTTGCAGAGCTGAGCCCTGGGTTCGACCCACGAGGGAGCAAAAGAGTGGGCCAGAGTATCTTCCAGTACCTAAGTGCCGTATGTTCGGGTAAGTCTGGTGGCAGATCTCCGGCCGCCAATCGCTGTCCGATATAGAGGATTTGAGCGGCCACACGGGCTGCTTTCTCAGCCTTAAGAGTAGTTCTCTCCGGAGTGTTTAGAAAGCGAGGGCCCTTCAGAACTGGATATTGGTTCTGGAGGTGTTGTACTGAATATAAATTGTGAGTTAATCAACATGATCATGGTTCGAGTACGCACGGTATCCGCCGCGGCACAGATGACACGCTGCTGCCAAAGCCCACTTGGCATACCCTCGAAACGTCTGGTCGGCATCATCTGTGATGTAGTGTTGAAATAGCTCCCAGTCTTGGATGGCAAGGTTGGGAGGGATGTTGAGGGATTGGAATAGGAGGCGGAGGGCGTTTTGAATGTCCGTCCAGTGAACAGTCAATGTGTCAATGGGGAGCTGCTGCTCAGCCCAGTCGATATCCGCCGCATCGAATGGGGAAGCTCGCATGCGATCCCATAGTAGATCTACGAAGGTCGCCATATATTGTTGATGGTGGAGGGGTGATGTAGCCAAGTGAACGAGGTACAATGAGGGTCAGGATAGCCCTCGGTAAACATACAGGAATGCGCCGCTTTATATAGGCATATGAGTACTGGGAGATAGTACGGGCCATCGATTGTCGTGACTCACCGGGCCATTCAGGTCAGAAGACGGTGACGTGGATAGTGCACTCATGGCAGCAACGTGGTGGGCACCTTGTCGCGGCACTGGGCATACCTCGAAGGATCCGATCGCGCCACGGAGATGGCCCCAGAATTATGCAGAAGACGCCGTAATTGTCTCTAATAAGACGGACGGTATGGGATCGTATGATCGACTGAATGCTCAAAAGACATCACACGCGGTAAGCATGATGCCAACAATCACCGGACAGACGAGGGGCAGTATCGTCAGGTAGAGCAAGAGATCGACATATCACTGAAGGAACTATTCCTTATTCCTATGAGGCCGATAATGGTTGGCCAAGACCTTGTAATGGTCTATGTGCGCTATCCAGAGCCACTTTGGACTTCGGGCGGGTAGAGGGCCCCGAACTGCGGGCAGAAAAGGGCGTTAGCTCCGTAGTGTCACTGAGTCGAGGCCTTGGAACGAAGGACAAGCTGTGCAAAGCAGGTGAACCAAGCGCAGACGAGCAACATGAGAAGGAGAGTCGAGAGACAATGCTGCGCCAAAAGCCGCGGTCGCAGTTTGCAGAAACCCAGTTTTTGTTTGTCGACGCGTCGCGCGACGCGGCGTCTTCCCAGGGCGGACTTTTCCGTGTGCTCAGTCATGACCAAATGAATCCCTATGCCGCAACCTCGCACAAACTGTACATTTGCTCGCCGCACAAGTTCTATCCTCCAGCGTGACTCTGAGATGGCAAGCCCTGTACACTCTCTTGGAAGCTGATGCGGCTCAGTCTGTCCGCACGTAACCGACTCTGCGGCATGGACCCTCGCAACCTGCGCCGCCAGCCCACGATGGGGATGCGCCGAACGGTCGCATGCCACACCGACAGCGACTTGAGCGGACGCGACCTGTGCTACAGTATATAAAGGCCACTGCATTCTGGACCAATATCCACACCGTTCTCGAGTCAGCAATCGTCCGGGTTAGAACGTAAGTGTTGAGAAAAAACATGGTCTTCGAGGTTCCTGAGCGCTTTCGACTGGTCATTGGTGCGCAATTTGAACCACTCCACACATCCCACAACTAATTTCTTGTTCAGCCACGGCGACCGGCACGGTCTTCTTGAATGTCGTGCGTACATCGTTCCTGGCAAGCTCTCTGTGATCTGAGTTTTTACCAGTATCAATACATCAATGTGGGCCGTGCTCGCGCCGCGGCTGGGATCAAGTATCCCCAGCTGTACGCCGAGCAGGCCGAATTGGCTAAGACCCCCATGGCCTAGAAGTTCAACTGCGCTCAGCGCGCGCACCAGAACACGCTGGAGAGCATTACCTATGTGCTCCTCATGTGTGTTATCTTCATAGATTGCATGGACGCCGCTGAGCTGTATGCAGGTCGTTCGTCACCGGCCTCAACTATCCTGTGGCGGCGAGCGGCCTGCTTGCCGCGTGGATTATCGGACGTGTTCAATACACGTATCAGTACTCAAAGGGCGATGCGAGCAAGCGTAGAGGACAGCTATTCAATATCGCACTGACCGGTGAGCGCAATGGACCCCGACGATGACGCAGGTGCTGATTACTTGGCAAGGCTGATCTTGACGTCTGTTGCCTCGGCCGGCCAGCTTGTCTACGCGATGTACAAGTGAAAACGGCGGGTGAAGAGGATGGGGTCTTCCGTTGCCCCAACCTAGATATATACTGCACCGCCAGGACGCGTATGCCTCGAGATTCTTCTCGAGCACCTCAAGCTTTCGCTGATTTGATGTCGCCCTGCCAGGTTCGTGGTTCTTGTTACAGCACATAGCTTGGACAGAGAAGATCTTATGCCATTACTCTGGACTATGCACGCAGCACATTGGAAGTCCTGATAATGAGACCCCTTTACCAGTGATGGCATCTCCAGAAAGCCCGCGTTTACTCTGAATGGAGAATGCTGGATGGGATACGCCATGCCACATAAATAATTCATTATATCGTGTATCATGATGATGTAGTAATTGGACCCACTCTGCTCTCGTGTATTGTATGAGCCCCGGTGGTCTCAGTCCCTGTCTGTCCACCTTGAAGACGTATCAATGGGTCAGGAAGATGCAGGGTCAGTGGCTAGTGGTGCTGCGCCGACTCAGCAATGTATTGTACCTGTTTGGTTCCTCAGTCTCGGCTTGCTGATCGCATTTGCATACTCACCATCTTCGCGTGGAAGCATTGCCGAGCACTTTCGCTGCTCGTTCAACGCGGCGAAAGGCCGCAGCGGTGCCACCTTTGTCTGGGTGATGCTTGCGTCTATGAAGGGGTGAGATACGGCCGGTGAGCTGGGGCATTAAGTTACCGCATCGTCCTTTGAGAAGACTTCATTTGTTCTTCGGTAAAGTCCTTGGGAAGACCTTTGAAGCAGAGGTCAATATTCGGAACAGGCATGACGGTAACCACCTCACTCACCGAGGAAACTGTAGTAATCTCCTGCTATGGTCTCTAGGTCCTCTTTCACCTCACCTTGCTCACCTTTGGATAGCTCATCTGTGTTGAGCTCCACATACCAGTCGCGTGGTACGGCATTGACCTGAGGTCTGGTAGACGATCCACGGGAATTCGGGTTGGCCGTCCTGGAAGATCCACTGGGCGTCGCCCCACCGGGGGCATACGAAGACCCGTTAGGTTGAGAGCCGGTATAACGAGGGGGCATTTCCGGCATCGGTGGCCTTTGGGATGCGGCTGGAGTCGCTCGAGTACGTCCATGTCCAGTGGAAGGAGGCGGTGCGGTTCCAGGCCTCGGAGGCCCATCCTGTGCACGCGTCCATGGAGAAGGTCGCGGGACATTGGGAGGACGAGTGTAGCTAAATCCGCCGGCGTAAGTACTGGGAGACCACGCCTCTGGCAAAGGTGGCGCGTAAGATGAACTGGGAGCCGTCGGACCATGTCCATATGCAGCTGGACCATATGCAGTTGGACCAGGCTGATTGTAGCTGCCACCCCAGCCTCTGGGCGGTGACATCCCAGGAGAGTGGGGTGGGGTCGTCCATCCGCCCCCATATCCTGGCTGATTGGACCCGTAGGAGTAGCCACTGGGACCTGCTGCGGGCGGGGTCGTTGGTGAAGTGGGAGGCCTCGGGGTTGCAGGGCGGAACCGTAGGCTCGGATGACGAGGGACATAATGGGTGCGACTTTCTCGACCTTTCAAAAGAGCGGGCCAGGCTACCTTCCAGTACATAAGTGCCTGATGTTCGGGTACGTTTGGTGGCAGATCTCCGTTCGTCAATCCAACATGGACGATTTCTGCGGCCACACGAGCTGATTTTTCAGCCTTGAAAACGGTTCTCTCTGGAGTGTTTGGAAAATGATTGTGTTCCATAAGCGGAGCTTGTTCTTGGATTCGTTCCACTGAACATAAATTTTGAGTTAATCATTAGGATCGTGGTTCGAGTACGCACTTTGTCCAACGCGGAACAGATGACAAGCTGCTGCCAAAGCCCACTTGGCATACCCTCGAAACGTCCGGTCGGCATCATCTGTGATGTAGTGTTGAAATAGCTCCCAGTCTTGGATGGCAAGGTGGCACGGGGTGTTGAGGGATTGGAATAGGATGCGGAGGGCTTTTTGAATGTCGGACCAGTGAACTGCAATTGTGTTTATGGGGAGCTGCTGCTCAGCCCAGTCAATATCCTCCGTATCCAAAGGGGAAGCTCGCATGTCTGCCCATAGCTGATCTACCAAGGTCGCCATATTGCTGATGGTGGAGGGGTGATGTAGCCAAGTGAACGAGGTACAATGAGGACCAGTGTAGCCCCTGGTGAACATACAGGAATGCGCCGCTTTATATATGCAAATATGCACCGGGAGATAGCACGGGCCATCGATTGTTGTGACTCACCGGGCCATTCAGATCAGAAGAGGCTGACTTGGATAGCGCACTCATGGCAGCAACGTGGTGGGCGCCTTGTCGCGGCACTGGGCACACCCCGAAGGATAGGATCACGCCGCAGAGACGGCCCCAGAATTATGCAGAAGACGCCGTGCTTGCCTCTAATAAGACGGCCGGCATTGGATCGTATGATCGATGGAAAGATCAAAAGACATCACACGCGGTAAGCATGATGCCAACAATCGCCGGACAGGCGAGGGGCAGTATCATCACGTAGAGCCAGAAATTGACCATTGACTGAAGGAACTATTCTTGTGAGGCCGACACTGACTGCCCAAGACCTTGGAATGGTCTATGGGCGCTATCCAGAACCACTTCAGACTTCAGGCCGCACTTCGTGTCAAGTGGGGGTAGAGGGCCCCGAACTGCGGGCGTTAGACCCCGCTGCGTCACTGAGTCGACGCGTTGGAATCAAGGACCAGCTCAATTTTGCAAAGCAGGTGAACCAAGCGCAGACGAGCAACATGAGAAGGAGAGTTGAGAGATAAAGCTGCGCCAAAAGCCGCGGTCGCAGTTTGCAGAAGCGCAGTTTCAGTCTGTCGACGCGTCGCGCGATGCGCCGTCTTCCCAGGGCGGACTTTTCCGTGTGCTCGGCCATGACCAAATGAATCCCTACGCCGCAACCTCGTACAAATTGCAAATTTTCTCGTCGCACAACACGTATCTTCCAGCGTGGCTCTGAGATGAAAAGCCCTGTTGGATCTTCTGGCAGCTGGTGCGGCTCAGTCTGTCCGCACGTAACCGACTCTGCGGCATGGACCCTCGCAACCTGCGCCGGAAACCCACGATGGGGATGCGCCGAACGGTCGCATGCCGCACCAACAGCGACTTGAGCGGACGCGACCTGTGCTCCAGCATATAAAAGCCATTGCATTCTGGACCAATATCCACACCGTTCTCGAGTCAGCAATCGTCTGAGTTAGAACATCATAAGTGTTTGAGAGACATCATGGTCTTCGAGGTTCCTGAGCGCTTTCCGCTGGTCATCGGTGCGCACTTTGAACCACTCCACACATTCCATGACTAACTTCTTGTTCAGCCACGGCGACCGGCACGGTCTTCTTGAATGTCGTGCGTACATCGTTCCTGGCAGGCTCTCCGTGATCTGAGTTTCTACCAGTATCAATACAACAATGTGGACCGTGCTCGCACGGCGGCTGGGATCAAGTATCCTCAGCTGTACGCCGAGCAGGCCGAATTGGCTAAGAACCCCATGGCCTTGAAGTTCAACTGCGCTCAGCGCGCGCACCAGAACACGCTGGAGAGCATTACCTATGTGCTCCTCATGTGTGTTATCTTCATAGATTGCATGGACGCCGCTGAGCTGTATGCAGGTCGTTCGTCACCGGCCTCAACTATCCTGTGGCGGCTAGCGGTCTGCTTGCCGCGTGGATTATCGGACGTGTTCAATACACGTATAAGTACTCACAGGGCGATGCGAGCAAGCGTGGAGGACAGCTATTCAATATCGCGCTGACCGGTGAGCATTAGCGACCCACGATGATGATGCAGATGCTGATGACTTGACAGGGCTGATCTTGACGTCTGTTGCCTCGGCCGGCCAACTTGTCTACGCGATGTACAAGTGAGAACGGCGGGCGAAGAGGACGGGGTCTTTCGTTGCCCCAACCTAGCGGAAAAGCAGGATGTATGCATGCGTACGCCAAGGACTTCAGTCGATAATCAGAGATGAATTGATTGCGCCTTTTCCTGTATGTGCCTGATGCGAAACTGGCAACATCATCCCGTGAACGTGCAGAGGTCAGTCCAAAGAGTCTGTCCGGTTACAGGAGGTTCAAGCCGGAGTGTAAGAGGGCTACTCTACCACTGAACCCTGTGAAGGAGGCACATGACTCTGGTGGATCAGGGTACTCTGAGACAAAGCACCTCAGCGCTTATTTCCTCCCCGATTGCTGTCGCCACCGTCGAGACGGAGAAGTTGCTTTTGGTCTGCTATAAGCTTTCAGACAGGCCAACAGCTCGAAGGAATTAAAATGCCTGTTGAACTTCCCGAACAGTATCCCTGGGTTATCGGTGAGTCATATCACTGATATGCTCCTGCCCAGCGCTAATCAGTGGTGCAGCTACGGCGACCAGCGCCGTATTCCTGAACATCGTACGCATGCTCTGGCCTGCAATGCTAACCGACACTGAAATAACCTGCTAGTATCAATACAGCAACGTGGAGCATGCTCGTCGTGCTGCAGGGGTCAAGTATCCTCAGCTGTATGCCGAGAAAGCCGAGATGGACAATAACGCACTGGCGTTGAAGTTCAACTGTGCCCAACGGGCGCATCAGAACACGCTTGAGAGCGTTCCTTATGTGCTGCTCATGCACGTGTCTGCCACAAAGTGGAGCAGTTATTGCTGACACGTGCTCTTCTAGGTCATTCGTCGGCGGACTCAAGTACCCTGTAACGACTACGGGACTGCTCGGCACATGGATCCTCGCTCGTGTTGGATACACCTATCAGTACTCCCAGGGCGACCCTACCAAGCGCGGTGGTCCACTTACGGGCATTGCTCTTGCTGGTGCGCCAATTGTGACGTGCCCTCAATGCCAGCGTTGCTGAAAAGAGTGAAAGGCCTCATAATTGTTTCCGTCGGAGCGGCCGGGCGGCTCGTTTATGCAATGCGTCGGTGAGCGTATCGGCTCACAATAAGAGGCGTGTTGCTATCATGGCGGCTGGGCTGTAATAATATGCTCGAGAACAACAGTAGGTTTTGAATCCAACGCTCTCCAGCCAATGCCGGGCCGGCGCGTTTCCATCAAATAAGTACGTCATATCAGGGTGCAGGTAATGTCTTCAAGGACCCTTTATATAAACCGGGGTCGTATCATGGGTTACGCGTACACGGCAGGCGCCACGTCCACTCCTTTTTTTCATGCCGGTTTCTAGCAGGAACGATGATTTCGCTTACGCGTCTTTATGGGACGTATAACATAACCAGACACCAAGGGCCCAGCCAGCAGATGACCTCATTTCGTCGCTCGTTTGCGTGCCCCTCCGTGCTCTAATAATGCCGCTCACTCTCGTCCTCCCGGATAATTACGGTTGGGTTGGCCGTATGTCTTCGTCTTCCTCGAGCCTCAACATCACGTGCTAACCGCCTTGTAGTCGCCGCCGCCTCTACTGTCTGGCTAGTGACCTACCAAACGGTCAATGTCAGTGCGGCCCGCAAGGCTGCGGGCGTGAAGTACCCTCAGCTGTACGCTGAGAAGGCCGAGGTGGAAAAGAGCCACGAGGCCATGAAGTTCAACTGTGCACAGCGAGCGCATGCGAACACGCTCGAAACTTTGCCTCTCATGCTCGCCGGGTTCGTATTTTGATTTCCTGCAATCGCGATGATGGGCTCAGACTTGGGCAGAACCCTCTTCGCGGGTCTGTATTACCCTATCCCTGCTGCTGCATCCTGTGCGATCTGGGTCTTTGGTCGTATCATGTACACCATCAACTACTCCACGGGCATCCCCTCCAAGCGTAATAAGAACGGTGGCGAGCTTACTGCTGTTGGCTTGCTAGGTGTGTGCATAACCAGATGCTGCCCATGATGGTATGGAAATCTGACGTGGGTGCTACAGGTATCGCGCTTCTTTTCACCTGGACACCAATCGCGATGATTCTTGCCACATTTTGATGGCTATATTGGTAGTAATGTCCACAATAATGTGGAGAGTGCGTTCGCTTGAGAATTTATCGGGTTGGTGTGGCATTCGAGTCCTTGTTCCCAGTGTCGTGATGGGTTCCTGCTAGGGACTCTCCGTGCTTCTTGATGCTATGATGAAATACGCACAGGGACGCTTCTCCCTAGTCATCCTGTCACTTCAGTGTAACATGTCCTCGTCGTTCGAATATGCCGCTCACACAATCGCCGGGCAAGTTCACTCTGAGTAACTTGCGAGCGCGCACATGCTGTTAGTATGCTTCGATCTTTAGCATCTCAGTGGTCACCCCCAGCACCTCTTTTCTCTGCTCGTACCAAGCAGTCGATGTAAACACAATGCGCAAGACAGCAAGAATCCAGTTATGGAGGAAATGTGCACTGCGGCGATTACGGGCATCCAGTTGCGGTACCCGGACTGTGCGGAGCCTGGGGTGTCCGGCGCGCGACGGCGGACATGAAGTTTGGGGGATAAGAATAACGCCTATGTTGGTATTCTCGGTCCCGCCGCTCTGACAGGTAGGTTCCATTGGACCTGCTTGGTGCTCAGCTGCTAAAGAGAGGCGATTCTCAATGCAGCAGGAGTCGTAGAGTCTATCCAGCAGATTTTCGGCGCGGCAAGTCAGTAAAACGAAGCGTCTTTCATTTGTACATTACGTTTGGATACCGGAGTCACTCGTGTCCCCCCGCATCGCTTATGAGCAAGCATTGCTTTCATCTCATGCTATTTCCGTCGGTGGTCCGGTGAGACGCTGCAGAGCCTCAGCATACTTCGCCCTGATGCCCTCAATGATGTCATCGGGAATGGCAGAGTTGTACGGGATACCCTCCTTCTCGCGCTTCAGGAGGAAGTCGCGCAGATACTGCTTATCGAAAGATGTCTGTGCTTGCCCTGTTACAGCATGAGTCTGAGCTCACGGTCTCAAGTAACACGTGCGTACCAGGCTTGTACAGCTTCGCTTCCCAGAACCGTGACGAATCCGGCGTGAGCACCTCGTCGACCAAGATCAACCTCTCCTTCAAGCTCTGTCCCTCATGCGTCGCCGGAAGGAGACCAAACTCGAACTTCGTGTCGGCGAGAATGAGCCCGCGCTCAGCAGCATGCTTGGACGCGAAGTTGAAAATCTCGATGGTCTTCTCCGCGACAAGAGCGCAGAGCTCGGCGCCTATCAGTTTGGCAGCTAAGTCACACGTCAGCATCATACTCTAGCAACTTCTTAGATGGCGCATACCCTCATCGGGATGGATGTTCATATCTTTTTGTCCTGCCTCAGCTTTCGTGGAAGGCGTGAACATGACTTGTGGGAGCTTGTCCGACTCGACGAGCCCTTTCGGCAGCTCGATACCATGGATGGACCCCGTCACCTTATACTCTTTCCACGCGGAGCCTACCGATCGCGTCAGATATGATGAATAACAAGGGTAATTGTTGACTGACCGGAAAGATACGCTCGCACGATCGCCTCTATGGGGACAACCTCTGCCTTCTTTACGAGCATTGTACGCCCTTGCAGCACATCGGCGTGCTTCTTGATAGCAGCTGGCATAGCATCGACATCCGTGGTGATGAGATGGTTGGGAATGATATGCTCGATTAGGCGGAACCACTCCAGTGAGAGACTGGTGAGTAACTGGCCCTTCCCTGGGATGCCCTATACCATCCCTGTCATTGTAGATCATTGTCGGGCGTGACTCGGACTCACGGCAGGTAGGACAACGTCGAACGCTGAGATCCGGTCAGTAGCGACCATAAGCAGCTGATCATCTGCTCCTGGCACGCCATAGAGGTCGCGTACCTTTCCCCTGTTGAGAAGGGGAAGGTCGGGGAACGACGTGCTCGTGATGGTGGTGGTCATGGTGGGCTCGAAATTTCGCTTACGTAAGGAAGGGGTCCATTAATCACCGGAAAAGGGAACCAGGTAAGAGTAGGTCTGTAGTGATGTTCTGTAATCTTAGACAGAGTAGTGACCCAAAAGCCATTCATGGAATGGTGATTCATATAGAGGTCCCTCTAACGGCATCAAGGTGGATCCCCTTGTCGTAAAGGACCACCAGCATGATGAGAAGCAGCATTACTGGATGTCCAAAACGGTCAAAAGCTTCCGTGCGTGCGCGTCCTCTGAAGTCCAAGGTAGCTTGCGCGTCGCGAACCACCCTAGCGCAGGACCACGCATACATCGCTCTCCCTCAAAACCTCCCATCACCCTCCTTCTCTAGACGTTCAAAATGACCTCTATTGGTACTGGATATGATCTGTCTGCTAGTACCTACTCGCCAGATGGCAGGATCTTCCAGGTGCGTCATGCTGTTCTCTGTTTGATGAACCGTCTGAACGCGAGTCAATTAGGTCGAGTATGCTGGGAAAGCTGTCGAGAACTCGGGGTACGTCGTATAGTACAGAACGTACCTCCAGTGCGTTGATTGGGGTCTTAGAACTGTGATTGGCTTGAAGGTGAAGGATGGTGTGATTCTCGCTGTGGAAAAGCTCGTGCACTCGAAGCTCCTCGTGCCAGAGGCAAACCGGCGCATACAGACAATAGATCGTCACATTGGCATGGTAAGTCCTATCTGCCTCGAAATGGTGATATATACCAACATGATTAATAGGCCACCGCCGGTCTCCTCGCTGACGGGCGCCATCTTGCCAACCGCGCGCGGGACGAAGCATCCAACTACCGCGACCTCTACCGCTCCCCACCTACGCTGCAAGCGCTTGCCGACCGGGTTGGTCTCTACGTGCAGGCATACACCCTTTACTCTTCTGTCCGGCCATTCGGCATCAGCGCGCTCCTTGGTGCTGTGGACAAGTCTGGGCCAGTGCTGTACGTTGTGGAGCCAAGTGGCGTGTTTTATGTACGTGTTGCGGCGAGTGCCACCGAGAGCTTGTTTGCTGATGACGGTCTAGGGTTACCATGGCGCTGCTGTTGGAAAGGGTCGCCAGCTAGCGAAGACGGAGCTGGAGAAGCTCGACCTGCCAAACATGACCACCCGTCAAGCGGTGTTTGAGGCTGCACGGATGTACGCCATGGCCTTCCTACCGATATCGAAAAGTGCTGACCCTATTCTAGAATACATCTGGTTCACGACGATGCGAAGGACAAGGAATTCGAGCTGGAGCTGTCGTGGATTGGTGCTGAGTCGAACTATCAGCATGCACCCGTGCCCAAGGACCTGTTCGCCGAGGCTGACACCAAGGCGAAAGAGGCCCTCAACGAGGGCATGGAAGACTGATTGTATAGTTGTGCTCATAATTCATTACGTGTCTCAAGAGACTGGCGTGCGTGCATTGCACGAGTTATGGCTTCCCTCGAGTGGCTCAGCATTCCAATTTCCCAATTTGCGAATCTAAAGGGAAATAATTATTGCAAGCCCAAATGTGTGATAGTATACAACAACTGTGAATAAGCAAGATCACTCAGAAAGTAGGAAATATACAACAGGACGACAATAAGAAATTTCGATTCTATCCTCCCTCACTCGGACCGACCAGGCTGCATGAATCGACGAATGGGGCTGATGCTGAGTCCTCCAAAGGACTTGTCAAGCTCGTTGGTAGCTTCTTCAGCCTCACTTGCGCTCGACGACTTCCAGCTGCTGCTCAATATTGAGCCTGCAGACATGGACATCGCTCCAAGGAGACGGGACTTCAATGCGGGATCGCTTGTCGGCTCTTCTTCTTCCTCTTCGTCCTCCGTTTCTGCTTCGGCCTCGTCGTCGTCGAATCCATCTGGCTTCGCCTGTGCCCAGGTTCTGTACAGGCCCTCTATGTACGATTCGGTCGCAGGCAGTGTATAGGGATCGAACGGGAAGAAACTGTCCAGATGGGCAGCTTGGCTGATATTGATTCTCGCGAGTGAATGGGGGTTCATCCGCGTAGGAGTGGCTGAGATGGGGCTATCGTCCGACTGGATCATCGACCGGCGGTTCGCATCGATGATCGAGTGGCAGTAAATGAAGTTGGTGTATTTCGCGACCGCCGCAAACTGATGCACAACATGCTTGAAGCAGTACCTGAGCGGGTTGAGCGGCGAGGTAACCGCCCGCTGCATCACGCTCAGCTCGGGCATCCAAAGCCCAGCGCGCGAAGATGATGGGAAATCCTCTTCGTCAGCATCGGGCACTTCTTCGGAAGAATTCTGTTGCAGGTCCCTCCAGCGGAAGCAGAAGATGACCATGATGGCCTGGGCGATCGCATAGAAGGTCGCGCTTCTGTTGTCCGTGGGGTCATCATCATCCACATCCAATCGCCGGGCAAGAAACTCGCAGAGTAAGCTCACGACTCTCCGTGTGTTCTCGCGGTTGACGCAGTTTGCCCGGCTCACAAAGCCAGCGACGTAGCTGACGCTCGCCAGGCGGACCACGGTGGTCGTATCCCCGTCGAAGAGTGCCTTCTGCAGGAGCAGACCCTGGAAGAGGTCGGCGAAGGAAGCGTCGAGCGAGGTAAAGTAGAATAGGAGGAACTGGGTGTAGCGGGTGCGGAAGGTCGGAAGGATGGTGCGGTCGAAGATGCTGAGTAGATGTAGGAACTGTCCATGGAGCAATCGGTGGCGAGCCTCGGGAGAGAGCAGCAACGGGACTTCGTTGACCGGCGTTATCGGTGTAGATGACCCAGAGTAAGATCGAGGTGTAGCCAGATCTGGATGCCCCACCCTTTCGAAGTACTGGAAGAGCAGCCTGAGGATGGCATCGAGCTTCGTGACCATCGCGTGGATGCCTGCGTGCTTGACGGTGTCTGGTGTCGTCTGCTCCTGGCCGAGATCCTCTTCCGGACCACCTTCAGAGGAGATATCGCTCAAATCGATCTCTTCCTCATCCTCTCCATCAGCCGCTTCCTCCTCTTCTGGAGCATTCTCGCCCACGACAAGGTCGAACGGGTCCAGCTCGAACACCCCATCTGCGTCAGCTCCTCCTGGGCCCTCCAGATCTTCGTACGCAATCTGGACCTCAACATCGATCATGACAGCCCGCTCAATCACCAACCCCAGTATTCGGCCTGAGAGTTGGGGGCAGTAGGCGCTGATTCGAAGGAGGTTGCGGATGTATGTGACTTGGGCGTGTTTTGGTTCCCGCTTGTGGGGGAAGTGCTTGGACAGGACGGGGAAAATGGCGGCGGGTAAGGTTGGGATTAGGGAAAGCAAGTGAGAAGTCAGCGTGTGTTGTCGGTCATAGACAGTGCCTCGAGTCATGGGGGAAGCAGATCCATCCACGGAGAGGTTCTCAACGGCCCTCAAGCCTGAATCTGTGGTTACCGTTAGTGAATGAGAGATGGCTTCAACAATTCGACGCACTGTAAGTGAACCCTCTGACATTCCTGTCCAGCACGTTCCCTAGATATTCTGGCTTCGCGCTGACAAGTAAGCCCACGAAAGCGATGTAACTCTTGACGAACTGCTCGTCGGCAGTGCTCCAAGGCAAGCTGAGAACCGAGTCGACGAGCGAGGCGTACAACTTTTCGAGTTGAGAGACGACGTGCGAGAGCGCATCGAGCCATGACCTCAGCTGCTCGAGCGATGTTGTGGAATCGGGCTTTGAGGCAGTCGAGAACTGAATGACAAGCTCCTGGTATGGCGCGTTCCGTCCCTACTCAAGCAATTAGCCTACCAGCCGATCACCCAACTAGAAGAACATACCTTCCGCCTCTCCGCCAATGCGTTCTTCACGAACGTAAGATACATGTGTGTCCGATAGCTCGCATTCCTGTTCAATCCCGTGTCTTTCTTGGGCGAGGACGAGGCGCCCGCCAGGTCGGGCGCGGTCATTGACCTGCGCGGTTTCTTCCTCGGTGGCTCCATAGGGTGCGGCGCGAGAGTGCGCGGTTCCCTTGTCACAGGGGCGCGCGAATGTGTGTGAATAGGGTGGATCATACCACTGTTGCTGCTTGAGACAGCAACTGGCATAGTCAAAGAATGAAGAAGCAGGCTGCGGTCTGAGGGAAGGAGGGTATCCAGCGCAACCTCTTCGTTGGTGACTGCACAAATGAGCGTGTCGCGTGCAAGGTCAAGGGCGGTCCACCTATCACGGGAGCAAAATTTGCTCGGCGTCATTCGGCTCCGGTCACCGCTAACAATGAATTGGACCCTATCGCCACAACCAATCTTGCGAAGAAGGGTGAAATTACAATACAATACGAATGTCCACATACATGAGTACAGTGGTATCTCATCCCCGGATCAAGGTATTAAAGGATGTCGACGGGATCGGGTAGCTCGTCCGCGCCTTCTGGAACGCATCAGCCGACATGGGCGGCTGAGGGGAGTACTCGTCGTCCATCGAACTTCTGAAGTTTTCTAGCTCCCGCATGATGCTTCCCAAGCCTGCACCCAGTCTCTCACGCAGGCCTTGCGCGCCACTCAGGACACCATCGTCTGTTGATGCGGCGCTACCCAGAGGTGCGCCTTCCCAACCTGCGCTGATCTGTGCCCAGTCACTTCTCTGCGCGAGGTACGGTCGGAGCAGGATCGGGTCGACGCGGTTCAGGATCGAGTCGGAAATGTACGACTTCAGCGTGGTAGGCTGTACGACGAAGAGGTTTCCAAGCTGCCGAATGAACTCAAATCGCTCGTTGATGATCGGGATGTTGTACTTCGACATTGCGTCTTGATACATCGCCAGGTCCTTCGTGAGCAT
Source organism: Calocera viscosa TUFC12733 (assembly GCA_001630345.1). Lineage (NCBI taxonomy): Eukaryota > Fungi > Basidiomycota > Dacrymycetes > Dacrymycetales > Dacrymycetaceae > Calocera > Calocera viscosa. Next base: position 269,554 of record KV417277.1, on the reverse strand, counting down.
CAGGCCGCCCAGCGCGGAGACAGAGAACTTCTTCAGGTGTTCCAAGAGCATGCTCTGGAAGGAAACGCCGATCTCCGTCAGGAACGTCTCCTGGTTCTTCCCGGTCAAGCTTTCCCGAGCGGCGTCCTTGACCTTCACGAGCATGTCACACGAAGCTGTACAAGGCTCCGTGCTGGCGCGAGCGAACGTCATATCGTCGTTTCGCGGCCGGAAGTCATTGCGCTTCTGCTTCGCCAATTGGGAGGCGAGCCAGGCGAGAACAACTGGAGATCCCCATTAGAGCGTGGGTGCGGTTCATGGGAAGAGAAGCTTACCATCAATCGCCTTCTGTACTAGAGTATCCATCGATGTCTCTACCCGATTAACGACACTGTTGTTGTACACAACCATCTCCCTCCTCACGGTCACACCCGAGCCCGCCAGGGGTAAGATCGCGGTATTGACATACTGCTGCCATAAATGACAGACAAAGTCGATCGTCTTGACGACTTGCAATGGTGACAGATCCGGCTCCAGTTTCGGATCGCGCGATTCGAGCCGGTATACAGCGCTGTCAATGGCGGTCTCGATATAGGACCGACCCAGAGTCTCGGATATGACGCGCAGAAGGGCGAAAGCATTCTTGCCACTACAAGAGATATTAGCTTGACCCCACTTAGAAGCCGGTTTGCACCTACACATCACCACTTGCTGACAGCTCAACGCACCGCCCAACGGCCTCCGCGTGCCACTTGAGCATGGTCTCCGCTGCTCCAATCGTCAAACGCCCATCCACCTCTCTCACAGGGTCCTCAATCACGGCATCACTTTGCCTCTTTTGATCCATCTGACTGCCGCCAGAGGTGCCTAGGCCGGTCACTTTCATGAACGCTGCCGCTGCCTGAGCGGTCGTGGTATTGCCTTGCACCGCATTGGCGACGTTGGAGGTCACACTTGAAGTAGAGGTAGAGATCTGGTTCATGAAACGATTCATGAGACCATCGGTCTTGGTAGTCTTGTGGGCTTGGGCCTGTGAGATCATCAGTGGGCGAGCACAGTGAGAAAATATTAGGACACTCACATGATAGCGAGAGAAACGTATTAGGAAACCTGCATACAACTCGTGCAAACTCTTACTTTCTCTATCCAGCCATCGGGTTCCCTCAGTGTACGGAATAAACAGCTCCTCCATGGCTGTCTCGAGCACACCGCTCAAATTCCCAGGACCAGAAGACACAGCAGTAGTGGGTGGTTTACCCAGGACAGCAGTCGGCGATGAGAAGTCATAGCCCTTGAGATCGTCGACCAGGCGAGAGATTTGCATGTGGCAGAGATGCAGCATCCTTAAGAATGCCAGAGATGACAGGTTCGAAGCTTGATCAAGAAGGATCTCGAGTTGTCTTTGAATCTGGAAGCACGTTAGCTTACATTTGCAGTAATAAAATCAGGTCACTCACGAGCTGTGCAAATACGCGCTGCAGGAAGACCTGCAGAACCTGCATGGGATTCGGGAAAACAGCTTGCACGATCTGTGATTCTTCGGTAACGGTGGCCCTGATTTTCTGCAGGAGCAGAGACAGCGACGGCTCTGTTCTTGGAGGTGGGGAAGTTGGGGAAGATATCGATTTCCATCTGGATGAAAGTCAGGATGCGAGCCTATTGGAAAGCGATGTGCATACATCTCTTCCGTCTCCAGCGAGGATGGCTCGATTGACGACGCCGATATGAAGAACTCATGCTGGTTTACGTATATTTGGATACACGAGTTGCCGCCATTGAAATCCAGCAGGATTTGAGCACAGTGCTGTTCGCACAAATCAAAAACAGGAACTCGACGCCGACGTGTTGCTTACAGCCATCATCTTCGGTTCACCTTTCCGGTACGATCTGTCAAACAGTCGGAGGATGTCCTTCTCGAACTTCTCGCAGTATCGCTCGATGTTTTCTCTCGTCTGTTCCACATCAGCCACGGATCCAGCCTGCCATGGGTGTAGACCCACCTTCTCAGCCCCAGAAACATCCACCTCCTTCGCCAGAGCGCTCAATCTTCGACAAATGATCGCAACCTTCTCACGGCCCTCCCTCTCCTTCCCTCGCTCCTTCCTGAGCGCTTCGAGCTTCGTCACGTCTCCCTTCGCGAATTGATTGTAGTAGTCAATCAGGTCGTAGGCCGCCTGTGCGCGTTGTCGAGACTGATGGATCGACTCGAGTTGCTCTCCAATCCGGATCGCCGTGCGTCCCACTTCTCCAATCTTCGTCTCCATTGACGAGAATGATTTCCCGACAGACTCGAAGCCCGAGTTGAGCTCCGACATCCGCTTGGAGTAGTCCCTCTCCGCATCCCGCACGCTCACCTCCATACCCTCGGTGTGCTTTTGGAGATCCCTTCGAATCGCAAGCAGCTTGTCGACGGCCCCTTCAAAGTTGCGGATGAACGGCTTGGGGTCGAATGCTACATGTATAGTCAGTACACCACGTAGCGTAGACCAGTGGGGTACTTACGTCCCGCATCGTCTTTGGACTGAGCAATTAACCGCTCGGAAAGGGATGACACGAAGTCTTTAACGTCAAACCGGTCCTATGGATAACACATGAGCAAGAAGGAGTGTAGACCGTGTTAATGAAGCTCACCTCAAACGTCTTGAGCTGCAACAGTTCGTCGACGGCCGTGTCCGTCGGGAAGAGCGAGTGTGGCCGATTCTGCGCCATCAGAACCTCTCATCTGCTCTCCAACTTCGCGTCTGATCAACGAGAGTGTGGTAAGGTGACTTGGTAGGTGATGCTGCTGATGGGTATATGCGAGAGAGATGCTCGTGTGAATGCAAGGAGTGAATGCCCAACGCGGTGCCCGTAACGACCTGATGTCAGGGACAGCCACGGGCGCCTTCTCTTTCACGTGGTAAAATTCAGGCTCGCCAAAAGAAGCAAAACCGTCAGCATCTTTCTTTCTTCTATTCTAGACACTATAATGGCGTTGATCGCCAACAGCTTGCCTGTAGCTTCTCTCGCTGAACCCGGCCATTTCCTGCTGGTCAATGACCGGATAGCTGCGCCCGGCGAATTCATCTTGCATCATGTCCTTGCGGCATCCTTGAAGGACTCAACCGCAGAGTGTGTCCTGGTCTCATTCCTGGAGCGTTTGGACCATTGGAAGGCTATTCAAAGCAAGCTGGTAAGCAGATTACTGCCGCGCAATCAGACCTTTCTAAAGCTGGCGTGACAGGGAGTCACTTTGGAGACCTACGCCACCCGCAAGTCCTTTGTCTTCGTCGATGCATTCTCACAGATCACAATGCCACCATCCTCTCCTCGATCACAAGATCCCCTCGTCGTTCCTCCCATAGACCCGGAGGCTTCCGTTCCACTCCGACCTCTGTTCGACACCATCGTTGGCGCCCTTCGCTCTGTCGACCCAGAATTGCCCAAGCTGTTATTATTCGACGAAGTGTCCCTGTTAGAGTGGCTCGTACCCTCCCAGGCTGAGGTCACGAGGTTCTGGAGAGCGCTGTTTGCGCTGAAGCAGAAGGTGAGCACATTCGCATCGACGGCAGGATCTCAAGTGACACCACTGCAGATGGGATTTGGTCTGGTGGTTCTCCAGAGCCTGGACGCTTCGCACAACCACATGATCGAGTTCCTCCTGAGTTCATGCACGATGCATCTCGAAATCTCGCCTCTTGCAAGTGGACGCAGCAGTGCAGTCACGGGCGAAATCGCGATGCAGCGCGGTCCTCTGTCCGTATCGGACGGACCCAGTTATAAAGCGGTTCGAAAGCAGGCGTTGCAGTACCGGTTGACGGAGAGCGGTGCTGTTTGGATCGAGCGCGGGACTGGAGGAGGGATGTTATGATGAACAGGACACTCTATTGTTACAACATTCTCTGTGGGATCTATAAGACAGATCGGACGCCGTACATGCAGGTTCTGCAGGCTCGTGAGTTCTATCCTTCTTTACGAGGCCAGACTCTCAACGATATCCACAGCACGCTTAAATAGCGCCTTCTGCTGGGAGGACGCCTGGACCTCGCTTTGACCGCCGCCACATCCCTGCGGCCCCCCGTTTCTCCACTCCAAGTCGCTGCTGCCGAAGAAGATAGATGTATCGAGCCCGTAGATGTCTTCGCTCCCAATGGGCTGCTCGGTGGGGAGCTCCTTGAGGATCGAGTAGAGTTCGTCGAGCTTGCTCTGGGCGGACGACTTCTCCACGGCCTTGGGCGCCGCGGCTTCGGACAGGTAGGGTGAGCCGTCCTCCCGCGTTTGGGACTGGGCAAGCACCACAGTCGGATTCTCGGGCGACGCGGTCAGGGTGTAGACTGCGGAGGGCGTGGGCGGGGCGAAGCCGCCGGCGATGCCTGATTCCTTTCTCAGCAAGAGTCTCTCACTGCGAGACCGCTTATCTCACCCTTCTGGAGTACGACGAAGAATTCAGATGGGGCCATAGTGGGACGGTCTAGATGTGCTCCTGGTGTGGGGGTTATACAGCGGCGGACGATAGCAATGAGGGCAATGTGGTCGTCTGTGTCCTTATGTACGTACCCAGACTAGCCTGCCAGTGCGGTAGGGACTTTCGTCATCAATCGCCGGAGGCAAACAATGATAGGGGCCGGCCTTTTATGTTCCCCGGCTCGGATCCGCTGCCCGCTTTGGTAAAGCCTGGATGTTGCAGGCGCCAAGCCCCAGAATGGGAAAGCAAATCATCAAGCTGCATGTTACAAAGTGATGTTATGTGCTACTGATCATCCTCGTCCTCTTCGTCCTCGTCCGTGTCCGACTCCAGATCCAGGGTCGGCATGGGCTCATCGTCATCGTCCTCCACGGGAAATGTTGCGGTGAAGGTGGAAGTCGTAGATAGTGTTTCCTTTTGTTTGCCTTTGTCCACTACTGTGGTCGTTACCGTTATTTCCTCGTCTTCACGTAAACGAAGGCTTTTTGGGGCTCCGACAACCGAAGCTTCCGGGGCCGTTGACATAACCGTGGGCGTTGAAGCTGAAACGACAGAGGGCGGAGGCGCATTGCGGGAGTTCGATGATTCGGCTGTGGCCATAGAGTGCGTACCATACGAGGCAGGAGGTGCAATTGAATGGTGTGGTGTGACATCCACGTCCATCGCATCCATCCGCGTGCCTTCACCAAAACGAGCTGCGGACGCCGGCGGCGGCGACTGCATCTCCCTGTGCTGCATGAACAACGGCTGACTAGGCCCTGGCTCGGCGGATGCGTGCGGCGACATCTGCTGAGGCAGCACGACAGGCGCGCTTTCCGTCATGTCCGGCGGTGGTTTCCCCGACGCCCGGATGGCGGGAGAGATCTCGGACGCTGGATCGATGGACAGGTCGATGCCGAGTTTTGAAGCGAGAGCGCGCTCTTCTTCGCCGTCTGGTATTTGAAGTCCGAGGATTTCGATAATCGGGATGTTTCGTAGTAGCGGGGGAAGGCGGGGGTGCATAAGTCGCTCGAGACGCTCCGTGACACCTTGAGATGCGCGAAGGGCCTGGACAGTGTCAGCTCATAGCCCGAGAGTTGTGAAAGCATATGCTTACAGCTTCACTCTTGATTGAATTCACAGCCAAGTTGACAGCCACGCCGCCAGCCCCGCCGTGTTCTAACCATTCCACTTCCAAAGCACTCCACACTGCCTTCCACACTGCTGCCTTGTCGGGGTCCGATATGCGCAGATCATCCAGGTGCAGTAGTATGTTGACGAGATGGCGGATAGCCAGCGCTCGAAAGGAAAGAGGAGTTTTAGGGTTCTTCAAGAGTAAGGCGACAACTGTGTGAGACCGTGGGTAAGCATGAGGCATAGAGTAAGTAAGCCAGCTTACTCTGAGAGACCTCAGCTATCTGCTGCACGTCGATCCATTCCTCATGTTTCCGAAACACTTCATCGCCTTCATACCCAGGGCGACTTCGTTTCTTGCTATTTTTCTTCGGCTCTGTCTTTTCTCCTGCGGTTGCAGAAGGAAGGGTGAGACTAAGAAGTGGTAGTAGTAGTTTCAGAAGGTCTGTCGATTGTCTCTCGGTGGGCATGATGCAAGAAGCGAGCAGTGTGTGTATGCAACGCAAGAAAGTAATACAAGATTGCCTATGCCATCCGGTTAGTTTGGGCTACTTTTGAAGAGCATGATTCTTACTGATTCTGATTACGTTCTGCCTGTCTCACGAGTAGAGACAGCAAACGTGAGCCATAAGGAGACATGTGAAGCAATGTTCTACATCCCGTCAGCGTGAATGCCACTTCAAATGCAAAGTGCTCACAGTCTCGCAGTCAAGCTAAGCACCTCCCCTCCGAGCCTCCAAACCTCCCGTAACGCCGCCAGCTCCGCGACCCTCTGCGCCGAGTCAAACGGTTCCTTTGCCTCGTCCTCTCTGAGTTGAAGCATCATGGTGCACAACTGCATGATCGCACCAATAGGCACCGGGACCGGCCTTGAGGCTGGGAAACGGAAGAGCGCCTCCACAGCGGAGGTCATGCAGCGTAAGCGGTCTAGTGCAATTGGGATTGCATCGAGCGGGTCCTCAGGAAAAGGCGGGAACGGGAGGATTTCGACGTGGTCCAATAACGGAGTTGCATCTGCTTGAGCTCAGAACCACGAAATACTTTGCTGGATTCGACTGACCTGGAGGCGTGCTCGTTGCCCTAAGCACCTTCACGCAGTCTGATGCGGCTCTCAGAGCACCGAGCATGTTCTTCTTCCATGTGTCTGCTGCGCTGACCTTGCCGCCAGTCACACTGACCATCGCGAAGAGTGTTGCTGAGGCGCGCCTCAGATCACCTTGTGTCGGCGTCGGACTTGCTCCCTTCAAATTTGCCATACAAAGGTTGTTGAGAGAAGTTTGTAGGCTTCGGTGGGCGTTGGGGTATAGGTGTAGCATATGAGAGAGTGTGCGCAAGCACAGCACCTTCAGGTCCAGCGGAGCCTTGTCACCGTCGCAGAGTGCTATGAGCGCAAGGCTGAACTTCGGCACGGTCGGTGTGCACACTTGTCGAGCGAATTCGGGCATGTCGGTCGCCTTTGAAAAAATGAGGTCGAGGAGGGATACAGCGGCTGATTGGGTATGAACGGGTTCAGCTTTCTGCAAGTCATGCATGAGCGCTCGGGTAGCGAGGTAGTTTGAGAGCAGCGCACTTGAAGAATTGGCAACACGTTCCCAACCCATCCCGCGGCCGAGTTCACCATGACATCTTTACTGCACTCCGCGGTCCTGGCGGCCAAGCATACTCCTGCCCACTTCCCACCTCTGTTCTTGGACGCGATGAGGGAGTTGACGCGTGCGGTCCATTTTGCTAGATGAGAAGACGACTGGAACGCTTGAGGTGTCAGCGTCGCGAGCGTGCTCGGCAGGTAGGTAGCGGCAGCATCGTCGGTCGCAATATAGTGCTGCAACAGCGCAGCGAGGGGGTGAGGAGAGGCCATTTTGGCTAAGGCTGAAGGCTGCACGTCGTGGGCGTTGGAGAGCAAGGAGGGCGGCCCAAAAAGGAATCTCTAAAATCTCGTGAAATGTTCTCAGGGTTCAACGGTCTTCTTTCGGTGAGTCGGCGACAACTCATTGCCTGCATGGTCCGTCATGTCGTTTCATCATGCACCGGTCACCAAAGGTATGCCCTCTACTTCTAACATAACAATAGGGGCTGATCGTACTCAAGGTCTTATGGTGATATGCGGTCTCGCGTCTCTAGCAGCCGCGCTATTCGACATCAAGTACTACATGCACCTCCAGCTGATCCCACATCTCTGGCGAGATCACCAATACTGGAGGCTGTTCATATACCCACTGGCATTCGCTAACTCGAGCGACCTTCTTATTGCCGAATCGACTCTCTTCCTTATTGGTACAAACATTGAGAGGACCTTTGGGAGTGAGAAGTTCGCAGTGCGCCTCCCGTTTGCTTTCCCCGCATGACCCGCCATTGACATCGGAGGCAGTCTTTTGTGTTCGTCACGACCGTGCTGTCCACACTCCTCTCCTTCCTCTCTCTTGTACTATTCCACAACATCGGGCTCAACTACATCCCATCGGGTCCGTACGCGCTTGTCTTCAGCATCCTATACCAACACTACCGCATCGTGCCGAGCGTATACCACTTCCGCATCTTTGGCGTATCCTTCTCCAACAAGATCTTCACCTATATCCTGCCCTTGCAGCTATTCGTGGGACATTCACCAGGAAGTGCGGTGGCGGGTGCTATTGGACTACTAACTGGCCAGCTGTATAGGACCGACATACTTGGGTTGAAGTCATATCGCCTCTCACCCAGGATCATCCGGTTCAGCACGCGCTTCCTTCTCCCTCTCCTCGGATCCATGCGTCCACCAAGGCGCGGAGGTTCTATCGGCGACGAGCCGCCAACTCGCAGGACCATGTCCACGGCAGCATCTGTGGCTGCGGGACTAGGTATCCCAACAGCCCTACGCCCGCCTGGGATGCAAGCCAACAACACCCAAACAGCCGGGAGGCAGACACCTGACGCTCAGCCGCCGACACTGCGTAGCATTGTGCAAGAGTTTAGGGGACAGGGGACGCCGTTGGGCCTGAGGGCACCGTCGGAGGCAGAGATCGCTCAGGTATCGAGCATGTTCCCAGACGCGCGGAGAGAGGACGTGATTGGGGCATTACAGCGAAGGTCTGCCTTGCATACCCACCTGCTACGACGCTTTCTGACACCGGAGACAGTGATACGACGGAGAGAGCGGTTGAGATTCTGCTATCGACGCAGACATAGCCTAGCTATTCTTGGAATACAAGGCGATCCCAGACTCTTTTTGCACAAGTGAGAGGTCTATCACTCCTCTTCAACGGCCTCAAGGTCAACCTCCTCTTCGTCCTCGCCATCCTCGCCCGTGAGTGCGCTATCGGGTACGGCGTAGAGGCGGATAACAGGCTATCCAATTGTAGGCATCGAACGTCAAGCGCATATATAGTAGGAGAACGTACCTTGTTGGGGTCCTTGACCAAGATGTACTTGCCCTCGGGCTGCTTCAGGCACAGGTCCGTGATGGTCCTGACAATGCCCCAGCCATTCGCCATGGACATGTTAAGTTGACCGGCGAAGTCGGTGGGGCGCATCGTCGCTGTGCCGAGGATGACATGGCGCGAGTTGTCGCGCGGGGAAGCGCGAGAGATGAACCTATCAACCACGTCAGGGGATGCCCTACGGTAAATCATCCTGATACTCACCCAATCTTCATCGATTCCGCACCAGCGAGGATAGCCTGCACGGTCCAACGGGACAGCTTGAAGCTGTTGTTCTTCATCTCGGTGGCCATGACCGCCCCCCTCTGGCTGTCGAGCTTGGTCCTCCAGTCAGGAGCACCACCGGCACCCTGAGCACGCGAGTCAAACTCGAACAGCGTCTTGATACTGACCAGGTCGTGCTTGTTCGACTGCGCGCTGGGAAGGAAAGCGTCCACCTCCGTGCGCAGGCAGAGCTTGATGTCCTCCTCCTCGTTGACGGACATGTCAAACGTGCGGTAGCGGTAGCCACAGCTTGCGAGCGGATCGGTCTCTTCAGGGCCGTAGAAGGGGTTGGAGTGGTCAAACTCGAGCTGCTGCTCTTCCTTGACGACCTGGAAGGAGAAGTTGTGGTTGACGTAGGTCGCCTCGAGCGCGAGGTCAGCAGGGTTGTTGATGTCGTCCTTGGTCTCCTTCTCAATAGGCGGGTCGGCGGCGTTCTCGTTGACACTGATGGTGTCGAATCCGCCACCGTCGCGCTTGTCGAAGAAGAGCTTGTTGCCCTCGCGGTTGACGATGAGGTCCCAGGGGTAGACGGAGCGCGAGGCGCACATCAGCAGGGAGATGATCGCGTCGGTCGCGAAGACCGTCGCGGTGTCCTTGGCCGCGAACTCCTGAATGACAGGATCATCGGACGTCGTGGAGTAGTACCGGATCTTATTGCCAATTTGGAGCGGCCGCTCCGACTTGGTCGTGACACGGTCGTACAACCGGTCGTAAGCGTGGAGCTTTCCGTACGTGCCGCTATGTTGCCGTCAGTTCCGACATATAACCGACGAACGTGAGAACTCACATAGTGCTGGAAGTATCAACGTCCAGCCTGAGCTTAGCCAGCCTAGCGTAGTCGATCTCCTCGAGTAAGTTCCAGGTGGGGCCAATGGGGATCGAGCTCTCCCTAGAGCGGCCAGGCTTCTCCCAGTCCCTCCATCCCCTCCTCCCGAGCCGCATGCCACCACGGCCAATATAGTCTCTCGCGCCTCCTCTGCCACCCGCATAGCCCCCCCTCTGGTTGCCGCCACGACCCGCGGGTCCGCCCCTCTGCCCAGGCTGGTTCCCCCCACGGCCACCACGCCCTCCGCCCCTGAACCCACCGGGACCACCGCGCTTGGGCGGTGCGCCCTTGTTGTCGACAAGTGAGAAGGACGCGTCGTCCTCAGCGTGCGTATAGGAGAAGGCGCTAGGCCCGCCGGCACCGTACGCCGCCGGCCCTTCCCTGTAACGACGGTTCTGGCGTCCTCCAGCGGCCGCCCCGCCGTCACGGGTGTTGCCGCGGGCTTCAATCTCGTTCCAGTCGGCGAAACGACCGATTTTGTCAGACTTGGAGTAAGGGGCATAAGGGATGCTGGGAAGAATATCATCAGCACGTGCTGCATTTGCATCAAAATGGTAGGAACTCACTCCTTGTACTGCGTCGGAATTTGGGACGTCGATGGGCCCCAAGATCCGTCGGGATTGTCCTGCATAGCAGGGAGCACGAAAGACGGAGCGTCAGCTGCCATTTTGAATCTAGAAGTTGGAAGTTGATCGTTGGTTATTGCCTTGCAAAACAAGGCGAACGCAGCAGGGGCAATTTTATGTGGTGGCTATGCAGAAGACATCCTCACAAAAAGTCCTTGTGCGCTAGCTGTTCGATCTCGATACCCCTCTCCTCCCAAAAGGTCCTATGGAGCACGCCGGCGACGAGGAGAGGGACTACACTGCGGAGCTGCAGGAGTTCATCGCTGAGGTCTCCGTGTCCCAGCCCGAGAGGGCGGACGTGATCGCCGAGCTGGAGGGTACGCCTCGTGCTCTGCGCATTGTCGCACGACCTTATAGAAGTGTTTGCTAGCTAGCTCTGCAATCCATATATGGTGACGACGCTATAAGAGTGTGGAAAGGGAACGGAAGCAGCTCGATGAAAGGATGGTCTCCGGGCCAGTCGATACGATATGAGGTGGTTAGTTTGTATGTCATCCGGCGTCGATTGGGGAGGCTTCCGCTGAGCTGTGTCCAGGCTCTCCCCACCACATGACGATACCTCTGTCCGGATTCTCGTCACACTTCCGCATTCGTACCCTGCCACATCTCCGCCGCAGCTCCAGCTCTTGTCCAAATACATCGGCCCCTTCCCTGTCACATCCTCCCTCTTCGGCGACGTCCTACGCACATACCTCACCAACGCACATGGTGTCGAGTACCGCGAAGGGGAAGTGGCGGTCTTCGACGGTCTGGAGAGCGTGAAGGAGCGTGTAGGTCGATGGTTTGGAGAGGAGAAGGATAGGGAGGTGGCGAATGATCTCGCCAGGGAGCACGAGCGGGAGAGGGAGCACCCGAGCGGTAGCGGGAGTTCGACGCCCAAGCCGAAGGAGGCTGTTACGGTGAGCATGCCGCGGGAGCTAGAGGTGCAGGCCGAGCTTCCAGAGGGCATCGAGCTCGTCGTCGCGGAGCCACTCGTGGATCGCAAGAGTGTATTCGTTGGCAGGGCATGCAGGATCACACATCCTTCCCAGGTGAGTAGTGCTAATGGACCTCGTTGTGCTGTTCCTGATTAGAGTCCAGGTTCCCCCGGTTATAGCGTATCTCATGTCAGATCGTCGCATATCCAGGGTCAGTAATCTCCTGCCAGCATATGCTATGTGCTCACGTTGATGCAGGCCGCCCATCCCGTCATTCATGCGTGGCGATGTCAGGTTGGAAATGTGCTGCATCAAGGTCCGTTGTGCGATGCTATTCTCTGCCCAGGAGTTGAAAGTCGGCCAGACAACGATGACGATGGAGAGAGCGCTGCTGGTGGGCGAATAGCACATCTGCTGCAGATCTTGGTATGTTCTATTACGTGATGTGAAGAGTTCTCTCGCTAACGCTCTTTGTCAGGACGTGAACAGTATGTGCCGGTATATTGCGCAGTGAAGACGTCTGACCACTAGCAGATGTGCTCGTCATTGTGACACGATATTTCGGTGGTATCTTACTTGGGGCTGACCGTTTCAAGGTGATCGACACCTATTTATTATCTGCTTTGGGGTGTTTCCTGAACGAGTCCGGTAGCTCATCAACCAAGCCGCGCGTGATGCGCTTGAACTGGGTGGATTTCTGGATACAGACGATCATACCACAACCAAGAGCCGTAAGGGGAAGAAATGAACTTCCTGAGCACTGTAGTAGACATCTGCAACCCTCATAACATTATACCATTGTTGTACTCTGCAATGTTTAAAGTCAACGCGCAACTTGAGGCCTTTGTGTCTTGAACTCGTGTGCCGATCGGGCCGAGATCGCCGTAGAATCCGCCGCTCGCCGCGCGGAGTGAACCCTTCCGATTAAACGCGACCTTTTCCTATTGCAACCTACCCACTGGCCGCCTCTACCTCTCTCTATTTCCAGCCACACCCCCAGAGCCGGCTAGCCGGCCAGAGTGCGTATGTATCGCACAGAACCGACAGCATGTTGCGCACTCCAGCACTGCGCCGCCCGCAGGGGTTGTTCAAGCCAGGGCGGAATACCTCGATCAGCGTCATGACGTATGCGAAGAAGGCTGAGCTGCCGGAAGGCATCGAGCTTGTCGTAGCGGAGCCGATCGAGGACCGCAAGAGCGTGTTCGTGGGTAGGGCATGCAGGATCACGCACCCTTCCCAAGTGAGTCGAGAGAGACGTGTAGCGGCGAGTTCTGGTACTGACTATTCCCAGGTTCCGCCCGTGATAGCGTATCTCATGTCAGATCGTCGAATATCCAAAGTAAATGCGTTTATTGCGGTCGCGTATTTTGAGTTGACATGCTTTACATAGGCCGCCCATCCTGTCATACACGCCTGGCGATGTCAAGTTGAGAATGTCCTGCATCATGGTGGGTTTTGCCTTGGCAAGGCGTGGACATGTCGTTGAAGGTGTGCTCAGGCAACAGTGACGATGGGGAGACCGCTGCCGGCGGGCGAATAGCAGATCTGCTGAAGATATTGGTATGTCCTCTCGTCTTGTCTATGAAGCTCTTTCACTAACGTGGGGTCGTCAGGACGTGAACAGTACGTAAACCGAAGAATGAGGAGTGGAGATCGCTGATGATTCGCAGACGTACTGGTCATCGTGACACGATATTTTGGCGGTATACTACTCGGACCTACCCGATTCAAGGTGAGGAGCACAGGGTTTAGCTGTTCTGGGTCAGTTCCTGAACGAATGCGGTAGCGCATCAATCAAGCTGCACGAGCAGCACTGGAGGAAGGTGGATTTCTTAACACAGAGGATCATCCGAAAACCAAAAAGCGGAAAGGAAAGAAATGAACACGTCTGTACTATAGTAAAGATCTATAACCTCGCGCAGCATTGTATCAAGTAATTATCACAATTTAGGCGCGCCTAACTCCTTGTGACATCAACTTGCCGATCGGGCCGAGAAGATCACGGAATCCAGATACACCCGCTCGCTTGTGGGGGTGGACCCCTTCCCAATTCTCAGGCTTCATCACACCCCATCCTCTCTCTTTCCGGCCGCACCCAGCTGATCGGCCAGCGCGCATATATACTACGCACAGAATATACCATGTTGCGCGCCCCAGCACTGCGCGTTGCGGCTCGTCCGCAGGGGTTGTTCAAGCCAGGAAGGAGCTCGTGGATTGCCGTTATGACGTATGCGACCGCGGCAAAGATCAACTTGAAGGACGCGGGCCTGCTGAAAAGCCAAGGGTTCATCGGTGGACAATGGATCGATGCGAAGGACAAGGCAACATTCCCGGTCTTGAGTGGGTGTTTCTGCGATACAGAGTTGAGTGCAGGTGTCTGATTCAATACAGACCCTGCAACAAAGGAGGAGATCGGTGCAGTGTCTGATATGGGACTGGAGCAGGCCAAGGAGGCGATCGATGTTGCTGGAGAGGCTTTCAAGTCATGGTCTAAGACGACTGGGAGGGTGCGGTACGATTCGCTCTTCGCGTAGTTCTGTTTACTGAGAGCTGTGCAGCACCGACATGACATCCTAATGAAGTTCCACAAGCTAATACTAGACAATGCGGATGATCTTGCTATGATCATTGTGCGCCATTTATTGACTTTTCGAAGACTGTCTCTCATCAACCTATTGCAGACTGCTGAAAACGGCAAGACCTTTGCCGAGGCGAAGGGCGAGAACGCGTACAGCGCGTCATTCGTCGAGTGGTTCGGTACGCTCGCTTTGCGCGTTTCCCGACTGTGTACTAAGAAGTCGTAACAGCGGAGGAGGCTGTCCGGACTTATGGAGGTACGAACATAATTCCTCGCGTTCTGCGTGTTCTGACGTCCTACCAGAGGTGATCCCCTCTGCAACGATGAGCCTGCGAAATGTAGTTGTGAAGCAGCCTGTTGGTGTCGTGTATGCCCCACTACCTTGTGGGCCTGCACGATCTCATGTGTCTCTCAGATCCCTCCTTACCCCGTGGAACTTCCCATCGGCCATGATTGGCCGTAAACTCGCCCCTGCACTCGCTGTGAGCATCCATCCTGTCTTTTAAGAGTGACGGCTCATCTCTGCGTCCAGGCTGGCTGTACCGCCGTCATCAAGCCCCCAGCAGAAACTCCGTACAGCACTCTCGCCCTTGTCGAGCTTGCTAAGCGTGCCGGCATCCCAGACGGCGTGATCAACGTGGTACCGACCCACGTGCATCTGCAGGAGGTGGGCAGGGAGTTGTGCGAAAGCAAGATCGTGAAGAAGATCTCTTTTACCGGGTCCACACCTGTCGCGAAACTGCTCATGAAGCAGGCCGCTTCGACGTTGAAAAAGTAAGTCCCACAGACATCACCTTCGATGGTCTTTTAACGTGGATGTCCAGGGTGTCCTTTGAGGCTGGCGGAAACGCTCCCTTCATCATCTTCGATGATGCTGATGTTGAGGCTGCCGTCGACGGTGCCATCGCGTCCAAGTTCCGCGGGTCTGGTCAAACCTGCGTCTGCGCCAATCGCATTTACGTCCAGTACGTCCTTAATCTCGGCGTGCTTACACATGCTCAACACGTTACAGCTCTTCCGTTTACGCCGACTTTGCCTCCCGCCTGGCACAGAAGGTGGACGGGTTCAAGATCGGCAACGGCATGGACAAGGAGACGACGCACGGCCCGCTCATCCACGAGCGAGCGATCGAGAAGGTCCAGCGGCACGTCGACGACGCGGTATCAAAGGGCGCGTCCATCCTGGTGGGCGGCAAGCGGGCCGAGGGCATGCCCGGTTTCTTCTATGAGCCGACCGTCCTCTGCGACGTCGACCCGCACGCCGAGATCACGGACGAGGAGACGTTCGGCCCTGTCGCTGCGCTGATCAAGTTCGAGACTGAGGAGGAAGTGATCCGGCTGGCGAACGATACGGATGTCGGTCTGGCTGGATACTTCTACTCGCGCGACATTGGCAGGGTGTGGAGAGTCGCGGAGGCGCTGCAGGTCGGCATGGTGGGTGCCAACACGGGCCTGATCTCCCAGGCTGTCATCCCCTTCGGCGGCATAAAGGAGTCTGGCCTCGGAAGGGAAGGCGGTCCGCACGGGATCGACGAGTACATGAATACCAAGTTCATCGCATTCGGTGGGCTGTAAAAGCAAAGCAAGCGGCTGTATAATACATCTTGATTTCTTGGTACACCCGGCCCCACGTCCCACGATATGCATACCGCGATAGAGTGGACTAGCCCCCCTTCTGCGGAGTCTCCATCACCTCGTCTGTGCTGGACGGCGCCACCCTGTTGGGCAAGCCCGACTTTTTGACGGGTGTGGACATGACCAAGGTCTGAGTTTCCGCCCGCTTGAACGGTCTGGGCGCAGGCTGAGGCGGAGGGGCAGCAGGCACTGCACAAACATCTCAGCCCGATCCCTTCTTGCAGCAAGGCATGAAACTCACAGCTCGCCTGCCTGCCCCTCGGCCTCGCGCCCCCAATAGCCCTCTTGCCCATCCTGACTTCCTTCCCCGCCCAATTCCTGCTATTGTTCACCCCAGTCCTGGTAACGCTCACGCTCCTCGTCGACCCGCCCGCGCTGGAGACGCTCATGCTCCTCCTGTACCCCGGAGCGCCAAAGCTCACAGAGGAGAGGGAGGCGCTGCGCGAGCTCATGCTTGCCGTCTCGAGGGAGTTGCTGAGCGTGGGCAGGCCCGCGAAGGCCGGGAGGGAGGGCGAGCCGGGCGGGGAGGGCGCTGGCGAGCTGGGGGGCGAGAGGGTAGGGTCGAGCTTCTCATGGAACGCCTGGACGAGCGGGGCCGCGAGCGTGCGTTCGAACAAGGGGGCTAGGACGTCCTCCTGCCATACACGGACCCAGCCGCGCTCCTCCTCCGAGCCGGGGAGGCGCACTTCCTCAACGACAGAGCCGAGTGCGTGCCAGATGCACAGCCGGTCAGTGAGGGAGTCGAATTCCTCCTCTGGGGTTGGGGGTGCAGGGGCGGCGTGACGTTCCCGTTTTCGTTTCTTGGGCGAGGGCGCAGGAGGCAGAGGAGGGAGGGTGACAAGCAGGAGTCGTATAAGGGCTTGAATTTGCACTCTGTGCGATTGTTAGCAAACCCAGCCGTCCAAAACTGGGATCATGATGCACGTTGCACGTACTCTCGTCTCTCAAGCTCGTCAAACCACACCGCCCTCTCCCTGTCCTCCTTGTCTTCCCCGTCCTCCTCCCCATCGCCCTCGCCTTCCCGCATCCGTTCTCCTTTCTCCCGGTTCCGACAGCGCACCCGCCACACAAACCGCATAAGCGCAACCTCCGTCTGTGCTCCTTCTCCAACTTCTCCCCCGCCAGTGCCTTCAGCACCCTCAACACCCAGCAGTCCCGGCAAGATCACCCTAAACTTCCGTTCAATCCCATCCAGGTCCACGCACACCCCCCTCAGCGCCTGCGCCAGCACCTGGGCGGGGAGATGCCTGAGCGTAGGAACGAGCGAAGCGAGCGGGATGAGCTCCTTCAATCCTCATCCTCATCAGTATCTCCCCATCTGGATATGAGGAGAAGGGGCAACGCACCTCTGGCAGCCAGAGGGTTTCGAGGTACACCCGGTGCACCGTCTGCGCGGGAGTGTCGGAAGGGGTCGTCCTACTCCCGTTCCCGGCTTTTGTCAGCAGCGCTGGCTGGGGGAGGGAAGTGCTTACCGGAGAGGGTAGTCGGAGGAATGCGCCGCTGGCCAGGCTAGGGGGCAGGAGAGGTCCAGTGCTGGGAAGGGGGGTGGGGCGGTCATTGGTTTACAGCTGAGTGGGGGGGGGAGGACAAAGGGACGCGACGGGACGCGTTCTTGCAATGTCGACGCGTCGACTGGACCCTCAGACTTGGAAGGCAATCTCCGGAAGGGAGTAGACAAAGAGTGTGCATAAATATATTGATAAAACACAATGCCACCTGACAAAGTGCATGTAATGTATAAAAGTACAATGAAATCCAGCCTGTTACAACCCCGCAATCACAGCAACCCACACCCGTCAGCCATCCCCCTCCCTGCTCCCCTACCCCTGGCACCAGTCTCACCAGCCAAGCCAGTCCAGCCAGTCCAGAGCCCAGAGCCCAAGCCGTTCAAACAAGACCCCACACCCCCGCTCTCCCAACGCCCTCCACAAGCTGGTCCACATTCCCTAACCAAGCGCCCAGCCGTTCCCGCTTCTCCTCCGTGCTCCTCACCATCCTCTCTCCCACCGTATCTCCCTCCCAACCTTCCCTCTCCCTGTCCCCGATCCTCTCCCGCTCGCCGATCCTCTGCCCCTTCTCTACCGAACTTGAAGCGGGATCCACCCGAGCGCACAAAGGTTCCTCCCTCTCCTTCACAGCCAGATCCAGGCCCAAGCCTCGCATCCCCGTCCCCATCCCCATGCTGCCCGTCTTGCCAGGCGTGGTCAAGCACAGCTCCGGGATCCCCTGGTGCGCTGCGTCCTCTTCCAGCGGCGGGAGGGCGTGGGACGCTTGTCTCGACCCGGCGGAGCCGGGGTGCCGAGGTGTGCCCATCCCTATCCGTGCGAGCTTGACTTTCTTAGGTGTGGAGGGTACGAACGTTTCCAGTTCTTCTTTGGCCCTCTCGAGTGCAGGGGGCAGGGGGCGGCGGGCGAGCATAGCCGGGGAGGGAGAGGTGGAGAAGGAGGAAGCGCTTGATGCGCTTGAGGAGCGGGAGTTGGACAGGGGGGGAACGGCGTGCAGGTCTGGCACTGGCTGGAGTGGGGGCGTGCGCCTGTTGGGCTGGGAGGGGGTGGCAGGGACGAGGAAGGGGGATGGGGAGGATGTCTGTGCGCGCTGGGGCGGGTCGGGCGCTGGGGAAGGGGAGCGCGTGTCCTCCTCCGACTCGGGCAGGAGGTAAAAGTAGAGGAACTCGAGGCATCGCATACGCACGTCTCTGGGCACCCCGGCGCGCTTCAGCGTGCGGACGACTGCTTCAAGCCCCGAGGCGTCCTCGAATGCGCGCAGGGCGCGCGGGGAGTCGACCAGGATCGAGAGGAGGGTGTCGAGCACTGCTAGGGGGATGCTGCTCGCCGCTGGGGGCGGGGAGGGGGTAGGGGCTTCGAGTGGGGAGAGAGGGACGGGGGAGGGGGCGGTGTAGTTTGTTGATGGGGAGCGGCTGTCGAGCAGGGATGTGCTGGCCACGGACGCTGAGGACACGCCTAGCGCTGCGTGCGGGCGGGAGAGGAGGAGGATATCGAGCAGGAGCTGGAGGGGGGCTTTGCGGCCCAGGTAAGCCTTGGATGGGGCGTGGAGGAAGCAGACGCCCTGCAGGAGAGTGAGGGATTGGGTGAGGGCGCTGTTGAGGGAGGCGGGGTCCGGTTGGGGAGAGTGGTGCAAGCGGGAGTGGGGGCGGGAGGGCGTGCTTGGGGTTGAGAGGGAGGGGGAGGGGAGGGAAGCGTCGAGCGAGGGGAGGGAGGCGGTGAGGAAGGACAGGAGGCGGGTGGCGACTGCACTTCGGGTCAGCAACTGTTTTCAGAGGCAAGCAGGGAAAGGCGCACTATTCGTCTCAAACGCGTCCTGCAGCCTGCGGAACTCTTCCAGGCCATCGTTAGTTGCGCGCGGGCTGTTGCACAGGTCTGCGAGGACGCGCTCGAGCGCTGTGAGCGCGCGTGCGCGGCGGGCGAGGGAGCTCCTGGAGGATGTGATCTTGCCACGACTGTCAGCACCTCCCGCGGGAAAGGGAAAGGGGAAATGGGGGAATGGACGTACGTCGTCCAGTGCTGATAGGATGGTGGTGTGCATCATTTCCGCCCAGGGCAGCGCCGCACGCAGAGGATAATTAATGGGACAATGAAAGCAAAGTGTGGGGTGTGTTGAGCAGACAGGGTGAAGCGGGGTGAAAAAGGAAAAGGAGACAGCGCGTCCAAAAGGGGTGTCACGTGGCACTTTGACTTTGCTCGGCGGCAGTGCCGGCCTTGACTACCCGGCCCTGCCCGGGTTGTTGGGCCCTGAGAGGGAGATCGGGAGGACATCCACCCGGCCAAATAATGTTGCACCTCCACCGGGCTCACTGGCAGCTGCAGTATACCCGGATAGGCACCTCCTGGGTTACACAATCCGATCATGCAAGCAAGCACTGTACTATATAGGCGCACTTCTCCACCTGCACCTCACACCGTCCACTCTCATCACGAGCTGCGTGACCCCCACCTCCAAACAGCAGAGTAAAGTGCCAGTGTAAGGGATGACAGTGCGCCCTCCCTCCCCTATCTCAGATCGGGCCTGACCTCCCTTGCGGGAACAGTCCTGGACAAGGCTCATCAGGTTCACAGCGCTCGAGACGGGGGGGAAGAAAGTCCACATTGGCGAGCCATGCGATCCCGCCTTGGATGGTGCGCCCGCCTCCCCCTGCCTAGCCCGATGCAGAGCTGACCCGGAATCCAGTCGGCCTAGCCGTGCTCAACCGCCAGCCGGTGAAAGCGTTCGAGATCTCCGGCACGTCCGCCCTGGACTACAGGGCCACAGTCACCAAACGCGTCTTGACGGTTCAGACGCTCCTGAGCCCTGTAGACCCGAAGGAAGTAGGCGTGGCCCGGTTCCTAGGGCTCAACTACTCGGACCATGCTGTGCGCCTCTCCCCCCTCCTGGAACGCCAAACGAAAACAGCTCGCTAACCCCCCTGCAGAAAGAGAACAACCTCTCCCCACCCTCCTTCCCCGTGCTCTTCTACAAGCCCTGGACCTCCCTGCTCGACCCCTTCGACCCGATCCTCATCACGCGCGCCGTCCAGCCTCCCGAAGTGCATCTCTCAGACTACGAATGCGAGCTCGTAGTGATCCTCGGCCGTTTGGCGCGGGACGTCCCCGAGTCAGAGGCTTTGGACTACGTGCTGGGGTACACGGGGGGGAACGACGTGAGCTTCCGGAAGCACCAGACGGCCGTGCCGCAGTTCGGGTTCTCGAAGGGGTTTGATGCTAGTGCGCCTATGGGGCCGGTCTTGGTCAGCGCAAAGGCGATCAGGGACCCGCAGACGTTGGGGATCAAGACGGTGCTGAATGGACAGGTGTTGCAGGATGGGAATACCAGGTGCGTCCCGCCCGAGCTGGCTGGGCTGCTCGACACATCTGACAAAAACTGTGGAATGACAGGGACATGATATTCTCCGTCGCGCAAGCCATCGCTTTCCTCTCGCAGGGCACGACCCTCCTCCCCGGGTCAGTGCTCTGGACAGGCACCCCCGCAGGCGTCGGGTTCGCCCGCAAGCCCCCCGTCGTGCTCAAGCACGGGGACGACGTGCGCGTCTGGGTCGACGGTGGGATAGGCACGCTCGTCAACCCTGTGGAGGAGGAGGGGAAGGGGTCGGTGAGGGCTAAGCTCTGATCTGTGCGCTTTGATATTTGATCTTTGAGCTATGGGTCGCGGGCTGGGCCTTGGGGCAAGGAGCACCAGGGAGAGCTTGTATTGTATTTATCGGCTGGGGGAGCTTATGCATCTAGATATCATTACAATGCAGAACTATACAGCCATTTTTCCGTGTCTTTTTTGCGTTTTGCAACTACGAGAGCTTGAACTAGAACTCGAACATGCGCTATTGTACCACCGAACCCTGCGGATGCTGAGACGCTCAGAACAGCATAGACGCCGCGACTTCCAGATTTCCGCCCGCCATATCCAGCAGCCGCACCGCCTCTTCCCGCGAGACGCCCATCTCCGTCAGCGTACTGATTGACGACTCTGGGTGCTGACCCTGGGCCTGGGCCTGGGCGGGGCGGGGTGCGGCGGGGCCGCCCAGCCGCTGCCCGCCCCCGACCGTGGGAGTGTTCCTCCCCGGCGCCCTGGAGGGTGGGGCACCGAGCCTGTTCCCCCCGCCTGGGAAATGCTGTGCCTGAGTGGCACCTGCCGAGCCTGATGGGCCTGCCGCACCAGGGCCGGAGGAGGGCGCGTCGACCAAGTCGTCAGGCGCGTAGTTGTTCCGCGCGTGTTCGGGCAGCTCGTGCTCCGGCAGGAAGGGTACTTCGCGCCCTTGGATTCGCAGGACGTTCTTCTCCAGGTCGATGATCGCTTGGTGGGCTTTGAGCATGTCGAGTCCGAAGAGGAGGTCCACGTCCCGGCCCTGTGTTTGCGTTAGTATAAATGCAGCGGGAAGAGAATGAGTGCACGCACCTCCATGACGGTGAAGGCACACGCGAGATGCAAGTCGGCGACCTTCATCTGCGCGCTGTGCACGCGACCGAGGATCTCTGCAGTCCCGACACCCTTGGCGATGCCAGAGAAGCGCTTGTCCAGAAGCCGCATGATGCCGCACTTCTCTGCGCATGACGGGCTGATGATGGTCGATTGCGCGCCGCTGTCGACAAACGCGACGACCTTGACACCATTGACTTCCACGGGAATGCTGTCCGAACAGTCAGCATTTATGTACCTTGATTGGGAAGAGAACGCACTATAACATAGTCACTCGTCCAAACGCCTCTGGGGTATACTCCATCGCATGCTCCAGGTTCTCCAGGACCGCCTCCTGCCTGATCGCCTCCTCAATTCTCCTCTGAGCCTCGATGTCGAACGGGTCCGCGTTCAGCGCGGCGATGTTTTGTTGCCTATTCACTTCGGCAGATCTCTGACGCTGCATGTGCGTTGAGAGCAGCTGCGCCCACCGTTGGGGGTCGCCCTGTGCAGCTCGTGCGAGTTCGGGTTGTGTCTATGATACGTGTCAGAAGAGCGATCAAAAGCACGTGACTGGACGCACCTCTCGGAGCTGCTGCATCAGCTGTGGATCTCCAAGGACCTGCAGCCTCATCATCTCCGCATCCTGCTCCGCCGACCTATTTAAATGAGCATCGCGAGAGGGACGAAAGGCGTTGTGTGCCAACCTTCCGGCGACGAGCACTCTCCGCCGAATGACTAGCATCGCGTCGTTCGGTACCCCATACTCGCCGACCGTCTTCTTGGGGTCTGTGAGCTCCTTCCCCTCATAGGAGATATTTTGTTCTGCAGCTGGGATGCCACACTACAGAGTCCACGTCAGCATGCATACAGGCAGGGAGCCTTTGAGTGCGCTCACCTCAGCCTCGAGCAAGGCCATTATGTTCTCGAGCTCCATCTGAGGGTCTATCTCGATAGTGTACGTCTGACCGAGGTCAGTTGCGAACGTGAGCTGCATTTTGGATGTGTTCGATAATTATCAGCGAAGTGGTATTAGGTATCGGGTGGTCGTTGTGTAGCGAGATGAGACAGGATCACGATGGTCTTGTTGAAGGTGCGAGTGGGTAGTGTGCAGAAAGCGCCGACAGCTTCGCATGTACAGCCTTCATAGGGGCCTCCCGCCATTCATGCGACAGGCGGGCGTCACCATTTCTGGTGCCTTCTGCTGGACGAATCAGGGAATTGTACACGTTGCCCTGGCCTCTTAAATGGGGATGATATTGCAGAAAGGACTAGAATGGTAAATGGGAGGGACGCGTAACACTTTCCTACCACGATGACAAAGGACGCGTTTGCATCAAGGGTTCGCGCAGCCCGCTCATAGTTGATCGAGGTTGGATTGAGATATTCAGTAGTCATACATTGTCATGAGGTCATTAGCAAGAGCAAGTCCGTTTCCTAATGTCTTCCCAGGTGATTCCGAGCAAATACAGTGCTGCAGCGCGGGCCTCATCAATATCTCATTCTGTTGCCATACAAGACAACTCACAGTCGTGATGGTGCAGGGCGGAAAGCCGACCCTGCGGCTGCCTCCTCCAGAGCCGAAGTAGAAACATCGCTGATGTCGCTAAAGCTTGACGACGTCGACGGAGCGGTGCTCCCCGCAGTCCGGTCACTCGTCGACACCCGCAGCTGCTGCCGTCCCCTGTCGAACGCAGACGGCGGCGGGCTGGGCGAGCTCTGCGTCTCTTCCCGGCGCGGTGTCACCTGCGGCGGCACACCCATAGACGCCGGAGAGCCGGGCGATACAGATGCGGAGGCCTCATAGCGGTCGGTATGTACGGAGCTGGAAGCTTCAGAGCGTGGTTTCTGAGGGACAACACGCGTCCGCCTTGGCGATGGTGAGACGTGCGATCGCGGGGGTTGGGCGAACTGCAGGGTACTCTGGTTGACGAGCCGTTCGAGCTCGCGTATCCGGCGCGCAGCTTCCTCCTTTTCCATTAGCTGCTCATTCTCCTCCTCGTCCGCTCCACCTTCATCCTCAGACGATGACGAGGATCCGGATTGGATGACGGAGAATGGTCGACCGCCAGACGTAGGGTGCAGCCCACGATGCGTCATCGTAGCAATAGACGAGGACGATGGCGCGCGAACATGCAGACCCGACTGATAGTCTGAACCAGCCAAGCGAATCGTACCCGCCTTAGGCGACGGGTGCAGGGGCGAGGCACGTCCAGCGCCAGGTGTGGAGTTCTGCCCCGACAGCCGCCTCAGCATGACATTGCTCGGTCGCCGCTCATGCTTGGAGCCCTCAGCGGTTTGCGGGTCTGGAGAACCGGTGACGGCCTTGAGGTTCTGCAGACCCTCCTCGAACCGCTTTGATGCTCGATATAGGAGGTACGGCAGGGGGACCTCGAGGTGATCAGCCAGCGCAGACCCTGGTATACATCTTCAGTTGACATCTTAATCAGTGTCATGATACAATCGGCGCACATTCAATTGACGACCCCTCGGCCTCCCTCGACTTGGTGATAACCTCCCAGAACAGCTGCTCCTTGTCCGGTGTCCAGTGTATCTGATACGCACATCAGTCCTGCTGACATGCAGCCCATCATCTAGCACTCACTATTGGCGGATTGGACACCGAGCCGTCCTGCGGCCTATTATATGGTAGCCGTACGATGAGCTGAACCGGTCTCGACATCCACGCTCTTGAAGAGACAGTGACTGGCGGACACTGACTGCGACCCTCGACCGCGTTGAGCTGATGACGCGCATGTGGCTATACGCCCAGCCGCCCTATCTTCCTGCCGTCTTCCTTGTCCCGCTGCGCTTTGTTGTGCTACTAATCCGACTCACGAGGCTCGGTGAAATGTGCATCGGATTGCCGATGTAGGCGCCGGACGGGATTCCGTCTACGTGGATGTTGCTGCGCTCACGCTTCTGATGGATTGACACCGCCTCGCTCCACATTGACCGGCGTTTGTACTGGAACATAAAGAGGGCCTCGCAATGACACTTGCACCTTATCAACGTTCCTACAATGGCGCACATCTGGCATAGGCGTGACGGCGAGTCGAAGCAGAAGCTGCAGCCGGAGGCAGCAGCGGTCGAGAGTGATCCCAATTTCTTGCACTTCTCGATCTCCCATGGCGATCCGCTCGCCATGTCCTTAACGCAGCAAGGAGGCGATATGGTCTACAAATCCACGACTTCCTCTCGAGTGTCCGATATCACGTGCAAGTCAAGCGGCCAATCGAGAGAGGTCGCAAAGATACGCTGGAACAGCTTTGACATCGGCACCATTATGGTTGAGTTCCCGGGACAAGAGCCGATGCACATCGAGGACTTCTTGAAGTTTGTCAAGGATCTCGGCTTGTGAGGTGTAGTTCCCTGTTGTCTTATCTCCATCTGACATTGGGGCAGGGAACATCGTTTCAAAGCAAAAGGCCGAATTCTGCATGGTTCGTTTGCAGCGGATCATTTTGTTGTACGTCAGAGTCTCGGACATTTAAGTTGCCTATCCAACCAATTCGCAGTTGACGGATCCCGACGACGCCTTGCTCGGGCATGACAATCGTGTTCCCGCCGGTCTATTCCGCCGTCCTACGCCAGACTCGTTCGACGTGTCTGCTGACCTACTCGATGCGATGGACTACGTATTCGTCGCGTACCTGTGCATGGAACGTGCCCGGCGGGAGAGATCGGCAGGCATCCAGTCGCGGGCGTACTCAGAGGGATGGGGCGACAGCACGCTGGGCGGGCCAGGCGCTTTGGGCTTGGGCTTGGTAGGCTAGGCGTGTTCAAGTTCAAAATGTCACCTGTTCATGCGGGCCCTGCGGTTCGGAGTATCACTTTTGGAATCCACCCGAGTATGCTTCCGGCTTCCGGCGTAGGGTTCTGACAACGTGATCCCGATCCGATCCACCGCTAAACTGGCAGCGACCAAGATGTACGTAAAGTGATAGCGCTCGACGAATAGAGCTGCTGTTGCATCCCCTTGTCGCGGCGGTGCCGCACGTATGATCTGCGGCCTGTGCTACCACAACTTGTGAATACTTGGCTACGACGCATCCCAGGCTCAGCATATTCTCACTTCTGCAGCTTGATACATCGTCTCTCCGCATACGAATTAGGCGATGCAGGAAATCACAGCCTCTTGTTCTCGTGATATTGCTCCGCCCGACCTAGCCCGCAAAACGCGGGAGCGGCTCTTGTCTGTTCTACTAAGCATTGGTTGATTTGGAAACCCACCCACCACTATGACCTCTCTCGGTGCAGGTAGCGGTTGACGGTACCTGCGTCCTCTGCGCCGTACCTCCGCCGTGGAGCGGAGCTCCGTTGGCTTGTATAAATACGCGCGCACTAGCGCTCGTCGGACATCCCAAACACTCACACATGGCTTGCTGTGGTATCTTCAACTTCACGAAACCAAAGGAAGAGGAGGGGCGGAGGCCCGACGATAAGGATTCCGATTTCCTGCACTTCGCCATTTCCCATGACGAACCGCTCAACATGACCTGGAACCTGAAATCCGGTGACATGGTCTACAAGTGCACTACCAGTCCTTCCCATGTCTCCAGTCTCACGCGGACTGCGGGCGGAGTAACGAGAAGCGTGGGCAGGATACAGTGGCCGGACCGGGGCGAGGGGAACATCATGTTCGAGTTTGAGGGGCATGGCACCATCCACTTGGAAGACTTCCTAGAACCTGTCATGGAGGTCGGCATGTAAGCAGGGGTGACGACATCTCACCCTTCTATCCCTAACATGGTTAATCAGTGAGCATCACTTCAAAGTCAATGACAGAGAGCTCCACGCCTTTTTCACGCTCGACCGCTTCGTGGTATGTACAGCATCCTATTCATGGCTGCAGTGTCACTTACTTTTACTTGCAGCTAACGGACGAGAACGAGGCCCTGCTTGGACATGATAATCGTGTCCATTCTGGATTCCTCCGCCGTCTCATCCCCGATTCCTTCGACGTCTCGGATTCTCTCCTCAACGATATGGACTCCGTCTTCGTTGCGTACATCTGCATGGAACGGGCAAGAAGAGAGAAGTCGTCGGCACATATCACATGGAAACCCTACGCACGGGCATGGAAGACCGCCGAGCCTGCCATGCTCAGCGTCCAGGGCCCTCAAAATACGCAGGGTTGATCAAGGGCCGACACGTGTTTTTCCCATTTTGCGTTTGGTCATCAATGTTCGCGGCTACAAAATCTATTGTTTCTCTTTCGGTGTCGGATCACGAGTACAAGCGATATCGCCTTCTGTGACGATGATCGCTTGCCCTCCCCTTCAACGATTGATCTTCATCTGCAAATTTGCGAGACCTCGGCTGGTTGAGAGCTGCAAAGACCACTCTTCCCCAAACGAATTCTGGGCTGTACGGTCCTTATATAGAGCTACAGGCACGTAGGAGTGTTGCCACTCCGCTCGGAACGCGATTGAGACTGGCCAGTGCATCGGAAAGTTTGGTGGGGCGTTGATTGTCCCTACATGGGCGTGCTTCCAGAAGTGGCAGTGTGATTGCGCGTAGATAAGATAATCAGTGTATTACAAAAGGAAACAATATGAGTGGTCCCGCAAGCGCCTCAAAACGGTCCCGAACACATTAGGAGTTTTGAGAAGATCAACCGAATGTGGTCTATCTTCTGTATGCTCTGGATGAAGATCGTTTTCCAGGCCGAACCGATCGGAACGTGTGGGGGCTGGGCCCGAATTCGCGGGGGACGCTTGCCTTATATAAGAACCCATTGTCGCGCAGACCGTAGACAATCGTTAGCCCGAGTATCATCCAAATGCCCCAAGTCCTGTACAGAGGCACAAGCGAATCGCCTCAGAAGTCGCAGGGAAGCGATTCTCTCATAGACAATGACGTCGAGCACTTGCAGTTCTCCATATCACGCAATGAACCATTCGACATGTGCTTCACCCACAAAGGCAGCGACTTGGTATACAAGGCTTCCAGAGCAGCCCGCGTCTGTCGCATCACATGCAGCACCAACGGGCGGTCCAGAGAGGTTGCGACGATATACTGGCACAAGAACGACGTGAGGACGACAAAGGTCAAGTTCGCTGGCCAAGCGTCCATGTACTTGGAAGATTTCTTGAGATCCGTCAACGATGCCGGTCTGTGAGTCGAAGATGGTGAAGTTACAACCGTGTGCCCTTTCTAACTTCTGTGATCAGGGAACATCGGTTCAATGCCAACCGTCGCGTCCTCCATGCCTCGTTCACCAAGGAGCAGTTCATAGTATGTCTTCCTGAATGGGCAAGGCGCTGTGCTAATCGCCCGCAGTTGACAGATTTCGACGGCACGGTACTGGGCTGTGACAGCCGTGTTCCTGTTGGCCTATTGCGACGTCGCGTTCCTAACACATTTCACATTTCCGCTGACACGCTCGATGTGATGGACCATGTGTTCGTCGCGTACATCTGCATGGAGCGGGCCAGACGTGAGACCGAGGCCGGGATGCAATCCAAGTCGTACTCCGAGGCATGGCAGACATCACCGGGTCTGTTGAGCTTCGATGGTCCTTGGGCGGAGGTGATGTGAGGCACAAGGTGGGAGGATAACAATAACCTCTA
Organism: Calocera viscosa TUFC12733; assembly: GCA_001630345.1. NCBI lineage: Eukaryota > Fungi > Basidiomycota > Dacrymycetes > Dacrymycetales > Dacrymycetaceae > Calocera > Calocera viscosa. The sequence goes on along the minus strand of KV417277.1, from coordinate 241,278 downwards.
TTGGATGCTTCTATCTGTTACAATGTAAATGATCTAGGTCGATACTTCCACTGGGTTCTCTGAAACGTTTAGTGAAGCAAAGCTTGCCTGCAACAGCTTGTCCTGTGCTTCGTCCTTGCGACGCAGCTCCTCCTCACGCTATGAACGAAGGGTTAGGATCATGTTGATGGACAACCCGAATGAAAAAGACGAACCTTCTGCTTCTTCGCCAGCAACTTCAACTTGAAATAGTCCTCATGCAAGCCACACTCCGTCTTGTCCGTCCGTCCACGCCAACGCCCATCCCGCTCGCCCTCGCCCTCCTTCGACTTTGTTGTCGAGTGCCAGTCCCCAACACTTTTGTAGCCCTGAGCGAGAAGCTTGTTCCGCGGGACGTCGTTCTCGTCCAGGTAGGCCTGGACCTGTTGCAGCGACCAGTTGAACAGAGGGTTAAGCTTGAACGTGCCAGTCTCGTCGATCTCGAGAGGATTGAGCTTTGCTCGGGCAGCGCCTTGTGATCGTCTCCTGCCAGTAAGGAGGGACTTAACACCGAGCTTCTCGTACAACCGACGCGCAGGATCGACCTTGACAAGGAAGTCGTACGTCGGTTCGTCACGCTCCCATAACTGCTCGCCATGCTTCTCCTCGAAGTCGGCGGCAGTCTCGCAGTCTTCCGGTTTGGCGACGATCACAGGAACGTTATATTTTTCTGAGACCTCATCCTTTAGCTCGAGCGTTTCTTGGAAGTGGTATAGAGTATCGACGAATATCATGGGTATTTGCGGCTTGGAGGGGTCGGGGAAAGCGGAAGAGGGGAAGGTCGAGAGCATGTGCGTCGTGCACAGACCGGTGATTCCAAAGGCCGTTGATTGGTACAGGCTTGGGAGATGCCGAAGCCCCCACAGAAGCACCTCTTGTGGCGACAGCTTCTCGAGATAGGCATTAATGTCGTCTAGCTCCGGAACGGTCGGGCGCGTCGTGAACGGTGTTGGCCAAGTAGTCGAAGGCATTTTGGACGAGTCAACTTAGCGTCTAAGCAGGCAACAAGGATGTAACGGCTCCTTGAGGGTATAGCGAGACGAGGGATGCACAGATGGAGGTGAGGTCGACCTGGCAAGCAAGACGCCCAGTTAATCAATTTCGTCATTGCGATTGTATAGTCAGCCGTGGCTTTCGGCGCTCCTCCAATGCCTCTCCAATTGCCAGGGACAACTTACAACTCTGCAAACGACATTAGTGAGCGGAATTGCGTGCTCAGTTTCCGTAAGCGGAAGTCTACCTACAATTTTTGGTCCCGAGAGAGGCACACCGATGCTCCCGCAACTTGAAAGCAAGCGGCGGTTATGTAAGCAAAAACCTAACGGGGACGTGCCTGAAACGAAGACCTGGACGCCGTCCAGGCATGAATCGCAACTGACCTTCCTCACTGTGCGTCATTGTTGGAAGCCGTCAATAAGAGAAGGGGAAGTTGCTGAGCACGTGACATAGATGTCTGTGCCCAACCATGCAGTCAGCAACTGAATGACTCGCTTGGTGGAGGACGGCTCTAGGGTCCACGGACGGCTGTCCGAAAGCCTCTCAGGAGCCGGTCGCCAGTTCTTGCCAGGTGAAGATGCCGAAGGACAGTGAGCCGACATAGCACGTGAGGCCTGCGCTATTCATCTCGACCAAGGCAACACCGCCATAGGACCTTTCAGGGGTCGTCAAAGTCGAGGCAAGTGTCATTAAGTCAAGTCAGCACTCCTGAGGACAGCGGCGAGCAAGTCACCCCTTGCAGATGTTCTAACTGCGGCCACGACAAGACAACGTAACTCGATACCTGCGGCGAGGAGTCTGCCACGTCGGTCCGGCAAGGGGTCAGGAGCGGGCGGAATGGAAGAGGGCACATGGAAAACACTGCCACCAGCTAGGGGACGGGTGCAATAGGGCACGCGAACGCTTGGGGGAGCGCCTGCGCCCCTGGCTTACCACAAGAGTCGACGACGTCCACGACGAGGACAACAGCATCGACAGCGAAGAACGCGTCAGCGACGACCAGCGAGCAGGCGCATATTCACATAGACGATATCTTACACTCGAAACGTCTACATATACCATACATCACGAGCTGGAACCCTAATTCCCGGTCGCCATGTTGCTCTCCTGGATCCTCCCTCTCGTCCCGCTACCCTTCTTTCTCCGTCGCATCCCAGGCCTCGCTCCGTATGTCAACGCTTTCATCTACGTCTCCTCCCTCGGCGTACTCTCCGTATGGGGGTTAATCCTCTCCATCATAATGTCCCCAATAGGACAAGGTCCGAACATCAACTACTTCACGGCAAGATCCTTCTACTACTTTACGTCTCCTCTCCTCGGCATACGATTCAAGGTTGAGGGCGAAGAGTACCTACGAAACACGCATCCTGCCGTTCTCGTGGGGAACCACCAGAGCATGCTGGACATCCTCTACCTTGGCCGCATCTTCCCCATGCGGAGCGTCATCCTCGCCAAGAAGTCGCTCAAGTGGATGCCCCTGTTGGGGCAGTACATGAGTCTCTCGTACGCGCTGTTCATCGACCGCAAAGACCCTGCGACCTCGATCGCCAGCATGAGTGCGGCTGGGAAGGAGATGAAGAAGCGGGACATTGACCTCTGGATCTTCCCCGAGGGCACGAGGACGCTGAAGGAGGAGAACACGCTGCGACAGTTCAAGAGGGGCGCTTTCCACGTCGCGGTCGAGGCTGGCATCCCTATCATCCCTGTCGTATGCGAGAATTACTGGAGGTTGTATCACAAAGGCGTCTTCAAGGGCGGTGACCTCAAAATCAAAGGTGCGTCTGCATGGCATTCGTGTACTTCTGTCTCGGCGCTAATCAGAATACAGTGCTGCCTCCTATTGACACCTCTTCGATGACCATGGCGGATGTTCAAGCTCTAACCACTCGAACCCAAGAAGCAATGACTGCTGTCCTCCGCGAGATCTCCCATTCACCGACGAACGCCGCACCGCTGTCGCCCACGCTCGAACCTGAGAAGGACGCGTCTCTGCGCGGTTCGGTGCTGAAAGAAGTCAAGGAGATTGCGCAGCCCGCCCCCGAGCCCGTTCCAGAGACTCAGCCAGTGCCAGTTGTCTCAGAGACGCAGCCGGAGCCGGTCGTCTCTGCTCCTGCGAGCACAACTGGTTCCACGACGCCTAGCATGCTCGAGAGTTGGACTGCAGACGAGGAAGAGGAGAACGGAGCTGTTCTTGTGGGGAGGCCGAGGCCCTGAGCGGTTCATGGGTGCAATCATGCATCATTTGCAACCATGTGTCCTCAGATAGCGTGAGGTTGACGAAGCACGGGGTCGGTGATGACGGATTGAACATGAAGAACTTGTATACTGGTACATAATGACGAAGCAACGCAGTTTTGAGGATCGTATGGGACGATGGTATCATTTTGGTACATAATAGTACAGTGTGCATGTGGGATACAGTGATAAGGAGATAAGCGGTTACCACCCGAATGTTTCTACATGAAGCTCTACGGGAGGACAGCCTCGACGGATGGCAGAAGGCCCGGCTATGCCACTTTCGGCAAGGATCGCTCGCACCATCTGGGTCATGCTTGCCGGACCGCATACTACACCGTCTTGTCAGACTTTCAGCGGATACCTTAAGCTCCAGTGCTCACCATCAACGGACACCTCTCCAGCAGCATGCTCAATCTCCTCTAACAATAAGGTACGGAGATCGGGACGGCCTGGCGAGATTGTCATGATTGGGAAGTCGGGCAATGGTTCTGCAATCCTCTCGTCGCGTACATCGGCCTCTCTTGTGACATATATTCGTATTGAGACATTGAGGAAATCGGGAGCTGAGGCAAGCACGGACGCGAGAGACGCGGTGATCCAAGAGATGTGTTCTGCCAGGCGAATGACCCATATGAAGCAGACGGCGCTGACCGCCGAACGGCCGTTCTTCACGTCACTAGAAGTGGTGTCAGATCTGCTGCACCGCCCTGTGTAAACATGCATACTCTATGATGCCCATGAACTGAGGCAGTGTGTACGATACACCACTCCCGCCAGAGATGAGGACCGCAGTAGAGAAGTGTGCGAGCGACGGAGGGTAGCCATACGGCCCCTCTACCGCGCACTCCACAATGGACTTTCGCTTCCCCTCACGCTGCATATGGGCCAGAAGGCGCTTCGTGAAACCGTCTCTCGCACGGACCACAAACACGAGATCGTTCTCCTTTCTCCCGTCGGTGTACGGGACACTTGCGATCGTGAACGGGTGCGCTTCCCAGACGAAGTACGAAATCGTCGGCATGATGAGGTATGCGTGCTGGCCCGCTTTCCAAGTCATCGATCGACGAAGAGATACCTGCATAGTATCCGGCGACAAGACCTCGACTGTCGCGGTTGAAGAAGGATTACTCCGGAAGGGGTTGAAGTTGAGCCAGAAGCGATTCAGGAAGAATACGCGAAGCCATCTTGCGACCCGGTCCAGTATCCAAAGCAGCCAGCCGGTCATGACATAGGGATAAGACTTGGAGCGATGGAAACTAACGGCAAGAACAAACACACTGAAAGGATTAGTGAACAAAGGTCACTCATATCCACATCTGCGGGCAGCACTCACAATACAAGCATAATGTGGCTCGCGACGAACAACTCATAAGCCTTGTTTCGTAATGGCCGAAATGATATCAAGGTGAGAAGGGTGAATGTTGATAGCGCGACCAAACCCCATCTGCGAAAGGCATGAGTCAGAGGGTCTCGTATCATGTAGCTGGGCCCACATGATCCTTGGGGTGTCGACGGCGTTCTTCCCAGCCAAACTGCACCACACGTCAGCTTTTAATATCCATCAGAGCCTAAACCATGGAGCTCACCCAATCTGCCACCTCCCATGCGCATGCAGTATGGAGAGCACCAGCGTTGCTCGCCCAGATGCACGATGAAGCACGTTGAGCTTCTCTGAGCCGATGCCGGTTACGTCTGGTCGTAGAATATTGGTATGAATTATGGCGTCAAGGACAGCACGTACAAGAAATCACATTATTCTTCCCCGCAAGTCCGATAATGAGCGGTATTTGGGATGTTGCTAGATGACCGCAGCGGTTTGCGTACGCTCGGTACTGGAGGCCATTACTGTCGACTAGCCCGAGCACGAGGAGGACCGCCAAGTACCCAGCGCAGAACACGACTTCGGCCACAGTCATACGGTAGTTGAACCACATCGGCATCGTCCAGCGGTACATGATGATCCTCCATTCACTCAGAATCACCTGCGTCGACCACTGCACGGCTGAGATTCTCCTGACGAGATAGGCATCTCCGTTCACTGTCTCCTCTTCCTCATTCGCCTTCTCATGCCGCACGGCCTGTCTCCTCCTCCGCAAACGCTTCTCCAAGTGCAAGGCAGATATGATTAATATGATGCCAAGGACGATAATCCACAGGACAATAGGATAGAAGTTCTTCTGCCATAGCCGGTGCCATCGCGAGAGCTGCGTTTTGTCCTTGAGGAGGGCTGCGGACAGCACGTCCGTGGACTGCATGATTAGGATGCTGGAATCCATGTCAGTCGAGCCCAGGAGACAAGAGGGGGGTGGATGCAAAATGATGCGCACTGGATGGGTGGAGTTATAAAGCCTGCCGAGGTCTCCTATCAAGCCTGCCCGGTCCTGCGTGGGGTGGTCTGGGGAAGTGAGGCCCTCATATGTCTTCTAGGGCGGCCGGCGACCGTCTTGCTATATTCGAGACGATGCAGGATGGCTATGGTCAGGAAGACGGACCGGGAGGCCGCCGTCTCGGTATGGACGCTTGGTGGGTTGGATGGAGCTGATCCGTGAGGAGTGCTGGCTGAGAATTCGCGAAGTCAGGGCCGACGGACAGCCACCTGCCAAGAGCGATCTTATCTTATCTTTCCTTTTCGAGCCATCTCCTTGTGTAACAGCATATGCATTATTTCATGTTCATAATATGTTCAGTGGTGTTTCTGTATGTCTACATATAGCACCATTGGAAGGTTGAGAGCAGCAGGCTCGCTATGATGCGATGGCACTGTCTTCTCGGATAACTTGCTCGAACTCGTCAATAAGCCCGGAGGAGTATGCCGTCTTGCCCAGCTCGCCTTCGATCAAGATCCTGCCCTGCCGCAGGATGCCCGATGGTCCGGATAAGGGTATGTTATCGCTTGAAAATGCATGTATGACTATTGCCAGCGTGAGTCAGGAATCAACTGATCGCGCGATGGGACTGACGAGCTTTGAATTGGTGAAGCGCCGTTGTCCCAAGCACTTGACTGACATCGTCGTAGAATTTGCTATAACGTATCAGTTTGTCCTCGCGACTAAGAGCTGAATGACATCCACGGGAGGAGTGGGGCTGGCCTGAAGTAGCAGGCAGAGTATTTGACTGAGAAGGAATAGAAGGCCTCTTGGCGACAGTAAGTGAGACAGAGGGGGAACCCGGAGGGGTGGTGGAGATACTTGAAGGTCTGAACCGTTCGATTGGAATGACCTCGTGGGTAGGAATCGAGAAAAATGACGAATCGCGCGAAGTGTACGGTCTAGCTCGGGACGAGGCATGAGCGGCGCCGCGTGATGGGCCCCGAACTTGCAGTGATCCTGCTCGACGCAGCCTGGACGTAGTGTGAGCCCCGAGAGTATCCGCAGAATCTCCCGCAGTCTCTGAAACATCGAAAAGACCAAGAGCAGAGCCTGCTCGTCGGTGCGCACCGGTAGAGGACAGTGAATCAATCTTGGCGCAAGCCCTTCTGAAGGTAGCGCTGCCAGCGGGATGAGGTTTCCGCGCAGATACGTCCGTCGATTGAGGAGAAGAGTACGGCATAGAGGTCGGAGGAGTACGTATGACACGGGGCGACATCGGAGAATTGGGATACGCATCTGGAGAAGTGAAGAGACTGGTCAAGTGCTTGAGCCGTCCTGGGGTTTGAGGTGGACTGTTGAGAGGAGTCGTTGAGTTGAAAGGCTCGCTTGAGAACGGATCAGACATGGCGGTAAGTTGAGAAGCGGCAAGCCCGAAACTTGGCAGTAGCAATGGTGTGGTCGACACGGAGGAGTCTGGAGACATGTTCCGCGAGACCAGCATGTTACGCGTAGGAGTAGCTGTTGTCATAGAAGGTGGGGTGATTGGGCTTCGAGGTTGTAACAAGGGGCTGAGAGGAGGCGACAGTACTGGAGAAGAAGGAGACCTAGCACGAGAACGACGAGAAAGTCCGTGGCGTAGCGTGTCATGAGCGGAAGCGAGCTGAACAAAGCCGATCCGAGACCTGGTCAGTCTGAAGCATGGAAGACAGAAGGTTCATACCGCAGACTCAGCCAGACGCATGCTCCTTTCGCGTTTCCATTGCTCGTCTCTCAGCTCAAAGATCTCATCGTTAGCAGTATTCAGCCTTCTCCTCAGGCCGGCGATATGCAGCTCGAGATTGGTCTTGTCGGAGGCGAGCTGTTCAATCTTGAAAATTCAACTCAGTAGTTGAACAGAAAGGGGGTTTCGGCACGTTGTGGATGAGTATCTACATACCTGCAGGCGTAGTCCGTCCACTTGGTCCAATGCAGATTTGCGCTCGCGGACGAGAATACGGCACTATCTTGGTTCGTGAACAACGTCACCCACTCAGCTATATGCATACCTGTTTTTCGAACTCGGCTTGCACACTGTCGAGGGATTTTCGATGCTGGATATCATTAGACATGTGCAGTCCTGTGCTGCTGCGATAGACACAAACGTTTTCTTGAAGGCAATGGACGTGTTCATCCATCGGAGCATCGCTGTCACTAAATGGTGCCCTGTCTGGCGTGGACACCGTATCGTCATCAGCGGGGGTAAGTGAAGCATTGATTCTTTGGTATGTAGTACCGCCCGCTGCTGCTGTAAGCCTGGAAACAGGGCGAATGTTGGAGGCAGTCGCGGGAGTTGAAGTCGCCATAGCATACATGGTGGATGGTGGCTTGGAAACAAGATGTACGCGTCAGTCAAGGGTGCTTGGGACGGGCAGGCAGGCACAGCACGGGGAACGAGCGACAGGTCTGTATTGATGCAGACGACAAGGATCCGAGCTAAAACAGCGAAGTGCAAGACGAGTTGCGAACGTGTATCCGTTACAGCAAAACCCAGGATGTGAAACGATGAAAACGGCGCATATAGCTGGCCCGGCGGATACAGTGTAAAGATATCGGGTACCTACAGGAAGAAGTGTCCTTGGGGAAGTATCATAATGCGAAAATTCTCTTAAATGTGAGCAGAATGAAAGTGCAAGTGAAGAGACTAAGATGCAGAGCGGGAAACGACAAGACTTCATAGGTAACCAACCAACAGAGAACGGAAACCGAGAAAAGGAGCGAGTCGGAGCGAGTGTAGCAAGTCATTGTGAGACGTGGAAATCGTAGGTCGAAGGGCGAAGACCGTGGACCAAGTATCCGTAAGTGGAGCAAGTCGTAGACACCTTGATGATTCATGGCTTGCTGGGGACCGGGGGCGGATTATCGGTGTTCCATTCCTCCGCAACGTACATCCTCCTCGTGGGCCTGACGGTACCTCCTGATTTGGAAGAGATTGTTCTCCTGTAGCTGACAGGAGGCGACTTGCGGCTGGACTTCGAGCTAACGCTTCTCTGCCTGAGATGGTTCTTATAATAGTGCTGGCGCGGCGAACCGGGGGACGGGATCATCGACTTGCTGTAATAGAGGTCGGTAACAACGACAGGCTGGATGTCGCGAGGATCCACAGCAGTCATCTCCGTCAAGCGTTTCGATGATCGCTTCCTTTCAGCTCGTTCGCGTTCGCCGCGCTCCGCACGTTCGGCTCGCTCGTGCCCGTGACGTTCGGCAAGAAAGTTGCGACGGTATCCGCTGGTCATGGAATAGTCCGACTTCTGATGCTATACACTTGTCAGCCCAAAACACACAATATATCTCACGATGTTAGACTCACAGAAAATGCCTTTTCGTCGGACGTCGTGTATTTACCAGGGTTGGCTGCCTTTTTCATCGCGCGGCGCATGCAGCGTTCGCAGGCATGCGGGGCTGGGCTCGACGCAGGCTCGGCGACCGGTGTAGGTACAGCAGCTGGGACGGCAGCTGGGACGGGTGCCGGGGGCGGAACTGGGGCTGCAGCTTGAGCCGGTGCGGCAGACTCATCCTGATCATGCTCGAAAGAACGTTTGACAAGCAAACTGATGGGATCGGAAATACCCAACTCTCTGGTCCTCAGGATATCCTCCGCCTCGGTAAGTCTTGCAAGTCCGACCTTCGTCGCCTCCTCATACTTCTCCCTCGCGCCCACAAGCTCCTTTTGCACTTCGACAGCGAGGTTGTCCCACTGCTTCTGCTTTTCCTCCTTGTCCTTCTTCGCATCTTTCAACGCCTGCTCGAGAACGCCATACTTGTGTTTCCAGCCAATGATCTCCGCTTCGAGCTCCGCGACCTTCTTGTCTTGCTCGATTTTTGCGAGTCGGGAGCGAGCAGCTGCCAGGCGGGATTCCTCCGCTTCCGCTTTAGCACGGCGGATCTGGTCTCGCAACTCGTCCTGGGTAGTCTTCGCCTCAACGCGCTCGTCGTTGAGTTTATCTGCAAGAGCCTTGATGTCGACTGGCATGGCGAAGGTGGTGATGGTGATGGTGATACTAAACAGAGCGACGGGGGAAAGCAGCGTTGGTCGCTGTCACCCCCACGTGCGGAATAAGGGGGAAACGCACAAATGCCCCTCGAACGCGCTGAATACTTCTATGGAAACGCGAACCCCGCGTTATTTTGCCTCCGCATTCCTTGGTTTCGTTCCAGATCACATGATTTTCAATGCATTCTATGAAGTTCTGCGACCTGCAGGATCGATAAGCAGGCCAACTCACAGATACAGTAGACATTGATCAGGAAGACTTATAGCGTAGTGAGCACATGCAGCCAAGAACACATTGATGTGGTGATAGACAGATAGGATGTGCGTATAGCAGTCCTTGCAAGCAGTACAGTTACAACGTTCATGATGCAGTCAGACGAATATGAATAATGCGAATGGCCAATCAACGGCGAAAGTAATGTGGATCAATAGTTGCACAAGAAAACTACCCTCACAGACCCATGCGCTCGACAAGGCTGCGGGTTTCAACTGGGCCAACAGGTCCGCTCGGTCCGCCTCGTCTGGCATTGTTGTTGCTATGACGTCGGCGTCCACCACCATTGTCGCCACCATTGTCATTTCTTCGACCGCCAGGAAGAGGGCTGCGATCCCTCTGCCGGCCAGATTCCCTTTCCGCGTATCTGTCACGGCCCCTTTCGCCTGAATGCCGGAGGTCCGGCGACCTCGAACGACTCCGTCGTGGATTGGGTGATGGTCGTCGGGGCAGCTCATGAGTCATCGGGGTGGACGCTGCACCTCTGACGCTCAGTCCAGAGGAGGCGGAAGCAGCAGCCACTGGACTGGTGGTGGCGGCTACAGGGGATGTTGGCGATTGCAATGGCGGATGTGCCCGTGGAGGTCGCTTGATCGTCTGGGATCGAGGACCAGTAGGTATCGGTTTGTTGGAGGAAGATGGAGATAGGTCAGCAGTGTGGGTGACAGTGCTACCGTTCGATGTTGGCGCGACAGTATTCGTGACAGGTGATGCGGGAGTCGCGGAGGGTGGTGGGTTGCCAAGGCTGATAAGTGCCTCCTGCGCTTGGGACAGCTGTGATCTAGGAGCAGGTTAGTATAAGACAAGAGTCCTGTAGAACCAGAGACGTACGACAGTGATGTCGCTGTCGAATGAGATTCTTGGTGGGCAAATGATTAGCTGTGGCATGCCGAGGACAATAGGGACCCGCTTACCTCGCAAAGCAGTATCCAACCCCACAACCGTCTGCCTCAGCAAGGTCACCTCTTCCTTCAACTGAGCAACGTTGCTCTCCTTCAGCAACTCATACAGCTCATCATTCTCCCGCTGAAGTAGCTCAACTCGCGAGGTGATGATAGACGCCGAGGGAACGCCTGAAGGCGGATTGGCTCGGAGGAGTGGAGTCAATAGCGCAAGCAATGATGGCGGCAATGCTTGACCGGATACCACCGGTGCGGGTAGAGGTTGCGTAGGCACAAACGCTCTCAGCGCCGTGATGTCCTCCTTTGAGACAATAAGCGGATGATGACAGCTAGCACGTTGCTTTCGGGACTAACCACCAGTGCGTTGACCTGCTTCTCTTTTTCTCTCAATTGCCCAAGGAGCTCTATCTCTCGTGCCGAAGGTATGGCGTCTTCTTCCATGGCGTCCGCCATAGCAGGCAACACGGCTAGTCAAGATGAGAATGAATGGGGAATAGCGAGACGCACAACGCGGCTCTCGCTCATTCAGGGCCTCCAGCGCCCTTGCCTTATTTGTTTCCGTCGACAATTGAACCCTGAGCCGCTGCGGCGAGCACGACGCGAAACAAGCAGCATCTTCGAGCGCAAGTCGTCCTCCCATCATGCCTAGCACAGTCTTGCCTAGAGATGCTCGCCTTATTGCCTTGATACTGTCGGCCAATCCAGCTATATCGGACGCGCAACCGCAAGTGTTGCATCAATTGTTGGAGTTTTCGCATCGTGCGTTAGGACCCATTCATGACACGCTCGGCGTTGACACTTCGGTCCAGGATACACATCCCAAGTATTAAATGACTCACTCGTATATGCCGAGCATGCCGGAAGGGCAGGAAATGTTACTATGGAAGACTTGACGCTCGCTATTCAGGCGCGAGCTGGATGGGAGTTTGGTGGCAGGATACCGAAGGAGGTGTGGAACCACACTTGCATATTCCAGACGCGTGCTGATGTTGTTATAGTATTTGCAATCACTGGCGGACAAGACGAATTCTGTGCCACTTCCTTCAATACCAGAAACATATGGTGTTCGGTTACCACCGCCTAAGTACTGTCTGACTGCAGTCGACTTCGATCTGGTGCCGAATCGTCCGCCGCCAGGGAGTGACTACTACTACGACGAGGAGGCTACAAAGTACGAAGAGGATGCAGAGGGCGAGGAATGGGGAATGGCCGATGCGGAAGGCGAAGAGGATGCCGCAGGGGAGGAGGACGCCATGGGAGAGGATGAACCTGGTTTGGGCGAGCCAGACGACGGTGGAGACCTCTTTGGAGAAGACGAGGATGCTGAAGGAGATGATATGGATGAGGATCAAGACGCGTCCAATGACCCGCTCGCCGGATTACAGAGCATGTCGAATGGGTTCGGTATTCCTGGTTCCGGTGACTATCAACCAGCTCGGAGACAAGTGGTAGAGGATGATGATTACGATGCTTGATCTGATGTATTTTGCTGCTTGTTGTACTCTATAGTCAGATTGTCGTGCATTGTGGCCAAGGGCTCCGCCACGTTGCACGTGTCTCCGCACGGCCATGTCCTCCTTCCCGCTTCCCGAACTACCTCCATACTTGACACTTCTGCTAACCGGCATTCTATCACCGCCTTGTCCTCTGCATTTGGCTCTGGCCCATCTAGCGTCGCAACCCGGAGCGACACATGGCAGATCTAGGGTGCTGATCGTGACCGCTCGCTCGCAGGACACCTTCGAGAGGAAACTGAGAGCGTACGACGATGCTTGGCTCAATGAGAACTCGCTGAAGGGGCGATGGGCGCCTTTACTGGCTTGTATCGAGATATTGTCAGCACGGATATGTGCAATCCTTGCTTTCAATTGGACGCTAACACGCGATACAGCTATTCAAAGACACCCGTGGAGCTGAGACAGGTCCTTTCTCTGCTTCGTCCTTCATCACTTCTCAATTCACAATTGCCGGGAGCGCCATCGAAAGCTGTCCTGGATGTGATACCCAGCCTAGTAATCCTGCACGACCTCAGCGCATGGTTTATTGGCGAAATGAGAAAACCAAGGTACAAGGAACAATCTTCCCCAGAGACCAAGTGAGGTCACATTACATTTTCCTTCTAGCCATGCGCTCTCAAACTACCTTGAGCTCGTTTCTATGGGACTGGACTTCGCGCGCTATCTTAATCAGCTACAAGAAGGGTACGCTCATATCAACGTGCTCGAACAACTCGCCCAACCTTCCACAGGGCTGAACCAACTAGACTGGCTCTGATCGATGGCAAACTATGCGACCTCTGCTTACCTGTTGTTGGCCAAACTCCGGAGAAGGCCGATGCTACTAAAACCGCGAGCGATGATGCACCTCATGACGTAGAACAGATGAAGCAAAAGCTGGAACCACTCCTGCCCGTCATCAGCAAGTATTTCGACTGGGTGGGCTGCGTCGAAAAGTGTGCGTGCTTTTCGTTCCGTACATTGAGCCTCAACGTAGATCCCTGTCTCTCATCTGATGCGTCTAAGACAGGCTCTGTACCTTCACCCTCCGCGGCTGAAGAGGACTACCCAAGTCACCCTCAACTTTCAATGCGGAGATTGAAGTTGCATCGATCCACTTCTCTATCGGGTCTATCCACCAAGTTGCCCGAGGAGCACACCTTTCAATGGAAAGAGGACCGCCCGCTGTTGGGTGAATTCAGCGAGCTGAAAGCGACAACTATCACCCACCTCGACGGCGAGGAGGGTAAGCCATGCTGTTGAGTGGGACACACACATGGCCTCCGTCGACTCCCCGCGGCCCACACGTGCGCAGCAGGCATTTATGTGCCTGCGGCCTGTTGTCCTCGTTAGCGAGAGATGGCGTCATGGGTCTTCAAGTCTCATTCTTCCAGCGCAAGTGAAGCCGACAACACATTACTAGTACAGCCGTAGAACGAGTGTGTTCAAGAAGTCGGATCTTATGTCCCGAATATCTTCCTCGAAAAGAACAATGTGCATGCCCGTGGGTCAGATTATCCATAGGGGGTCGACAGTCTCGTGTGGCTACGTCAATGGTGTTCGCTGGCTGTCTCTGCTTCCTGCGCAGCCGACACGCCTAAGACGACCATGTTCGAAATGCCAGCTCATCACAAACCATTTGATAGCAGCTTCATGAAGCACACGACAGGATAACCAAGCCGGATCGCCCCCTTCTCATTAAAGTTACACGATCACTGAGGAGGAAGCAAGAGTCACGATTGTTACGCGAGGCTTTCCGATCAATATAACTAGTGGGTTTAGAAGGGCCATCCGTGGCGTTGTTTCAAGACCGACACTACCCTTAAACCCCACAGTTCTGATGCGAAACCTTCTAGCAACCCGCCCACGGTTCATCCGCTACCCTCTTCATCGCATTTGGGATGAGGCGGTCGGATGCTCTGTCAGCTGCATCTCGGTGTCGAACGACACCATGGACAATGTGGAGATAAGGGCGAGCCAGCATGCTGTCCCGAGGTGGTGGTCCGCCGGCGGTGGGTCGAGCCTTTTGGAAACTGTTCTGAGTATGAGCGAGGTCCACCCTGTGCACTAGGCCCCGCTCTTCGTGCCGGAAAAGTGTTCACCACAGAGGGTCAAACGATTCGAGGCGTCCCGTTCAGTAAGCCGAAGGCGCTACAACTTGACAACCATGCATATAGATCGATCCAAGTCGTAGGCTTATGCGATGCTGTCGTATGAGGCATCTACTTCGCAGTGATCAGCTTATTCTTACAGATATCTTCTGGCGGATTGTGATCAATTCTTGTCGATCAACAACATTCATTCATATGCGGAATATGAAATGTGGTTGTTTATCCGGACAGCCCAGTCGTAGCACACGAGTAGTGTCCCGTTATTGGTCCCACTCGCCAGCGCCTCTCATCCAGAAATGGGGCTGCGTGCCTTCTCGTGATACTGAACATGTTATTCTTCTTTTCATTCTCCATCCGCATTGTTGAGCCTACGATAAGGTCCGATGATCCATGCAGCGCGCTCGATGTCGACGTATGGCGCAACGACTGGTAAAAGTGTTCAACTAATACCATGGGTATATAAATAGAGCCGATTGGAGAGAGTAAGGAGTCAGCGCACCTACTGTTCAGTTGCTCCTGCGTTGCCTTTGCCCATCGCCATGGCCCCCGGTCTTACTCTCGTCTCCCTGCTTGCTCTGGCTTCGGCCGCCTTCGCCGCCCCCACCGTGGTGATCGATGCGCCACAGGTCAAGGTCCCCCTCGCCCGCCACAACACAGAGCGGGGCAGGGGCGGCTACAACGTGCTTGAGCACGATCGTGCGCGCCTCGCCAACTTCAAGGAGAAGGCCGCCGCTAAGGGGTCTTTGACCGAGAGGGCCGTCTCTGCTGCTGCCACCAACGCTGTGGTAAGCAGAATCTGTTGACAACGTCAGAAACACACTGAAGAGGGCCGATAGACGTACTACAGTCTTGCTGTTGAGGTTGGCAGCCCCGCTACGACCTGTAAGTCACGTGCCGACGGTTAACTGAACAAGCACTCACATCATGCAGTCGACCTGATCGTCGACACTGGCTCGTCCAACACTTGGGTTGGTGCCACTACCAAGGTAAGGCGCCATCGTCTCTCGTTCTGCTGTCCGTTTAATGATCCATGATCCTCAGTACAAGGCCACTAGCACCAGCACCGACACTGGCGACAAAGTTTCCGTCACATACGGTTCTGGCTCCTTCTCTGGCACTGAGTGTTCGTTCATTTCTTCGCCAGCGGCCGTCGCAACAGATGATAAGCCTGCGCAGATACTGACACCGTCAGCCTCGGCAGTGGGCTAACCATCACCGCGCAAAGCATCGGTGTTGCGAAGAAGTCCTCAGGCTTCGAGGGCACCGATGGCATCGTCGGAATTGGGCCCACGGACCTCACCGAGGACACCGTCAGCGGCGTCACTGAGGTCCCCACGGTCACGGACAATCTCTACACCCAGGGCATCATCACCGAGAAGGTCGTCGGCATCTGTAAGGAGACTCACATGCTTCGGCAGGTCCTTGCTTATATTATGTTCAGACTTCCAGCCTCCCTCTGGCACGTCCGAGGAGCAGGTCAACGGCGAGCTGACTTTCGGCGGCGTCGACGACACCAAAACCACCTCTTCGATCACCTAGTGAGCATTCTCATCTCCACGGACCGGATTCGAAGCTCACCTCCACAGCACGCCCCTCACGACCACCGAGCCCGCGTCCTACTACTGGGGCATCGACCAGTCGATCACCATGGGCGGCGAGACCATCATGACGACGACCGCTGGCATTGTCGACACCGGCACGACCCTCCTGTACCTGCCCGAGAACACGTACAACAGCTACGTCTCCGCGACGGGCGCGACGGTGGACGAGAACACGGGCCTGCTGACCGTCGGCTCGGAGAGCGACCTCGAGAGCCTGTACTTCACGATCGGCGGCACCGAGTTCGAGCTCACGGCCAACGCCCAGATCTGGCCGAGGGACCTGAACACGCTCATCGGCGGCAACGCGGACGATATCTACCTCGTTGTCGCTTCCACCGGCGACGATGAGGGCACCGGTCTTGACTTCATCAACGGTTACGTCTTCCTTGAGAGGTTCTACTCCGTGTTCGACTCCACGAACAACCAGGTCGGCTTCGCTACCACCTCGTACACGGATGCGACCACCAACTGAACGCGCAGAACGAGTCGGGCTGTTGCGGGGTTGATATTCTATACACTTGTCCATTGTGTAATAGTAGTCGTGAATGAGAGACCAAATGTTAGTTGAATCCCAGAACGGACATGTCATCTTCCGCCATACTCAGGCTCCGTTGTTGCCCAGGCCAGCCGGCGAGAGTACCAGCCAAGAAACACGGCCGGCAAGGACTTGACGGTCGTCGAGGCAGTATGGGATGAGACGAGCAAGCGCATTCCAAGAAGATCACCCAGCAGAGAGCAATCACATAGAAGTCAAGCTTGGTGGTGTGCTGTGCGTTTCCAGCGTCAGAGAAACGAGTCCGCAAGCGCATGCATTACTCGTTTAAAGTCATACATCTCATCTGATGCGCACATGTTTAAGCGAGTGACAACCATTTCGGAAGTAGGACATGCGTACAGTACTACATCAACCACCGTAGACATCGCTCTGCGACAGACATCATCTCAAGGGTCAACTACCGTGTCGCCTCCAATGACTCCATCGATGTTACGCTGTTTCCGCGAATGACCTGAAAACTGCATCAGCTCACGGCCCAGGCCTAGAAACAGCATATACGCACTACTTGACCAATCTGCTTCTTCTCCGCCGGCCTTGTCTCCTCGATGGCATCGTCAATGACGAGGTTGAGGAAGATGTCGTACCCTCTGAGGATACCGCTGACCTTCCGCCCGCCCTGCAGCTGGACGAAGAGGCGCTTATCCATGAACTGGAACGGGAATCCCTCGTCAGGCGACTTGGCCTTGTCTTGCTTTCGGAAACGACGCACCTTTTTGAGCTCTGGCTGGGATGCTCTCGACATTTTTGTGCGGGTATGCTTGGGTGGTGGTGGGTGGGCGGATGACTGCAACCCGCCGCCTGCGAGTCGTAGGGGTCGTGTGCACCAGTGGCGGTGGAAGCTGAAAAGGCGGAAGCAGAGTCAGTTGGGGGGCGTGTGTCTGGGCGGCACGTTACCGCGGCAATCATCCGGCACACACACCGCGACCCTCACCACCACACAAGCCAGCCTCACACAACACCGACAGCGAGGACGACCACAACGACAGCGAGCTCCGTATCGCACACCTTGGACACTACATCTTGACGCATCTTGACGCATCTTGTCATTATCGCTCTGTATTACAACACGACATCAACACTATCACCGCACCAACATTGTGAATGCCTCCTCCATTATCAGTCACGACCGCCCCCTCCGATGCCCCGCCCAAGATTACCGCCACTCATGCCTCGAGCGGCGGGAGGGGCCGAGGTGGGCATCGTGGGCGACGAGGCGCGCGAGGAGGGAACAGTGTGGGGGGTTCGGCGGACGGATCGGGCGCTGAGGGGCCGGCAGCGAGCCTGCTGAGCCGCATCGGCGGGCGCGTGGACGACGCTTCGTCTACCGGGGGTGCGGAATCGCCCACCACGCCAAAGGCGGAAACGAAGCCGAAAGGATCTTTATCTATTCAAGGAGCGTCCTTGCCACCCAAACCCCCGAACGGACATAGTCGGCGGGGCTCGAACGCGCGCAAGTCGAGCACTCTCACTGTTGGCACCTCCCCCTCTCTTCCTCCGAAAGACGCCTCCTCAAGCTCAGATCCGTTCAAGCCCAACTCCGAGAAGACCGTCCCCCAGTCTGCGCCGTCCGATCGGCCGACCTTCCCCAACGTCGAAGCCGAGCGACCCGCCAGCGCGCTCGCAGTCTCAAGCGCGAAGGAGGCCAGCATCCGGGGCGTGTCGCCCACGCCAAGGCTGAGCTGGGCGGACGACACGGACGACGATTCCCTCCCGGATTTGGACGATTGGATGACCCCGGCGCTGACGCCAAGTGCTGGGTCGGCGGATGGAGCGAAAGGTCTGTACTTGGCTCGTGGAAGGTCGACCATGTGCTGATGGTAGACAGACGACCGCCCTGCTGGTGACGATGACGAACACACACCTGTGGCTACCAACGCTCCAGCTGGGCCTCTGCGGGAGAGGCGAAAGCGCGGCGCGGGGAAGAAGAACAAGCAGCTGGCAGCTCGAGCTGCCGAGAATGCCGCTGCGGGCTCGTCAAGCGCCTCTCTTGTCACGCCGAAGGAGGAAATGCCGAGAAGCAGCAAGGATGCGAGCGGGCTGGAGGAGTCGGTCGCCAAACTGTCCCTGGCTTCAGGAGGGAAAGAGAAGGAGAAGGGAAAGGGAAAGGAGAAAGAGCCGGGGGTGACGACGCCCAAAGCTGACTGGCGCTCTGTCATCCCCGACACCGGCAGGGACGGTGCGATGCAGCTGCTCTCCGCGCTCGCAGGGTCAATCACCACGACCAAGTCGACCTCCCGCCCTCCCGACCAGCAGCAAGCCGATCCAGCCGGCTCCGAGGTGACGCCGGTTGCTCCAGCACCGAAACCTGCCGCTATTCCTGCTGGACCAGCCGCGAGTCGCGTGCGTGCTGTGCCGAGCCCTATCCCGCCTTCAAGCGGCCCTTCGAGACCGGGACCACCGGCGTTCAACACCCGCCAAGCAGCGAGAGGGATGAACGGGATGCATCATCCTGGCCTTGCGAGGGGTGGGTACCGGGCCGACCCGGGTGATACGCCGGTGACACTGCCGAAGAAGCATGCACGACCGGTCATCACCGCCGATGCGATAACGCGGCTTGCGAGGGGGCTGATGGTCGCCCCGCCGAAGCACGACCATGGGGATGGAAGTGGAGGAGATGGCGGTAAGGGGAATGGTAGCAGCGCGGGTTCTTGATTCTTGACATCCGTGAATCTCTCTTGATGTGTAATTGTTGGGACTACCTCTGGCTTGTTTCAGGGTTGGTGTGTACGCTTATTGGTTTGTGTGTATTATAACCGCGTCTTTTCTTGCGTTCCTGCAGCTCTTGTAGGATTAAGAGCACTCCGTCTTGATGGATCGAATATACCCCTGTTGAAACACTATCTACTCGTCTGACGAGAAGTATGCGAGCTCGACTCCTATGTTCACTATAGGCTTGGTGGGGCTCGCCAAGTTGGATAATACACCGAGGCTGATGAGCGTATTCCTCAGCCTCCCCTCCCACATCAGCGACACGCTCGCGTCCGTGCCGATACGCGCCTTGACTACGCCCTGGATCTCGTCCTCCTCCACCTCGACCGCCGGACTGGGCAAGGTCATGACGGGCAGCTCGTTGTCCTCTTGGACGGGCGCGAGCTGGCGCACCTTGCTCCGCCGCATCCACCATTCCGCGCCCATCGCCCAGTCGCTCTCGTAGCTGTACATGTTGAAGTCGTACCGTGAGCAGAGGGTGAGGTCGCGTGAGACCCGGGCGGCGTACGCCCCGGAGAACTGGCCCATCATCGGGTTGAAGGTTGCGGTTATGGTGGTTGGTGGTTGAGAGGATGACGTGAGCATGGGTGGGTGGTTTTGGGTGATGGACGGAGGGGTCGCATCCGGTAGTGTGGTGAAGCGTACTCCGGTCGACACTGCAGGGAAGACATTAGTGTAGGACACGAGACAAAACCCCTCCATGCTTACCCCCCAGGCTCTTCTCCTTCGCGCTGAAGTACACCTCCGCCCCAGCCGAAAACCGGCCCCTCAACCCACCTGGCATCGGATCCTCCTCGTCCACCCTCTTCTCCCCTTCACCCAGCTCCTTCTTCTCCGAGCTCGCCTCTCCGGCTAATCGGCCAAAGTGATGCAGCACCCTCGTGCCCCACATGCCATCCTCCGCACTGTACGAATACTCCGTGCACCATCGCCCGATGTCGTGCTCTAGTCCAAACAGGAGGTTGGACCGTGTCACGGGTGCTCCGTATCGTGGTGGTGGTCGGACCCCGAAGCGACCTGGTTCGGAGATGGCGGCGATGGTTCCTTGGAGTGTGGGTGTTAGGCGGATAGAATAGAGCGCTTCTACGCGTGATGCTGGCACATATAATCGACCATACAAGAGATAATCTGAACAACAGTGAGCATTTGATGTTCTCCCACAATCACTAGTGCACACCTCTTGTATCCACTCTTTGACCAGCGAGCCACTCCTCCTCCTTCCCCTCGGGCCGCTTAGGCGGTCCATAAATCTTGAACCTGCTGAGCAGCTCGTCGAATGGTACGACGTGCGAGCCCCCCACGTCCAGTGGACACGACGTGAAGATATATCCTAATGAGCCATGAAGCGTTGGTAGTGCCTGGAGGGTATATGTTGTCTTGAAGAGCGGTGTGGGGGACTTGGAGATGGCAAAGTTCACCCCGTGGGGTACGTCAAAGTCGAGGATTGCTGGCAGTCGTCAGGGCAGGAACATTTCACGGGCAGATGCTCGCTCACCTGTCGAGGATCTGGTCAACTTGGAGTAGAAATCCTCGTTCCATCCCGTTAATTCATGGTACTTTCGTAAGACGTATGCAGCAAATGGATACATGTGCCCCGGCGTCGCACAAGAGCGCTCAAGACGCTGGCTAGGGTTTACATTGACGAGGCCGGCGCCATTTCCGAGTCCGGCACCGGCTTTGGAGTAAGCTCGTGTGCCACGCACCCGTTTGGAATTCGCCCAACTCTACTGGTCTCTTCATGGATGTTGTCAATTCGATAGCATAGGACGTAGCATGAATGTGTACAACAAAGGGCATGCTATGTAACAATACACGTATCACCTTATAGTCCGAAGCGAATTCGTGTCTACACACATCATTGAGAGAATGGGAAGCAGGGTGTGGCGGGCACAGCGAAGAGTATATCCGTTACATCATGGAAGGGATTTGTGGTTCGTGAGCTTGCAAAGGCGGATACGATGCTGTACTTGATAGTAATAAGAGGTAGGAGGGGACGCAGCCAAGCGAAAGCCGCAATAAAAACCATACTATAGGTGCATTGGACTGCCCGGATCATCGGCAAGGTCAGGAATCATCGGCTCTCTGCTCAGAGGACTCGGTTCGGTCCTCTTGTGCCGACGGCCGAGAAGTGTCGCGTTATTCATGTCGAGCTCGAAGTTGTTGCCTGCATTGGGCTGACGACGCTTGTTACCGCCACGGTCGCGTTGACCCGCCCGACCGTCGTACAAGGCTGCCTCCGCCTGACGCCGATCAGCACCTCCGGCTGCGTAGTGACGCTGCTGCTGCTGGGGCGGCGGGGCGTGGACAACTTGCTGCTTCTTGCGTGCGTCCTCGACAAGGGCGGCATCGTCAGCAACTTCATTTTCATCGTCCTCGTTCAGGCCGCCCAAGAAGCCGCGTACGCCGGCTCCGCCGCGGCCGTTGTATGCACGCCTGCGTGCACCTTCTTCCTCCATGCGGTGGACTGCGTATGTGACGTCGAACGCTTCCTTGAGAGTAGCAAGACCGGGTGAACGGCCCTCGCGACCTCCGCGACCGCGAGCTTCCATGAGAAGTGGTGAATCGATAGGAAGGTTGTTACGGGATGGTGGTGCAAGGGTATCGGGAGTAGGTTCGGGAAGGGGAGCAGGAGCTGCGTTGCACCATGGGTGGGCAAGGAACTCGTCGATAGTGTAACGCTGAGCAGGATCAACACAGAGAAGGTGGGTGATCAGGTCCTTGGCTGCAATAAGCCATCAGCTTCCAGAATTCGTTTCTATCAACTCAAACACTGACCAGAGGCACTGATGTCGTCCCACCAAGGGCTGAGGAAAGTGTAGTATCCCCGAGCAACCTTCTCCGTGAGGACATTGATGCTCTCATCGTAGAAAGGAGGGAAGCCGCAAAGAAGTGTGTAAAGAACGCACCCCATCGCCCACATGTCGACGCTCTTGCTGTACCGCTCGTCTTTGACGATTTCTGGCGCAGTGTAACCAACGGTGCCACATGGCGTCATCGTCTCCTCGTTCCAGACGACCTTGGAAAGGCCAAAATCGGCAATCTTCACGCGGCCAATTCCGCCGCCGCCGACACCGGGAACGAACTCCCCCTCGTCGTCCTTTTCTTCGTCATACTGACGAAATACAGGATGCTTTGAGGGAATGATAGGGATGCGATCGAATAGAAGGTTCTCAGGCTTGATGTCACTATTAGAAGCAGCCCACATTTAGCTGTTGTCAGATGAACATTCACGACAACGCGCACCGATGCACGACACCGCGTTCTTCGTGCAAGTAGCGCAGACCATGTGCTACCTGGAGGATGACGTGGCGTGACAGGTTCTCGCTGAAGTAGGTCAATTTGACACTGCATTGTTACTGTCAGCAATCGCCAAGGAGCATGACGTCATGGGATCCCTCACATTTGGTGAAACAGCTCCCCGCCCTCCATCACTACAACGCATCATTAGCAGCCGAGAGGACAGATAATTTGCCGACGTACGCTCCAGCACGAGGAAGTAGTGCTCTTCGGATTCAGAAAATGAAATGAGTTTGACGATGCCGGGATTGGAGATGCCGCGCATGATCTGCACTTCTTTGAGGATGTTGGCACGCTGTGAATGATGTCAATAAACTAGTTCATGCAATACGGAGAGCCGCAAACGCCGAAAGGATCGAACAAAGGTGTTCATAATATTAGTGAAATCAAAGAAATGAGTCTCACCTCCGTCACGCGCGGCCGTTTTTTGAACTGAGGGTTGAGATGCTTGGTTTGATCCTGTAAACGCGGTGTGCATTGGCAGAGGAAAGAAATGGCCACGCGCGTCGGCGGTCAGCTGTTGTCCTGTGTTGCAAAGAAAGGAAAAAATGTGCAAAGGTGCATCCAAAATTGGAGTGCGACGGGAAGGAAAAGGTTTTGAGAGTTGGAGGAAGACTTGCCTGTGTCGAGTTCAACTCAAACTTGCGAACGACCTTGACAGCCACTTTTTGGCCGGTGGTCAGATCGAGGGCTTTGTAGACATTCGAAAATGCGCCACTACAAACGAGTGACAAGAGAAGGAAAAGTGAAACAAGGGATACCAAATACAGTAGAAGAAGAGATAAAGCAAGTGCGTTCGTCAGCATATATTCAGTGCGCTCTAGGGCATGCGGCGCTTGGCCGCAAACGACTCACTCTCCCATCTTGTCGAGCAGCTTGAAGCGCTCAAGGCCCTTGTACTGGGGCATTTTGTTCTTGGCCTCCCGCTCCTCTCGTACGATCTGCTCGGCAGTGTGGCCGTAGCGGTTATCCTTTTGGCCGTGGGCCTGTTGCTGCTGTACGTCCTCTTCGCGCTCACGCTGCACCTCACGCTCTACACGTCGGTGCTCCTTTGTGGCGCCAGACGACGTCCCCTGTGCAGGTGCTGGAAGGAAAATGGCGTCAGCTCCGCCGAAACAATGCCACGGGAAGACGGATGCTTACCAGACGCGATCTGCTGAGTAGCGGGGGAGCGATCGCCAGCGCGCGGCTGCTCCTTGCCGTGCTTTCCGTGGCGAATGAGGTCTGAGAGACGGAAAGCGTGTGTGAGCCAGTGCAGAGAGGAGGGGAGGGACAGCGTGTGGGAGAAAGAAGGAGGACGCACTCTTGAAAGTTTCCATCACGGTTGCCCCTGCAGGCATTTGTGTGGTCGCGAGGGTATATCACCGAGCGTGGACGGGAGAAGGTGGTTGTGTTAGGCTCTGAGAAGAGGATGACGAGGGCGAGGGTGCGAGAAGGATAGGGAAAGGGGGGAAGGGATCGATGATGTGATGCGGTGCTGGAGGGTAACGGCACGAGACTGCTGACAAGGTTGACGCTTGCGGGGAGTCAAAAGGACCAAGCACAGTCAAATATGGTCGTTTCCGCGTTCGGCGATCCGGCCGGATAGAAGACGAGGTTGCTGCCCAAAGTGGAGAATAAGGGCGCGAACCGGCGTGTCTGCGCGAGTGGAGCTCGCGGTTGAATGCCAAGCGGGAGTTGTCGCGTTGCAAGTCTGATAACGACGTGTTATTGAAGGCAGTCGACGATGGAGAGAAAGCGGTCGTCGGCGAGGACGAGGGGACGGAGGAGAGAAGGGATGGGGGATGACGGGCTGGAGCGGTTAATAGGTGGACTCCGGGGGATGAGGACCTGACCGAATTATCCCTTGCTGTGCGAGCGGAGGGGACGCGCAGAGGCCGATGAGCGAGTGCAAGGGGATCAACTGCATGCACCGAGCCTGTGGCTGAGCTTCGCATGAGGTCAGTGACGCATCAACTTCTGCCTCCGCCCGATTGCCCACAAAGTGATGTCATGGCTCGGACTTGAGCAATTCCGGCAGGAATGTCCCCACTTTAGAGCTACAACGAGATGTATGCGCGTACATACACTCCAGGCTCGTGTCCCCCACGCCTTTGTTCTCCATACACAGTCGCGGCTTGCAAAGGTCATCCCACACCACTAAATACATACACTGGTCCCTTCCGCGCATGACCAGCTATTTCTATCATCAGAAGGTCTGCGCCAGACATTGGACCCTTAGCGTCTGCGGTTTTTCCTCGGTTCGTTATTCGAGCGAGTTCCACGCGATTAGGTGCCAATCAGTGCTGGTCGGCAAGTGCTCGTCTGTCGTTAGGGAGGTTTGTGGTCCCGCGCATCCCGCTCGGCAATGGTTGGTGGCCCGTCCTGACTCTTCCAGCGCAGCGACCATAAGTCGGAGCCCACTTTCCTTTTGCGGAAACCACATGTTCCTGTCAAGGTATCGCATTTAGCATCAGTGAATGACGTGTCAACACAAGCGCGAAGCTATCGTGGAGCTTCTAATCCTGGTCGTTGCTATGTCAGAGTAGGGGACCTGCTTCCGTCGGCGCGGCAGCCTGTAATACGAAGGCAGATGACATCCCCGGCAGAACCCGATCGCCTTCTTTCAGCGTCAAGCTGGCAAGGCTCATCCGGAAATGTAAGCAGGAAGCAAGGAAACAAAAGAGGAAAGACAAGGAGCACCTCCAAAGCGCCACGCCCGAACGCCACAGCATGTTTGGGAAATCGCTCCATATCGCCAATCGGGGCCTCAAATCCTCTTAGGTCATGACGTTGCGAGGCTTGACTAGGGCCATCCCCGAGCGTCAGAAGGAACACAGAGCGCAGGCACAAAGAAAGCGCAAACGGGAGATAGCATGAACCATATGCATAGAGTCGTCTAAAGACATATGGACGTAGTCAACATGAAACCCTCATGCACAACACCATTACTCTGTGAGGACAGTCGTCTTCTCGGAAACGTAGATACCGTCAAGGAACTTCCGGATATCCTTGTTGCGCACCCGGCATGAACCCTGGATAGAGGCAGCTGTACAGATTATGAGCACCCCAACGGAACATGAACAGGCAACACACGCACCCGACTGCGAAACATTCTCAATGTCGTTGCCCTGCAGGATCAGCTCATCCTTCTGCGCCTTCGACTCCGCTATTGTCACACCATCCAGCATGGCAACGTGTCGGACAGTCTTCTCGCCCAAGAAGTTACGGATCTCAACGGCGCGGGAATCTTCGGCAATGATGGTGTTGATGGGGAAATGGGCGTAGACGGCACGCATTTTGTAGAGGAAACCCTGCAGCAGTTCATGAGCGACACGCACTCGAGCAAGGAGAGGATAGTAGCGCACCTTGGTGACTCCGGTGATCATGTTCTCGATCAAGCTCCGTACTGTGCGCAGGCACGCAACGTGCTTCCTGGCACCTTGCCACACCTGGAGGATGACACGGTTGGCCTTGGTCGTCTTGACGAGCACGATGTCCATGTTGATATGGCGGACATTCTTCTTGAGCGTGCCGCGGGGCCCGACGACGGTGATCAACCGGGACTTGATGTCGACGGTCACGCCCTCCGGGATGGTGAGCTCTTCGGTGGAGAGGACGTCGCGCATCTGGTGGGAAGGCGAAAGTCAGACAATGTTCATATGCGACAACCTCTGGCAAGATGAAGCTCGCTGCTCCTCCGGTTCGGCACTCCATCCATCCCAGTGACGATCCATCCAGTCCAACCAATGGTCCCCTCTTCCTTCAATACATCCCCCGGCTCTCTCGCATGCCTTCGGAGTCCACCAACGATGTAAAATCAGTACTCACTTTGGATGTGTTGGTGTCGTGACCGGCGTTGGCGCTGAGGACGACGTTTTGGACGACTTTCTGGCCCTTAGACCTCGGAGGCAGACACGGGTAAATTGCTTCCTGTGCTTCCGTGGCCTGCCCTGAATAACGGGACCAACCGTCTATGAGTGCCCGACGGTGGCGGTTACGACGCAACTCATCTCTCAGCTCCTAACCACCACGTCAGGAATTGCATTGCGGCTGCTTGTCTGACTGTTCGTAAGGCGACGTTCGCTTGAGCATCACAGCTGGTACCACGGATAGCAGCTCTTTATCTTGCTGGTGTGCGAGAGAAGGTCTGTGAAGTTAAACCGCCACAGCAAATGACCACGACGATGTATCAACACCCCGGATATGCTCAGCCTGGTTTCCCACAACAACAACAATACCCTCAAGGATTTCTCCCTCAGCAGGCGGCGCCGTACTATGCTCAGTACAACGCATATGATCCTGCTGCATTTCATGCATTCTACCGTGAGCAGCTACGACAACTAGTGCAGAACTCGCGACCGGTCATCCAGCAACTCACCCAACTCGCCATCGAGAACCTTGGTCGGATGGGACGCGTGGTTGCGGATTGCATTGGAGAGTATATTCGTAATGTGAGTGCCGTCTCCTCATTCACCGATTGCCCGCGGGTGGATGCCCCTTTATCATCGAGCGCATCCCTGTGCGTCTAGTACGATAGCGTAGTCTAGTTGTTCGTTCATGTGATTGGCAGTGATAGTGTGCTGCCGTTTAGCGTTGTGGACTGCCGTCCTCCGCCACGCAGTTCGTGATCCAGCGAACGGTGCGGTGTGTCACCTCGTTCCTGGCACACTTGAGCCATGTTGACTTCGTTATCCTGGTATCGGGTTTGGGGTTGCCCCCGCGAGCTTCGTAAGGTGTCGGACTAGGACTGACTCAGCTTGTTTTAGGCACCAACGCCGGTCAAGCTGCCCGCATTCTACTTAATGGACAGCATAACGAAGAATTGTAATCCGTATGTCACGTTCTTCGCCCCGATCGTAAAGGATCTTTTCCTTCAGTCGGCGCGTACTGTCGATCCGCAGACCAGGCAGAAGATGTGCGAAATGCTTGTCACGTGGCGCAATGGAGGTCCTAACCAAACACCCTTGTTCGGCGCGCAAGTTCAGGACGTTATTGAGAGGGAGATCTGGCCCGAGTCTGAGAATAACGTGAGTGCATCCATTCGCCTATTCAGGCATCGTCAGGTGCGCTTACAAGCCACGAAGAGATATGGCCGTCATCGCGGTGGACCGTCGTACCCAACTCAGTCTCAGGTTCTCACCGAACTTGAAGTACTATTGGCGCTGAAGGAAAAGGCGTCCCAGGAGAATCCTTATGATCCGGAGCTCCGTGGACAGATAGATGCCTTGTTTCAAGTAAGCAGACTGCCGTTATCATCAACAATCGTATACTTACTATTTGTGGCAGCTTCGTAACATGGTCCAGGCCTCTGGTGTAACCCCTAGTGAACTTTCGGATATCCTTACAAGCGTCAGGTCCCTGGCTAAGAACATTGCTGTCCCTACTCCTCAACCTCCGCCTCCTGCGCCGCAACCTGCTCCTGTGTCTTATCCCACCCCGCAACCTGCGCCTTTCTTCCAGCCCGCATCCACCACTGCCCCTCCCTCTCGGTTGCCGTCCGATTTCGCCGCTCAGCTTGCTGGGTTGGCAAATCTAGCCGCACCTCAGCCGGCTCAGAATGCGGCTCCTTTGCCTTCTGCTGCGATCCCTGACATAAGTTCATTATTTAAGTCTCTTGTTGCTGCTGGTATGGTGCCATCCTCCGCTCCAGCATCGGTGCCTGGATCTTCGGCACCTCAGGCAGAGAAGAAGGCTGAGACACAGGTTACTCCTGACCGTGACGTGGATGAAACGTTGGAATATGAGAGGCGCATCCTGGCGATCGACATCAAGCTGACAACCTCGGACCTTACGAAGTACGTCATTACCATTACTACGAGAATGACAATGCTAACTGCATAATAGGGAGAGACCAGAGCTCATCTCGCTTCTATACGATAGACAGAGTACGCAATGCAAGCAGTGCGGTCTCCGATTCCATGACAACGCGAAGGGCAAGAAAGCTTACCAGGATCACCTCGATCAACATTTCAGACAGAACAACCGAGCCAGCCAACAGATGGGGAGAGGGTACAGTCGAAGTTGGTTCATCGACGCAGACGTGAGTTATAATATTATGTTTGACCGAACAGCCGCTAACTTATCTTGCAGGACTGGATTCACGACAGTTTGACGGATACAGGCGATCGCCTCCATGAACACAAAGTGGGACGATCAAGCGAAGCGGTTGCGAAGAAGAGGAAGGAACTGGAGAAGTCATTCGTCGTCATCCCTCCTGGAGAGGATACCAAGCCGAGGCGCTGTCCTATTTGTAAGGAGCAGTTGAAGACAGAGTTCTTGGAGGACGAGGAGGAATGGGTGTGGAGAAACGCGGTGGAGCACAAGTCTACCGTAGGCGGACGTCCATCTCTCCATGCATGTCGATGGCTGAGAATCTGTCAGATCTACCATGCTACGTGTCACGCAGATGCGCTCTCCGCAAGCCTCGCAAATCGCTTGAGAGCGGAAACCAAAGGAAGTCGGGCTGTGACACCGGAACGGGGATCTGGCACGCCGCAGCCCCAGAACGGGAATGCCAACTCAGAGACGAACGGATCTATTGCTGCGCCCGGTGCAAAGCGCAAGGCGCAAGAGGACGATGAGGATGAGAGCGGTGTACTCATCAAGGCGGAAGAGGTGGAGCCACCGTTGAAGAAGGCGCGAGCCTCATTTTGAGCATACCGCTTCCAATCGATTCCACACATTACTACTTAGCAAACATTTGTACTTTTACATCAACGCAATGCCATCATGTTATTCTCGTAAAATTGGGTCTCAAGTGCGCCTGATTGCGACCGAAGGTCCGACAGGGACGCGACACGTAGAAATAGATGCACAGCGCGTACAGCCTCACTCAGATCATGGGCTCGTCGCGCGCAGCGTAACCAGATGCCCGACACCTCATAAATGAAAGCAACACAATCAACTTGAATTCGGCATCTCCGTTAAAACTTTGCACCACAATGCCCTCCATAGCAAACGTCAAGAGCGTAGTGGTCCTGGCGCTCATTCTTGACCTCTTGGGTATATGGTTTACTGCAGCTTTATACGCGCTCGAAATGCTGACCTGCGTTGAATCGTTTAGCTTTTACCATTCCACTGCCACTGTTTCCGCGCATTATTGAGTGGTACACTCAGCGGGAGCTTGGTGAGGATCATGGTCTTCTGAATAGGATTCTGTCGTCCATTCGGACATTCCAAACAATGCTGCATGGAGGCGCCCTCAATCAACGGCGACAATGGGACGTCGTTCTGCTGGGGGGATTCCTGGGCTCTGTTTTCTCGTAATTATATCCACCTCGATCGCATCAAGCAATGATCCGTCTGATATCTTGTCCAGAGCACTTCAGTTCCTCGTCAGTCCATGGATTGGTTCTCTCTCGGGTGGGCAAAGTGCGACAATTCATTGGACACTTGCTTATCTGATTAGATGTATTTGGGCGAAAGCCTGTTTTATTGGTCTCAATGATCGGCAACATCCTCTCTGCAATCGTCTGGTACGCATTGATGTTTTTGTATATACCGCATGCTCATAGCATTGCAGGATGCAATCCACGTCTTTTGTAGGCAGTCGGAGGCTGATCACAATGTTCACGAGCTGACGGTGCACTAGATGTCGTTCCTGCTTGCAAGAGCCATTGGCGGATTCAGCGAAGGCAATGTTCAAATATCCATGTTAGCACTACTGATCATGATCGCAATACCTCACTGATCACTTGAAACAGTGCTATTCTTTCCGACGTGACCGAACCAGCCAACCGAGGCCGTGCTCTCGCGCTCGTCGGCTTGGCATTCGCAATCTGCTTTTCAACAGGACCTGTCCTAGGGGCATACTTCGCCCAGAGACCCTTCCCGTTGACCATTGGGCCTTTTAAGAATGCAGATCTCAACATATACGCGGCCCCGGCCGCTTTGACTATCGTCCTGTTGACAGTGGAAACCATCTTCTTGGTTTTCTTCCTCCCAGAAACGAGAGGTGTTATCGTACCGAAAACGGGCGCGTCCACCAAGGAAAACCCCACCAAGGAAAAACCTACCGTGACTGTAAATCATGCCTTTTATAGCCTGCTGGCTTTCTCTAATACCCCTTCTATAGGACGTTGAAGTCGACGAAGACACTGGTTTCGTGCATGCTCCTGCCCTACCTGGTCCAGCAGGCCCGGTCCAGCAACGCTTGGACCTGCTTCGCGTTCTGCGCTGGATTCACTTTGCGTTCCTCAGTATCTTCTCGGGCAAGTACAGGAGGGCATCCATGTGCACATTGGCTTACCAGGGCTATAGGTGTCGAGTTTACACTTACGTTCCTTACGTTCGACCTTTTCGACTGGAACAACTCCCAAAATGGAAAGATGCTCGCCTTCATCGGCGTTCTCAGCGCTTTGCTTCAAGGTGGTTATGTGCGACGTTCAATTCGCAAGATCGGGGAAGGCGTTATGGCTCGACGAGGTGTACAAAGCTGCATTGTCAGCTTTGCAGTGTTGGCTGCGCTTCCTCATGCCGCCAACTTCGGGCCGCGCCTTGTATATGCAGCCGCAGTGTGCCTAGCCTACACTTCTGCAACCGTCGTCAATTCGCTCACCGCTTTGGCGTCATTGCAATGCGACGAGCCTTCGGATTCATCGTCGTCTGCTGCAACATCCGATCCGCGTTTGTTGAAGGGAAGAGCATTGGGCGAGTTCCGTTCCGCCGGTCAGCTTGGACGTGCACTCGGACCACTTCTTGGTCCGTCCGAGGTCTTAATTCAAAAGATGCCTATGCTAACTGCCCGTTACAGCATGCGCTGCTTATTGGACGGTTGGACCTTCCTTGACTTATAGCGGGTCAGCAGTAGCCATGGTCGTTCTGTCTTCTGCAATGCGCGGGATTGCAGTCAAGCCGAAGACAGAATAAATTAGCCAAATTGGTGTGTGGATGGGTGGGATATCGTAGTCCGTGCATAATACATCAGATCCGTGTAGCTATACATACTTTCCAAATCTGAACTTCCACTCCAAGTGCAAGCTTCCACTCCATGTGCAAAGATCTACACAGCCGACAATGGCTTCCACAACCCCCTCACCGTACCTTCGCTTCCCGCCATGCCGGATGCACTCATCGCCCTAGATCTCGCACCGCCTATAGGGATCGCGGCCGGCGCAGCACCACCGTCCGTTGCAATGAGCAGGTATTTCCCCGGCGCCAGACCAAGACTGGCTGACGACGTTCTAGACCGGAGAATGACGGGATTGATAGGGATAAGTGGTGCACTTTCGTCTTGTGGCTGCTGTACCTCTGTGTCCTCTTCCAAGATAACTCTGGGACGGTATGTGAGGCAGAAGACACCCAAGAACGTCGTCGCGCAGCCGTATAAGAAGGTGATAAAGCGATGCAGCTCCATGTTCTCGAAATCGCGGTAGAGAATCGCAGATCCGACGATGGCAGAGAGATTGAAGAACACAAATTGCGTTGGCACAACCACCTGACCGACGATTAATTTGTCAAACGAGGTCATGAAGGACATCTACGAACCTTACTATCGAATTTCTGCAGTGCCCGATTGAGGTACTTGATCTGGGCCAGCGCCGTAGCAGCCAAAACGATGAGGAACGGGTAAGTGATCCACTGGGTGAAGATGGACAGTCCTTTGAATGTGAGCATGGAGCTCACGCCTTTGGTCGACAAGACGGTGAAGCCTCCTAGATGGTGCAAATTGTGAGATGAAAGGCTGAATGAGTAAAGCACCGAGCTTACCAAATATTGCGCACAGACCGACGTCCACGAGAACATGCTTTTTGCCATACTCCCGATTGGACAGATATACGAGAGTGGATCCGGAAATGATGTAGATGATGGTATACGCAACAAATAAGGGTTGCAAGATGGCTTTGATGAGACCGTCAGGAGAAAACTGTATCATGATGAGATGGTATTCGATACTTAAGAAAACCTTCATACTCGGATGTCTTTGGAGTCGCAGGAAGCGACGACAGTCACAGCGCCAATGATTGCAAGCGCAACCCCGAAGAGCTCGAGTTTGCGGAGTCGTTCATGCAATAATAGAGGCGCAAAGATGCAGTTGGCGATAAGGGCGACCTGGGCAGCCATTAGTCGAAAAGAATCGCAGTGCATTGAGAGACTCACAGTTCCTAACGGAGCCACGATCGAAGCTGGAGCGTATGCATACGACAAGAAATTTCCAGTCTCGCCCAGCGTCATAAGTGCGAGTCCAGCCCACCAGAGCTTACTTCGCAAGTAGTGTTGTTGCTCGAGCTCAGCCTGCTCCTCCTCCGCTTCTTCTTCGTGCTCGGCAATGGAGGGAGTTCCCATGGAGTTATAACGTCGAATCGACGGACTACCATCTCTCAGCAAGCGCGCTGAAGGAGAGCTCCAATTCTCCGGCCGGTAGAAGACGCGCGGACTTGGTCGGCCATTCGTGGGAGTGCCCGGTCCAATGACAATCTTGGGTGCCTTCGGCGTTCCCAATGGGCTTGTGGGTCGCTCGTCCAACGGCGGGAAAGCAATGGCATGCGAATTGCCATTCTCCTCAGAGGCCTGCTGTTCCTCATCTCCTCCCCGGCTCTCGATCCCATTGGCCCCATTGGCCCCCTCGGCGCTGCCGTTGACCTCTGATGACCCTGCGCCGCTCAGTCGAAGATGGGCTAGCTTTTGCAGGTTGAGTGCAAGGCTGATGACGACATTTCCAGCGATGGCTACGCCAATTCCAATCCAAGAGATGGCGCGCTCGTCGACAGGCTCGTCGACTAACAGCATGAAGGTCGCATGAGATGAGAAAGCAAGCGGGGCCCGAGGTCGCCGCGAACCTCACCGAATCCACCCTTAGTCGCCACTGCGACGTCATCATCCGAGTCGGGCCGCACTTTTGTTCCGACACCACCATGCCAACATTTGCCGATCAATGGAATGCGCATCCTCCTCCAGATATCGTTCTCTCGCGACACGCCAAAATTATCACTATCTCTGGAGCTAGCGACGATATACGCGAGGTTGATGATGCTGTGGAGCAGAACGACCAAGATTATGAAATGGAGGACGCGGCTGCGTTGACCATCGTCAATGATGTGAGGGATGTGAGACAGGACTGGCAGCAGTACAAGAGCAGCGACAACCAGCAGCAGGAACAATGGGGAGATGCGATGGATATAGACTACGAGGTGCGCTTGGGATAATGTGAGGATCTGAGTCTAGATTGACACCATTGCCGTCAGTCGTCGAATGAAGGGCATGGTTCGGTGAAGATGGTCATCGACACAAACGTCTTGCTGTCATACCTCGATCGCTTGAAAGACATCTCTGATATTCTCCGCGAATTCGCGTCAACGAGCTTGCTCGAGTTCGTTATACCCGGCATCGTCTTGCAGGAGCTGGACGCTCAGGCAAAGCACTCCCGTGCTGCAAAGCCAGAGCTGCAGAACCTTGCTCAGGCGGCTACCCGTTGGCTGCTGAACCAGATCAAGGACAGGAAATCTGGCAAACCTGCTGTTGTCCGCATGCAGAGGGATCACGAGACGTATGTCAGCGATTTGAGCTGGAAGACGAGCAGAGCGGTAAGCATCCTAGTTGCGGACGCGCGGCTCTCGATTATTTACATCACACAGAGCAACGATGATCTTATTCTCGATTGCTGTCAATACTTTTCCGAATTGTCTTGGGGTGTCTATCTACTCACAAACGATGTTAATCTGAGTGTTAAAGCTGAAGCGCACGGTAAGGTCATCCAAGTGTGGCACGCTGATTATAAGTTGACCCGACCGACAGATATCCGTACTCTCGATCGACATGCATTACGAGCGCCGCGTCAGTTCGTAAAAGACTTCGTGCTTCGTGGAAATTCTCTCGTGTTTCCAAACCCCCGCATATCTGGCCACGGCCCCCAATGGGATGTGGGGCTGGAGCATCATCACCATCATCATCACCATCATTCTCACCGGCCGAGATCAGCCGGCCATACGAATGGCCACCCTCCATCTTCCAACGGTGCCGCCTCCTACACACCGCCCCACACACCTGAATCGAGCCGCAAGCCATTGGAAACTGCCGTCGGAACCGGACCTCCTCTCTCTCCGACTGGACTATCCAACAACATCGCAGTGGATGTAGAGATGGCAGATGGGAATGATCCGAGGCGGTCATTGGAGGCTCTGCATGCGCTCTTCCTGGACTATCTTTCCACGTATCTTCCTGCCGAGGTGATCAGCTTCCTGACTCTTGCGCGGAGCTCCGATCGCGACAGGCGGCACCCGTCACACAATGGCGGCCCGCCGGAGGGTTGGCAATCCTGGTCGCCCCAAAAGTGCCTCAAAGAGCTACAGCAAGCCCGTCCAATCAAACGACCCTCCAAGCCGATCGAGTGGACCTGCCTCTCCGCGTTCACGGCCAAGCCGGGCGAGAGCGGGTACCGCGCGAACGGCGGGAGCGTCGGCGACTGGCACAAGGCCATCTCTATGCTGCATCTAGTGGGCGAGGCATATGCGCTAGACTGCCTCAACGTAGAGGCGCTCAACAAGCTTGCACACCTGATGGCGTCGGCCGCTGGGCTAACTGCGTCTGTCTGATACTCGCTTTGTGTCAGCTTCTCGTATATTCCCTCCTTTTCCTGGGTCTTCCCTTCCCGTGCCAAAAACCAGATTCCCAACGAAATTACGATATCCTCACCGTTATTCCTATCAACATATATCTGTATCCAACATCATCCAGCATCATATTTCTCCACCGCTGTCATCCATCTCACGTACCCTGTTCAGGTTATCCGCATCTTCCCTTCCCGCAGATGTTCATGTCACATATCCGAGTAGTCCAAAATGCCAAATTCCATCCATTCATGCAATCCAGTAATACATTCGTACGCGAAACGTCCCGAAAACGTCCCCACGAGCAGGGTATATAAAGATACAAAAAACATGGTCTGCGTAGTATACGGATATATGTATATTTATATGTACATGCGCACCGCGCGCGTCCGGTCCTGTCCGAAGCAAGAGAATGTTCCTTCCTAGTGAAACAACAGAGCCGAGCGGGCGGTCTAGATCCTTCGGTCCTCCACGGAAATTACAGCGGTCCGTGAGGGGGAGCCTCGTCCAGTGTCCGGCCGATCAGAGGCATTTTGACGCGCGCCTAGGGGCAGCGCGGGAATCACATAGTGCAGATAGGTTATAGACGGCAACGTTCTGCTCAGTGCCGGTGCCGATGCCGGTGCCCGCGGGGTATTACCGGCCCTTATGCTCCCCGCTCACCCGTGGCTCCGGGTCATCATACGGCGGCGGGCTTGCAGACCTCTGGTGTCCCAGGAGGGGCATGTCGCTCGTCGCCGTCAGGGGCAGGTCATCGTACCCCTCCTCTTCTTCTTCCTCCAGGACTGCTTCCAGGTCTCCCTCCCGCGCATGCGCATGGGAGCGGTGCGGCGGGCGAAGGACGGCAGGGAGGAAGAAGAGCGCTGAGCGTCTTCCCCTGCTGCGCGGGCGGGCGGCTTTGGACGCGCTGGTGCTGGTGCTGGGGGAGAGGTGGGAGAGGACTCTCGCGGGGAGCGCGGCGGCCCAGCGGAACGCGCTCGGTTCCTCTGCGTCGGTGGGGAGAGGCAGCGCGTGCTGGCTAGCCCTGGGCGAGTCGAGCGGGCTCGCCGCGCTGCTCCCGTACGGACTACCGGTCGTGGTGGTTGCGCTGCCTGAGCCGAACCCGATTGGGGAGGAGGGGAGGGAGAACGTCGCCCCGCCTAGCTCGAGCCTGTGTCGCCCGGATGCGTCCGTGTACAACCGCGGGAGGAGGACGTCGTACCGTCCTAGGCGGCGCCAGCGGAGACCCGCGCTGGCCGGGGGCGAAGAGCTGGTGCTGGAACGGCGGTGCTTTGCGCGGAGCTTGAGGTAGAGCAGGCGCGCTGCGCCAGCGACGAGGATGAACAGCGCCAGATACATTATGAGCGTGCCGTAGGAGCCTAGGAAGAGGACGAGCCCCGCGTCGTCCGAGTGCCACGAGGAGCCGTAGTAGTGCGCAAAGAAGGCGTGTGGCGCTTCGCCTGGCTTGGCGTTCTTCCCGTACAGAGACTTTGGGAGCACCCGCACTTCGTCCTCTGGCGTGCGGGGGTAGCCGGTAGCGGAGGTGTACAGGCCGTAGATGGCACTGATGAACATTGGCCCGGTGGAGAACATCACCGTAGGGTAGTTCATGATCCAGTTGTGGTCAAAGCTCTGCAGGCTGTCGATCGCGCGGCGGAAGAAAGGGTGGTGCGGCGCGGTGAGCATGAGGTCGTTCGACATGCCGACCGGGATCGTCTTGGGGAGGATGACGGGGTGGGTGAGCAGCGGGTCGAGTCGCCGCAGGCAGCCGACGTCCAGGTCCAGGTAGGTGCCACCGTAGTGGTACAGCACGAAATAGCGGATTGTGTCTGCGCGCTGGATCACGTACGGGTAGCCGTCGAATGTGTCCAGGAACCAGGGATAGTGCTCGGCGATGAACTCGCGGGAGGAGGCGTCTGTCCAGAGCATGTACTCACTGCTGGGCGTTAGACCGATAAATTCAACTTCGGGGGAAGGGGAGGACGTACTAGTCGGGCATGAGTTCCCTGCAGCCTTGGGAGACATTGACCCATTTCTCGGGGAGCGTCTCGTCCTTCCATGTCTGGTGCAGGATCCTCGGGATCTTCTCCCCCGGGAGTGGGTCGTGGGAGACGTTTGAGAGCGGCGGGTCTGGCCACGGCACGTCGTCCTCTGAGAGATAGGCTGCGGGGTCGATATGGAGGAAGAGGGAGATGGACGTGAGGAGGACGGTTGTGCCCAGGAGGATTGTGCCCAGGATGGAGAGCAGGATGAGCGTGGTGCGCCGGGCCATGGTGGGCTCACTGGCGGGGGAACACCTGTGAATAGAGGGGCCAGAGATCAGTGCGGGGGCTGGTTGGGTCAAGTGGTTCGTTGCTTTGCTCGTGCGGTGGGTGGTGGAGTGCGGGTGAGGACAGAGAACAAGATCGTCGGTGGTGTCACCGATCTAAGACGGGTTAAATTGGGAGGGGGGCAGGGGTGCCGAGGTGGATGGGTCTATAAGCGTAACTGAATGAATGGCTTTGCCTGGGCAGCGGCAGGGGGGGGGGGGGGGGGTGGGTGGTTAGGGCCACTGGAGGGGTGCTGCGCAGGGGCTCGCATGTCTGCTCGGCGAGTGGGTTGACAGAGGGTGGGTGGGGGGTCGCGCAACCGGGTCACGGCTTGACATGATGATGTTGTCCATGGCACATGCCGGCGCAGCCGAATGTGTCTTGCCAGGAATACCTTCTGCCCCTCGCCCAAGATAGCCCAGGGGCAGGGTTGGACCCCAGCGCACGAGGACCCTTGTCCATCAGCCGCACGCCCATCTCCTTCCGGAAGCGCTCGTGCCGGTGATGCCGCCATTCCGCAGCAAGGCACAAACAGCACTGCCGCGCACGCATGACATGACGTAATGAGGTCAAGGCCCGGCATCACCCTCACCGCCGTTGTCCCCCCTCCCAACAACGGCGACGGCGGGCCCCGGATCGCATAAAAGAGCGACGTCAAGAACCGTCATTCCCCGCCGCTCACACCGTCATCACCTCCGCGCCTGCTTATCGCGCACGCGACGCAATAACTTATCGATGCAGGAACCCCAACGGGGTGAATTTAATATGCGAAATTGCTGATAAGCTCTGGCTCGGCGCCCACTCCTCCTCTGCTGGCTTCTTGCTAGCAGAATTCATCGATACACACCTGATACAGCAGCCAGAGCTTGGCGATGATAACCGATGCGATCTCGCAGCACCAAGAAAAGTCCACGGGCCGAAAACATCAGCAAGCACCCACGTAGTGACATGCATATATTGGCTCATTGATTACTCCAGGAAAAGGCCGAGCTCCGGCATGTACTGGCTTCCTCGATCGGTGCTCGGCCCAAACCGACTAGACATTCGGCACCGCACCGCACCGCTGGCTGACGGCGAGCGCCGTGGGAATCCTGTCTCGTGCGCACCGCGTCCGTCCCAATGCAAATCAGTAGAGACAGCAATATAATACAGTACATCATCCGATCTCACGCGGGCCTGGGCCGAGCGTTCTCGGCAGTACGCAACGCGTCCGTTCCCGAAGCAGCGGGCGCCGCCCCACAACAGGCTTTATAAAGCAACTCACCTTCGGCGCCCGAAGCTGGGAGAATTTATGAGTTGCTGATAAGTGAGGTGTAACGCATAATTGTTGGCCACTGGAAGGTCGGTCGGAGCCCCTAGGTTCGCGAGGGCACCGAGCGATCCCGCGAGCGTGTCAGTGCAATCCGGCCAGTGCTGGTGTCTGTGCCCGGACAGATCACGAGTGCCTCAAACAACGGGAGAATAGGGCAAGACGTCCATGAGAGGCGGGACATGCCAAGAGCCCCAGCGTGCCAAGCCAAGGCGCTGCCAAGCCCGCGCTGCAGGATCTGGTTGGACGATATTAGAATCTCTCCCCGGGCCCGGGAATCGGTCGGGCGCGGGCAGCGGGGAGTTTCGGGCTAGGGCGCGTCTTTTGTCCTGCGTACCGTACAAGCTCGCACCACGACAGCTGAATACGGTACGATCACCCGACCGCCGACTGACCACAGAGGAACGACCTGCTGGAGCTTACAGGACAGTACGATTCCACGTGAGCGCCACGACGTCAGGAAGCGGGGGGCGAATTCACGTGCAGTACGGCCGCTTTCTGCACGGAGGCGGAATGACGGGATCAGATTGGCTTTCTGCTCGAGTCCCCTAGACCTCACTGCAGTGAGTAGTGGACCGATCCCAGGGCGCAAGAGCGCTCGCCCAGCTAAATTCTAAGAACACGCTCCTCACCCTGGGTGAGCTGATCCGACGTACGAGCGGAAGGATGACGCGCACGGAGCACACGCTACACGCGCTCCCTGCGTTCCCCGTCTACTCCCTCGCGTTCGTGAGCGACGCCAGGCTCGTGGTGGGCGGCGGGGGCGGCGCGAGCAGGAGCGGGATCAAGAACCAGCTGGTGCGCCTTTCACTTCCCACCACACTCCTATCTGTTGCATGCTGATGCGGTCGCATTGATGTAGAGGGTGTATGAAGTCGACCGGCCGAACCTCGCGCTCAAGCAGCTGGCTACGCTCGAGCTCGAGTCAGGCGAAGACGCGCCTATGACGATCGCCGCTCCCCTCTCTCCGAATACGAGCGCACATATCGTCTGCGGGATCAACAGTGCTGCGGCGCGCATGGCGCAGGGGGAGAACGAGAACTGCAGGGTATACGCGGTGGGGGACGAGAAGCTCGTGGAGGAACGGAGGGCGCAGACGATCTCGGGCAGGGATGGGGAGGTGTATCAGGTGCGTGTTGGGCGCTTAATTGGGGGTGGGAGGCTGATGCACGAGCAGAAAGTGACGGCGTTTTCTCCGGATGGGACGCTCGTTGCTGCGGGCAGCACGGACAATGCCGTTGCCCTGCTTCAGTATCCGAGCTTGGAGCCGGCGTGCGAGTCGCTCAAGGTTGCAGATGGGGAGTTGTATGACGTCTCAATATCGGATAAACACGTTTGTGCTGTCTCCCAGTGATTGATACGCGTGTCTGACGCATGTTCAGATCCTATTAACGGCATCATCACATCTCGAGCTATACCTGCTCCCTGCAAAGGACAAGAAAGGCAAGGGGAAGCTCGAGCTTGAGAAGCGGATAGAGCGGCCAACCTTCAAGGGGGTAACACCGGACAAAGTCGTCTTCCGCGCCGCACGGTACGTCTCCACCGCACCCCCGCGCGCCATAGCTGACAGCGCGCAGGTTCTCACCAACTCAGCCAGACAGGCTGTTCACCGTCCTGAACCCCTCCGGCGGAGCGCGGTCCAAGACACGCGGCGCCAAGCAGCCCACAAACTCCTATGTCTGCAAGTGGGACACGACGACGTGGACGGTGAAGCGCAGCCGGCTGGTGGACAGTAAGCCTGTGACCGTATTTGACGTGAGTGCGGATGGGAAACTCGTGGCATGGGGATCGTCGGATCTCAAGATTGGCGTACTAGACGCTAAGACGTTCGCTGTAAGCTTCTCTTCATTGATTTGCGGTGCATGTGGCTAACGCCCGGAAAGCCTTTACTGCAAATCTTGAAAGCACACGAATTTCCGCCAACAGCGCTTAAATTCAGCCCAGACGCGGCGCTCCTCGTGTCTGGTAGTGCGGACAACTCGTTGCGGCTTATTCAGGTACCGTCCGGTCGGCCGTCATCAAGTAAGCTCACTCTTCAGCCTCGTGCGGAGCATGAGCTAATTAACCCACTCCCCAGCATTCCCGACAACTACGGTGCTGCTGGTCATCCTGCTCGCCATACTTATCGCCGTCCTCATGCAACAGTACCGATAGTCTCGCTGCTGCCTCGCGTTTTCTTGCTCTCTGTAGATGTAACGGTACATACCTTAATGACTCATTCGTGCACACGATGACTCGCCGCCGATAGATCTTTAGCTCGGCTTTCCGGAAGGAGGACGCATGGTCAAATTGTGCTTCTCGACGGATTTGGGCTAACTCCGCCTTGATCTCGGATCTGCAACGCAGATCTAATCGATCGGTCAAAAATTGCTCGCTGACAATTGGTGCATCCTCGGACAGAATCGGAGTTGCGCAGACCCGGTACTCTGGATATGCCTGCCGCAGACGGTTGAGCACACCCTACCTTCTCTAGCGCTGATTATCGCAGGCGTCTATCGCCCATCGGCTGGCACATCCGAGAGAGAAGCGAGTTGCTTTACGCCCAGCGGCACTCGCCCTATAGTACTTCCCACGATGCTAGCAATAACATCTACCTCTTGGCTTGCGTAGCCTCGAGGTACACGCCTTCCGCGGCTGCTGGCCGGCTTTTCCCGCACGGCACCCCATTCTATGCTTGTACTCCTGACAATTTCCAATCCCGAACGTGCTGTCCAGCGCGGCCTTCCGAGCTATAACAACCCCTCCCAGACCGGGGCATTGTTTGCCCACTCATCAGCCGACTGCCTCCCGAGTTCTCAACATGTCCCCCTTCCCGACCGACGGGCCTTCCGCGGGCAGCTTTATCACCGACGATATCATGGAACATGCTGATTCTGTGATTGACTCCCTGATTGGCCCCCTTGACGTGAGTCGTTTCTGCGTTTGGTTACAGACACGACCCGTCCTCACGCAAAACACGCGGCAGCACGCTGGTCGTGTCGCTGAGCTCCTCAGGCGTGCTAGACACGAAGATTGGACCCTCCCCCGTCCCAAAAGACCGTGGTACAACGCCCAGCAGGACGAGGCAACGAACATGGTGCATGCTAGCATGCATATCGATGCGATGCATCGATTCTGCGGATATCTCCGCTGTCACTCCCGTATGTTGGTTTACCCTCCGCAGAGAACGGCTGTTCAGGATCGGACGGCGACACAGTGCCATTGCTCAGCCATTTTTGGCAATTGAACAAGTTCAAGCAGTTGGCGATGTTCATGGACATCGCCCGTAAAGTTACGGAGACTCGCCGGAACATCTTGTGTAGGGATGAGAGTATAGAGGGGATCTATAGGGCTTATCTCGATACATTTCAGAGAGAGATAACGGTGAGGACCATCTAACCTTGAATTCTTCATTCGCATTAACAGTCATGGAGCGCTACGTCCTCCAGAATACCCTGAACATTGCGCCGGGGGAGAGGTTCTGAGATCTTCCTTTCTGATCTTTCACGAACATGTTCCAACCATCAATCGCATGCGCGTTCAAGTGCTGGACGCACATTATGTCCATCCTCTAAGTGTTGACGTAGCAGGCAGTGGCAAGTAACACGAGCCAGGCGATCTCTGTAGTACTTCTTGTAGCGTGACTGCTTTTCTGCAGTTCAATATGTCGTTCCGTCGTGCTCTATATGTCTTCTGAATGGTTCGTGCTCTTGTGTCGGAGGTCAAGGCTCAACGCATGGAATCGGACAATGCATACCTTCCAACTTGCCAGCTTCGTCCGGGCTGCCAACATCAGCATCATCGGGCATTGATTCCACCTCTGGAGGAATCTCTGTCTGATCAAAAGCACTGGGCCTAAACATGTACATGAGAACAGGCAAACAGCATATGAATGGTCCTGACCATAGACCCTTTCGCTTCCACTCCTTGACCTGGTCCGAGGAGATGACATGTTCGATTACTCCTTGAAGTTTCGTGCCCGACAGTTCCTCCGCTGTCGTTACGATGATATAACTTCCTAGACAATCATGGGGTTACCAGATGCAGTAACAATATCGGCGCCGCGTAAAGAATAAGTACCTCTGCGTATCCACACAGATTTTCGGAATTTTGAAGGAAGCTCCGCCAGAAAACTTCGCTGATTGACATCGGTAACTTCAAAGACATTGGACCCCTTGCTCTGTCCAACAAGACAGAGCACTTGGTGTGGTGTTAGCGTGTCGGGCGATGGTGCTTCTTCAGCTGCTGCCTGTTGATTTCGACGTCTAGACATGATGAAAGAAATTGGATGAACGACACGCACGAACAGAACCCTGAAGAAAAGAAATCAAGCACGTGGCGCGCGTCGCGCCTGTGGAGTCACGTTCGGTCTTCCCGCTCTGTTCGCGCCCTTTCCTTCTTCCCCCCACTGTATATGCTATTCTTGTTTCTCCTTCTTGGTCTCCCAACTTATAAATTTATGAAACATGGAAACCGACTTCAAATGCAATTCGTTCAAGTGCCGGAAAGCCCTTCCTTGTGATACTGAAGCGAAAGCTGTCGTGACAACTTGTTCGCGTGCGCCATTGTCATGCACCATCGCCATTCGCTTTGCTAACACTGATGATAGATATATTCTGTGGCAAGCCTATCAATGGCATCATGATATGAATACGGTACTACATGGGATGCAGTGCCTTGCGCGAATGAACTCTTCCGTTCAAGCCAGATCTGTCCTGCTTGCGAGACATCCCTCAGCGAAACGTAAGAGAATGCTTCGTGACGCCTGATTCACTGGCTGACGTTGCCATGTAGAGATGACATTGTTGTATGATGTGTTTTGCGGAATATATGCTAGCATATTGACGCGCAGCCAGATGTGTTCGTTGCGGCCTACTAATGATTACAAAACGGTACGGCCTGGTTCCCTGTACCTTACACATCGCCAATGCTTGGGTCTAGACTGTCTTGGCTGGTCTCAACCCAGTCACTATCCTCGGTAAGTAGAGAATTTCAAAGGTGCTTGATATGAACCTGATACCACCTGTCCTTCGCTAGAGATCTGCGGACGGTCAGGAGTTAATGGGTTCGAACCCTCTCCTTGTGGGCTAATGCGAAATCAGAGCCATATCCTTCTGGAACTATCAAGTGTCGCAGGAGAACTCCTTTCAGCACGCGATGTTTAAGAATGCCAATGAGAAAATGGCTCAGATGCAGAAGCATCTGGACAATGTGATCAGAGAGGGTGCGACATAACTTCGAATAACTGTGTATGCGATTGAATGTATTATCCAGCCAACGGCCAGATCAGCCTACTGCAGGACAAGGTGGGAGGTAGGCGCAACAAACATGCGCATATATGCGCCTTCTGAGCCAGCGATAGGGTTGGAACGCGAGCTAGAGCTGGAGCGGCGA
Source organism: Calocera viscosa TUFC12733 (assembly GCA_001630345.1). NCBI lineage: Eukaryota > Fungi > Basidiomycota > Dacrymycetes > Dacrymycetales > Dacrymycetaceae > Calocera > Calocera viscosa. Next base: position 197,244 of record KV417277.1, on the reverse strand, counting down.
CGTGCCTTTGACCTACAAGAGGTCTCTCGTGAGCGCGACAAGGACTATCAAAAGCTAAAGGTGAGTGATGCTGCTCCAGGTCAGGAGAACAGCCTACAAATCGGATTTAGACTCAGCTGGACAAGTACAAACGCAAAGCTGTTCTTTCCCAGAACACGGCCATGGCTACGGGTGTGGAAGGGCCGGACATGCCGATGGAGGAAGCGCCTGCGATGCTACAAGGCATGTCATCGCAGCCGTTGTTCGGAGGTCCAAATGGGGTAAGCATGCTCATTGGATGGGTTGAAGATGCAGACATAGAGCTTTCCAGTTGCTTACGACGCCATCCCACCGCCAACGTGACTTTCAGCCTGACATGCATAACACTGTACATGCCTCGCGGGCACGCCCCATGCGCATGAATCCTCCCCAGCCTCAGTCTCAATATCCAGTCAACGTCAACGAGCCCAACATGTCCCCAAATCATGCACATCAGAATCACAATTTGATGGGACATGGAGGGAGGATCCATCGCGCGTCTGGGCTGAGATACCCTCATGCACCACAGCCCGGAATCGTCCAAGGAATGCCTTTTACTGCCCCAGGTATGTCGTACGCAGCCCTGCCAGACGGAACCCTGGTCGTGCCAGAAAGACTGAAGTTAAACAAACCGTGTCTAGTGCGCAACTCTCATCGCCGGCCGACCGCCTATCAAAGCGGCTTCCCAGGCTAACTGTTCGCGACAACATTTCTCCGTTCCAAGTGATACCTGTTACATGAGATGCCCATTTCTGCGATACCACCGTCTAGGATGACTGCTCGGCGACAGCACTGCGTCCTGCGATATTTGTGTCCGACCGAAACATGATATTGTCATGTATGATGAAGAATGAGGGTATAGAATACACGCGTGAGGATATCGTTATGGATACGTCCAGTGACATGCGAGAGAACGTCATAATTCATCAAAATTGATTACCTCCCCTTTTCTCGTCATCAATATAGCGAGTAATGGCCATCATCTCTTCGCCATTCGCATCCGTAAGATACCGAGCCAGTGCCATCCGGTTTGCTTGCGGCAAGATATCAGCCATCTTCTGAAGGCTGGCGGAGAACTGCGAGCTGGTTTCGTCCAATGATCCATAAGCACGTGCTCCACGAGGAGCTTCAAGAGGTCTAGCGTATTGCCCAACGGCGGAATGTCCGATGGAGCGGCGTTTGTCCAAGGTGGTTGTCTGCAACGGGGCAGAGATGATCACAGGAGGCGAATCAAGTGAGGAACGGCGGGATACGGGATTGGTTTTCTGCAGTCGATTGGGTGGCTCCCTCGGCCCTCCTGGGATAGAGGGCGCTACTTGGGGCCGGACGTACCTCGTTGGCGAGTCCGACCCAGGCAGTCCAGCGCTGAGAGGCGACGAAGTCTGCCTCGACAATGGGTTCGGGTTGGGCAGAGGAAGATTACGATCCCTGCGCGTGCTTCCCTTCCTTCCAATGGAGGAAAAGAAACCTGTGGTTTTCTTTGCGCTCAGCGGTCCAGAGGAGGTGGACCGTGAAGGGGTTATGTTGAGGGAGAGGGTCGACGAATTGTAGCCTCTTGTGGATTGGGAGCGCATGCCGATACCTTGGGCCAGGGCTGGGTAGGGCAGACCAGCGGGTGCACCGTGAGGCGGGGAGTCGTTGTCGTTGGATGGGAGTTCCGTGGCGATGGTCGCATCCGGCCGAGTCGGGAAGCTAGCGTCGGAAGTGTGAGAGCCTGCAGAGACCTTCCTGTTCCCACCACCGGAAAAGCCATTGCCGCCCATTGGCGTTCTTTGCGTGCTCAGACCGTCAGGCGTCAATGCTATTCCACGATCAAACAATGCACCACGCGTGTCAGCGAATCAACTTACGTCCGCTCTTGATCGCGATAATCCAGTTCGTCAGCCCGCTCTCAACCTGCGCCAGCTCGTTGATCTTCCTCGCATATCCCTGCGCCCTCTCCAGCGACGTCTTCATCCTCTGCACATCCTCGAACCGCATTGCCGCCGGCCACGCGGCGATCGCTTTGGCCTTGTGCACAGGGTTCGGCTTAGCAGGACCCCAAGGCGAGCGCATTTGATGTCGCGCATTGCCGGCCAATCGCCCAAGCGAGGTGAGGGAAGGCGAGCGCTCAGCGCCTGAGGAGCGCGTGTCTGTCGAGCTCTTGGAGCCCTTGGGCGTAGCGAAGGCGAGGGTGAGCGAGGGCCGACGCGAGTGCTTGCCGGGGGAGGCGGTCGTCTCCGAGATTGGCGTCGTGGGTCGCGAAGCGTGCACGAAGCTCTCGTACGATGAACTTGTGTCGTCCTGCTTGTCAGCCTCGATGGACTTGACTGGGGAGATGGACTCGGGTGGGGTCTGGTCGAGAGAGATTGCTGCCTGCTCTTGCACGCGTTCAGGCTCTACCGTGACCACCTTCTCCACAGGGTCAAGGGGAAGCGCAGGAAGCGGTGGGCTCAGCTTCTGAAGAGACTCTGCAAGAGCAATCTCCGTAATCGTCTCATCCGGGTCGACCACCGACTCAGGTTCAGGTTCAAGCTCGGGCTCGGGTTCGGGCTGATGCACGACCACAGGCTGTGGAGGGGGCGCCGGCTCCGGTTCCGGCTCGCCCAACGCCTCCCTAGACGGGGGCTCGATCGGCCCACCCTTCCTCTCGGGCGACTCAGCGGGCTCAAAGTCCCGCACGAGCGCAGAAGCCATCGAAGCGAGCATCGCTTCCAGCTCTGTCTCCTCGCTACTCTTGGGCGGGGCAGGCGGGGGGGAGGGTTCAGGCGTGGGCTTGACGGATGACGACGGTTGGGAGCGGTCTGCCCTGTCCTTGTCTGGGGAGCGCTGGCTGTGCTGCGAGGAGCGGGAGTTCCTGCGGAATGCGGAGAAGGCCGAGGGGGGGTAGTTCGCCATTCCCGGGCCTGGTGCGTCCTTCCCCTGCCGCTCGACAGGCTCGGAGGTGGATGTGGCAGGCGTTGACCCCCCCGGAAGGGGTCCGGCAGAGGCAGGCTCATAGTCCGACCCAGAGGAGGAGATGCTGACTGCCGCAAGAGAGTAGCCGGACATGGACCTGACGAGTGCATTTGGCAGTGGGAGGACGGGGGCGGTGGGGAAGGCAGTTTGGGTCGCTTTGGGCGTTGGGCCGTCCGAGTACTGCTGTGTGGGAGCGGGTTCTGGGGTAGGCTGAGGAACTGGAGGGGCGGGGGCAGGGGCGGGCTTTGGCTCAGATTGGACGCCTTCCTTGGGCGAGCGACTGCGTGTCGACCTCGGCGGCCGGGGGGGCGGCGCGAGCCCCGCGAGGCCAGAGAGGTTCGTCATCCTCGGCGGTGCCGGGAGGGGGCCAGCAGTGGCATGCAGCACAGGGTCGTAGTTGATGTGCGAGCCGGGGAGGCGGGGGTAGTATCCCTGCGCCTGCGGCGGAGTGGCGGCAGTAGCGGTGGCAGCGGCGTAGTACTGTGTCCCAGCGGCGGGGAGGGGGTACGCGCCGGGCTGGGGAACGCTACTCCCGGGGAGGAGTGTGACGACGGGCGGGGCGACTGCCGTTCCGAGCTCTTTACTCTGCCCGATCTCGGGGGTGATGAGGCGTCCCGCAGCTGCTGCCTGCCATGCGCCCGCAGGAGCTGGGGCGAGCCTGTCGGTCGAGCTCGCCCCGCTGGACAGCTGGTCGGGGGAAGGAGTCCTCGTTGTGGGGATCTGGAAGATAGGCGCCGAGAGAGTGCCGTTCTCCTCGCTCGCGCTCATGGGGGGCAAGCCCAGGCCCAGGCCTACCGACTCGGGCACCTGCGGCGTGAGGGTGTCCAGCCGGGCCAGCCTGGGCTGCTCGGCAGCAGTGGGCGTCCGTCCGGGAGAACGGACAGCGCCGACTATCCCTATATCCCGCGAGCTTGTGCTCCTCCTTCCCTGTCCGGAGCCAGAGCCGGAGGACTCGAGTGTGCTCCTACTGCGTGCATGTGCTTGTGCTGGCTGGGGCGGGCGAGGGGCAGGAACGGGAGGGGCAGAGACGGGCGGGGCGGGGGAGAGGTCCGTATACGTCAGCGGGGCCGCGTCGGGCGGGGCGACAAGGGCGAGTCGGGCAGTGTCGATCCCTCTGCGGGCTAGTAGTGTCTGCGCTTGTGCTTGAGTTTGTGACTGGGCGCCGGTGCTCTCCTCGGGCCTGTCAACCTCGACGATCGCGAGCCGGCGCTTGTCGCCCGCGTTCGCAGTCTTGCTGCTCCTCCGTCGGTGCACCTTCACCTCTTCACCGTTCCCATTCCCGTTCGCGGCGCTCACACTGCCATTGCTCTTCACCGGCGACCCACCCTGCTGCTGCCGAGCACGAGGCGTCCCTTCCGGCTCCTCCCTCAACGTGCCCAGCCCGAGTCCAGCGAGGGCAGTAGCGCTCTCCGGTGACGCGCTTGTCATTCCGACTCCCTCGTTGTCGTGAAAGTAGTATGACAGTACGTCGGCTGAGCCTGAGCCTTGACGTACTGGGGAGGGCCGGTCTGGAGCAGAGCTGTGGTTAGTCTGCGCGTGGGCTGGGAGGGAGGCAGGTGTACCTGAGGTGGTGGATATGGGTGTTGCTGGGGCGGTGGAGGGAGTGCGCGTGGACTTGGATGCCGGTGGGAGCGGAGTGTCGTGGACAAGGCCGCTCATCGTCCTCAGCGGTCGAAGGAAGCGGGGGAAGAAAGCGACAAGGGACGGGGATGCCCTGCAAAGGATGTCAGGGGACGGCAGGGCGGCACTAGTCGCCCATTGGGTGCAGCGGCTTCCACGACGTGAGGCGCTAGCATTGATCCATTGTATGTCCTCACAGCCACAGAATCGGCCAATCACAGCACATCACCGGGCTTACTCTTAGAGTGGTGTATCGCTATCATCTGCTCCTGCTGCTTCACACTTGTTTGATTCCCCGCAACGCTGGTGCGGCTACTCTCATACACTCCCGCTCACCAGTCAATCTTCTTCGCCTTCTTGGCGGGAAGGACATCCACCTTTCCCCCCTTTTTCACATACCCAAACCCATCAAGCCACGGCCACATCTCGCTCCGTCTCCTCTCGAATCCCTCGATCATCTCCCCCTTCTGCATCGTCAGCCCAATATCGTCCAGCCCATTCAGGAGGCAGTACCGCCGGAAAGGGTCGACTTCAAAGTGGAACGAACCTTTCCCGTCGGGCCGGCGGACTTCTTGCTTCTCCAGATCGACCTCGAGCTGACCGCCGGCCTCGACGTCGGCGCACAGGATGCTGCACTCCTCTTGCGGAAGCTGGACGGGGAGAAGCCCGTTCTGCAGTGAATTGGACCGGAAGATGTCCCCGAAGCTGGGTGCGATCACCGAACGGATTCCAAAGTCCATCCTGCGCCCGTCAGCCTGCGTACAAGCAATGTAAAGAGGATGCACTCACAGGGACCAAGCCGCGTGCTCGCGCGAGCTACCGCAGCCAAAGTTTGGCCCGTCGCACACGAGGATAACAGCCTTATCGTACGGCTGTTTATTGAGGACAAAGTCTGTCAGCTCGCCCGTCGCAGGATCGCGTCGGAGCGTGTGGAAGAGCGCGCTGCCCAGCCCAGTCCGCAGGATCGTCTTCAGGAACTGCTTGGGGATGATCATATCCGTGTCCACGTTGGGCATGTGCAGCGGCGCTGTGATCCCGCTAAGCACCTTGAACTGGGTGACGTTGGACGCGTGTGGGGGCGTAGGCGCCCCACCGTTCTCGAGCACCGCGTCCGGCTGCGCCGCGGGAGGGGCGAGCACAGTCTGGGTCAGGTAATCCTTCGCGTTCGTCAGCTTGATCTGTTCGACAGAGGTGACGCCCGTGGTCGCCGCGCCGCCCATGAGTTTGCGGACGTCCGTGAGGTGGCCCGTGATCGCAGCAGCAGCAGCCATTGCCGGGCTGCAGAGGTGTGTGCGGCCTCCGGGCCCCTGACGACCCTCAAAGTTCCGGTTGCTCGTCGACGCGCAGCGCTCGCCCGGCTTGAGCTGGTCCGGATTCATCCCCAGGCACATGGAGCAGCCCGCTTCGCGCCAGTCGAAACCCGCACGCTTGAAGATGACGTCGAGTCCTTCTGCTTCTGCCTGCTGCTTGACCAGCCCAGAGCCGGGGACGACCATCGCGTTGACGCTATCGGGCACCTTGGCGTCCTTGACGGCGAGGATGACCTTGGCAGCCGAGCGCAGGTCCTCGATCCGGCTGTTCGTGCACGAGCCAATGAACACCTTGTCAATCTTGATGTCCTCCATGCGCGTCCCCGGCGCGAGGTTCATGTACTTGAGCGACCGCTCAACGCCGTTCTTCTTCATCGGGTCCGTGAGGTTCGCCGGGTCGGGCACGTTCCCGGTGATGGGAGCGACGTCCTGCGGGGAGGTGCCCCAGGTGACGGTGGGGACAATGTCCTCGGCGCGGATGCTAATGTCAATGTCGAATTTGGCGCCCTCGTCCGTGCGCAGCGACTTCCAGTACGCGACCGCGCGGTCCCACTCCTCGCCCTTGGGGGAGAGCGGGCGGTCCTTCAGGTACGCAAAGGTGATTTCGTCCGGGGCGACCATGCCAGCCCGGGCACCGCCCTCGATGGACATGTTGCACACACTCATGCGCGCTTCCATCGAGAAGTTGCGGAAGACGCTGCCGGCGTACTCGATGACGGCACCTGTACCGCCGGCCGTGCCGATCACGCCAATGATGTAAAGGATGACATCCTTGGACGTGACGCCCTCGTGCAGCTCCCCCTCGACCGTCACGCGCATGTTCTTGGCTTTTCTTTGCAGGATCGTCTGCGTCGCCAGGACGTGCTCTACCTCGGACGTGCCGATTCCAAAGGCGAGGGCACCAAACGCGCCATGGGTCGAAGTGTGGGAGTCACCGCAGACGCAGGTGATCCCAGGGAGCTGTAGAATCCAGTTTAGTGGTGATTCCAAATGTATATGCTCATAGCACTCACAGTGAAACCCTGCTCCGGCCCGATAACATGTACGATTCCCTGGCGGCGGTCGGACAGGCCAAAGTAGGTCAGGCCGAACTTTTTGACGTTCTCCTCGAGCGCCTCGCACTGTCCGCGCGACTCGGGCTCGTCGACGAACGTCTTGATCGACTTGTACGTTTTCCGGGAGGTGGTTCTACAAGCGCTGCGTGAGCGGGTATTCCGGAAAACCCAGATTGGGGAAGCGCGCACGGGATGTTGTGGTCCACTGTGGCCAGCGTGCAGTCTGGCCGCCTCACTTTTCTGCCGGCTTGCTCCCTGATAGCCCGGATCAGACGCCCGCTCGATCCGTTATCGCATGGGGGGTACTCACAGGCCCTGGAACGCTTGGGGGCTCGTCACTTCGTGCACCAGGTGCCTGGGGTGTGTCAGCGCGTGTTCAGATCGCATTATGTAAACCGCGCACCTATCAATATACAGGAGGGTTGTGCCGTCTTCTTGCACGTCGCTGGTTTCGAGTCAGCAGTGTCTCATGGCTGAGTCGCGCTGAGGACGCACACGACATGGTCGTCCCAAATCTTATCGTACAGGGTGCGCGGGGGAAGGACAGCAGCGGGCATTTTTGGATGATTCGAGGTGAGTGAAAGGATCGTACAGAGGCGGGAGATGAGAGGGAGGTTAGAGGGGATTACGAAACGCCCTCCTTTCCGTTATATATGTGTGTCTGGGAAAGGAACCGTCTGTCTTGCGGGGAAGGTCAGGGAAGGCAGACCACGTAACGCCGCTTTCGGCCTTCGGACCCGACCCGTGACCCTGGCCGCCCCAACACGCCCTCTTTCAATTTTAACCGAGCCATCCCTCCTCGGCCAATCGGAGTGCGCCTAGTGGAATCGCGGCGTGACATTAAACACACCGTTCGCCGCCGTCGTCCGCTTTCGAAAGCGTTTGGAAACCCCTTCGGCCGAGCATTTAATACCTCAAACAACGCGCTCAGGAACCGGAATCCCCGCGGCCCCGCTTCCCGCGGCGACGTGGCGTGTCCATTACCTTCCCCGGAGCCTGGGCTGATTGTTGCGCACCCCGCTTGCACCCTGAGCACTCTGCGGGTTCCCGCATTGTCGAGGTTCTCAGGAAGGTCGGGGAAGCTTCCTCAAATCCACTAGAAAGAAGAAGCACTGCGGGGAGGGTTAGATCACCCTATCATCCATCGGCCGGCCGGACAGAGATCCGGCCGAAACGATAATGGCTGATATGCGCGGTGCCGTCACTGATAATCAGCGCACCAAGGCTTCTGGGATAATGCGATATGGTTGATGGTGGCATTATCGCAGGCCTAATCGGACGCGAAGTGCAGCGATACGGAGACGCAATCCGAACTCCAATGACTTGACGGTTGATGGTCGGCCGTCGACCTCCTCGTAAACCGGCGAGCGCCGCTCGAACGAGCATCCCTCCCGCCGCCACAACACTGTGGGGCTATGGTTCTTCTTTCAAGCATGCGTCAAGCGTAACACTTCTGATATTGAGGTAATAGCGAGTCGCTCCCATAATGCTGGCTAGAACATCCAGCACCATTGGTGGCTACCCTCAGTAGTCGAGTTATATCGGCTGGCTACATAACGCGCGCACACCAAGTCAGGAAAGTTTAAATGTTGGTGTTCTGGAATTAAAGTACCAATCAATCGCTTCCACAGTTTTGGATGATATAATCCAATCTGGACGGATATCCAGCGCAGAAGAAGCTGCGTGCCAACTTCCATCGGAAGCGAGCAGCCATACCACCGTAACCCGTGCATGTGGCTGTGCCATTTGGTCCTGTACAGTACCAACCCTGGCCCGGAACCTTTTCCCACTCTCCCAAAGTCACTCCCTCGCCGTCTCCCCAGTCCAGCAGCAGCAGCAGCAGCGACAAAATGGCCAAGTCTAAGAAGTGCGTATCTCTCTACCATTTCTCAGGTTTGGGGAGACAGTGCTGACCACAACGGTACGTTGTGCAGTCACACAAACGCGAACCAGAACAAGAAGGCGCACCGGAATGGGATCAAGAAGCCCAAGTCGAACCGGTATCCGTCCATGCGTGGTGTACGTTCCTCTTTCCCATCTCTCTACTATAACAGGGCTGACGGAGATGCAGGTTGACCCTAAGGTACGCTTATTCCTGAGCTGAATTGTGTCTGTGTGGGAGGTGCTGATTGGGAGACAGTTCCGCCGCAACCAGCGTCATGCCGTCGCCGGGACAGTGCGTGCCCCCTTTCCTCCCACTTTCCAACTGCTGACATGCTCCGCAGATAAAGGCATTACGGGAGAAGCGCGCCGGCGGTGGAGGGGAGGACGACGAGTAGCCGATTTGGGCGTTCACGCTGTTTTTCTGTACTGTGTCCTGTGCCTGTCTCCACATCGCAACCTTGTGCGCGGTATCGGGGCGGGCTCGTGCTGTCCCATGCGTATGAAGAGTTCATGCATTATGCAGCATTCATGAGCCATCTCCTGCCTGCTTTTCTGTGGGTCTGCCGTGCATTGCTACCGGATTACGAGATATCGACCGCGGGTAGGCGGCTAGCCCATATCCTCATCGCTCCCCTCCCTCTCCCTCTGCGCCTCCAGCCTCCTCCTCAATCTCACCTCCGCCTCCTCCTCGGGCGCCGCAGGCTCCATAGCCAAATTATGCCCCTTAGGCCTGCTGACCCGTCCCCTTTCCTTCAGCTCACGAGCCTTCCGCTGCTCGCTCGACACCCGCAGTTCCAGCCGGAGGGACACAGCAGGCAGCTCGTCCGTAAGCAGGTCAGCGCACTCCGAGTCAGGCAAAACGCGTCCCTCGAGAAGCGCGCCAAACTTGCGTCGAGCGATGGCGCGCAGGCGCTCCCACGCTACGCGCGTGTACCACCCGTGCATCGCCTGCCGGTGTGTCAGCTCCTCCTGATTGCATGAAGATGAAGGGAAGGCGCACGGTACACTCGGGGCTGACCACGGCTGGGTCTTGTATAATCCCCTGCAGCAGCGGATCGGGCATGTCGCACAGCTGGTATATCCCTATATGCCTATGCAGCACCTTGCCGTCAAAGATGTGCGAGTTCCTGTGTGCGCGGGTCAGCTACAACAGCCCATGGACGCCAGGGAAGCACGAGCCTGTTCCGGTGCACGCTGATCCCCCGCCAGTCGGATTGCTCCTCGACATCCTCCGCGGTCGGGTCGAGGGATTTGAGCAGCCGCTTGGCGCTTCGCCGCCCATAGTCGTTCTCCAAATTCCGGAACTGCATCCGCTGGTAGCTAGCGCACCACAGGCAGCCGTCAGTCGAGATCAGCGCGACAGGGAGGCAGGCTCACAAGCGCGAGTCCTGCGTCGTGCGCGGGTCGTAGCCGAACCGGACGTGACAATCGCGCCACGGCCCGTCGGAGAAGGTGTACCCCGTGTACGTGTACATCGCACGGGCGCTTTTCCCCAGCATGAGCATCAGCCCGCAGATAGAAAAGGGAGGACGTAACACACTTGAGCATTATATGGTCCTCGGACTCTGTGAGCTGATTTCGCATCGCCAGCCTACTCCACACCGGCCTCTGCTCGAACAGAGCGCGGATCCGGACGAGCACAGCGAGCGCCATCGGGTCCAGCTCCTTCTCCGCGCCCTCTGGCTCTACCTGCGGTACACCCGCCTCGTCGTCGAACGCGATGCTGGTTATGCGGGAGATGGTGTGCCGCCAGCGGTTCTGGAAGCGCGTGCGCTCCTCGCCCGTCGACTCGTCGACGAAGGAGACGGCGTACGCGGAGGGGTTCTGGCGGAAGTCGTATCGCAGGGGCACGGGCGCGCGGGAGAACCGAGGAGGGGGGAGGACGCGCATGTTGCTGACTGGCATCGGGGAGGGGTCGAGCGAGGACTTGGCACCGGGAGTGGAAGGCTCTGGCTCGTGAGATGAGCCGGGAGGGTAGAGGATATAGTCCTCCTTCTCGGGGAGGAACTCGAATGAGGTGATAGCCTTCGCGTCCAGCCGGTCCATCGCTCGCCGGAGGTCGATGATCCTGTTCGGCTCTTGCGGCGCGAAGGAGAAGTCGGCCATCGCTGTGCGCGTCAACGTCAGAGTCAGCGATCACACACGGGGTGGAGAATGACACGCACCTCGGAAGCGGGCGACTTTGCGGGCTACACCCAAAGCTTCGGTCGTGTACACTCCTCCCTCGTCCTCCCCTTCCTTGTCCTCCCCACGCCTCTTCCTCTTCCTCTTAACAACCTTAACGACCACTCCCCTAAAGTCGCTCACCTCTCCCGTAACCGGATGTGCAAACGGCTCTCCAGGCCTGAAGGAGAGCTCGATCGGCCGCACGCTCGAGTTCCGCCTGAAAGCGGCGTCGAGCGCGTCCTGCCCGCCTAGGGTGTGGATTGCGGCGGGGAGGGAGGCGGGGGAGCGGAGCAGGCCGGGGTACTCGAGCGTGTAGTAGGTTGTTGTAGGGAGCGGGCGGGGGCGTGCGGGGGGGTAGGGAGGGGGTTGGGAGTGGGAGGGGCCAGCTTCGGCGTTCTCCATCCTGGCGTTGTGGAAGAAGCAAGAAACGGCGTTCAGCCCTGAACAGGACCTTGCTTTGACAGCCCAGTGGCAGTGCTCCCTGCGCACGTGAAACGCCCCGCTGGCCCGATCGGCGCCTTCTTGTGAGGGCCGCACAGCCTGAGCCGCGGGCGATTCCCCAACGCACTCTCCCGCAACCAACAGCAACCACAATAGGGATAGGAAGATGGTATCAGCGAGCGATCTCTGGGAGAGGACGAAAGCAGCACCGGGAGAGGCGTGGAGGCGGTATTCAAGGCTGCCTGTAGCGGGAAAGGTGCGCCGTGCACTGGCATCCGAATCTCGGCATGTGCTGATGGCAGTACCGTGACAGGCATTCGTCTGGTTCCTCATCTTATTCCACATGTGCGCCCTTCTTCCCTAATGCAGAGATGGGGCTGCGCTGATGGGGAACCAGAGCGCTCATAGCGCTCTTCGTGTCCGTTTCGCCCGACAAGATCTTCCAGTTCCTCTTCAACCAGGGCAAGGCACTGCGAGAGAGCCGATTCGGATGGCTCATCGTCGCCGGTGTAATCCGTGCGTCCCCCTCCCCCTCTCTCTGTGCTTTCACAGCCTGCTGAAGCCTGAAATGTGCACAGTGGCAACCTCCATCCCCCCCCTCGTCGGCTTCTCTACGATGATGACCGTAGTCGGCTTTGCATGGGGCGTCCAAGGCTGGTTCATCGCTGCCCCACTGGCGATCCTGGGCAGCACAATCTCCTTCATCATCCTTCGCTACCTGTTCGCGCGCCGCGTAAAGGCCTGGTCGGAGAAGAACGACCGGTGGCGGGCGATGGAGGCTGTCGTATCCCACCACGGGCTGTGGCTCATCGTCCTGTGCCGCATATGCCCAATGCCATGGGCATACTCCAACGCCTTCTTCGCAAGCATCGACAGCATCGCCCTCTGGCAATTCATATTCGCGACGGTGTTCATGACCCCCCGCCTGCTGTTGCAGATATTCATCGCCAGCCGCATCGCCCTCTTCTCGGACGGCGAGACGCGGGGCAACATGGACACGACGGCCAAAGTGATAAACGCAGTCTCGATCGTCCTCGGCACACTCCTGGCACTGGGCACGGGAGTGACGATCTACAGGCTGACGCTGCGCAGGATCCGGGAGCTGGAGGGGACGGACGCAAGGACGGACGAGCTCGCCGCAGAGGCCATCGAGGATGCCGAGCGGGCGGCTCTCCTGGGCGAGCGGCGCGAGCGGGAGGACTAGTGCCCACCATCCTGTAGTCATCTAATGCCCCGCATGGCTATTGATAATAATGCAAAAACAGCAAGGCGAGGCTCGCGCCAATGAGGAAGAAAAGCAGCCACTTCCTCGCGTCCCCGCCCCTCTCCCGGGCCTTCCTGAGCTGCTCATTCCCCCGCTCCACCTCCCCCCTCGTGCCCACAGCCTCCTCATACAGCCGATCCGTAACCTCAGTCTGCGCCGTCAGATGCGCCACGAGCTCCCCCTGCAGCGCGCCGATCTCGTGCAGCGACTGCTCGGCCCGCTGGACCTCAGCGAGCACGTTCTCGGCCGAGCGGAGGATGGACGAGTTCTCCTGCTCGAATAGCTGCATTTGCTCTGCCGTGAGCGGCTCCTCCTCCTCCTGGCTGGAGAGGTACGCGGGCTGCCCGCTCGTCCCAGCAGCAACAGCAGAGGGGTCGAACCTCCTCACTTCCCCCCCCATCCCCGCCCCCACCGCGCCCGCCCCCACCGCGCCCCCCAAGCTCCTCGCCCTCTCCAGCTGCCTCCTCACCCTCTCCCCCTGCATCTCCCCCTGCGCCGCAGAGCAAGCCGCCAGCTGCCGGTTGACGTACCAAGTGATGCCGGCGTAGTGCGCTGCAAGGCTGTCTGATTCTGCGCTGCTTTGGGTGCTCGTGAGGCGCGTGGGGAGCAGGCGGAGAAGAGAGGATTTGTTAGGCGCTGAGGAGGCGCGTTCTGCTCGTGTGTCAGCACCTGCCAGGAGCGAGCGAGCGAGGAAGGAAGGATGGAGGCAGAGGGGGAAGAGCGCACGCACTCGCTTCAAGCAGCTCGAGCTGCTTCACCCGATCCAAACACCGTCTCAGGATGACCTTTGCCTGTAGGTCGATCTCGTCCCTCTCCTGGTCCGTGAGCCGCTTCGCCCCCTCCCACCGCCTCTCCTTCCCCGTCCCCTTTCCCTCGGCCTTCGTTTGCCGCCGAGAATGGCCAAGGGAGGAGGAGGAGTCCACGTTCAGGTACGCGTGGCGGATCGAGCTGAGCATCTGGTTAAGCGTGTTTATGTGCTCCAGCTGCCCACATCAACACATTAGCATTCAGCATCCCACGTAGATGCAAGCAGGAGGGACGCACGATAGCGTACGCCTCGTGCAGGTAGGCGGCTGCGTACCCCTGCTCTCCCTGCCCGCCATCGGGCACCTTCTTCGCCCGCGGCCGGCGGCGCTTGCTCTCTGGCAGCGTCCTGAGCGCGCTCTGCACACTGGCGCGGAACTCGGAGGTGATGTCCACTGATACCATGCTGGGGTAGGTAGGCGCTGTGTGCAGCCCTGACACGCGACGCGCTGATCATAAAAGGGTTTTCACCGCACCCTGTCTCTTCAATCCCGACCACCACGACGATGAACCGCTCTTTCCTCCCTGCTGTCCGTCCTGTCCCCTCTGCGGGGCTATTGGTGGCCTAGACGCATATTCTCCATGTTTGAGGCTCTAGCGATGCACAGTTTGCTATCAGTCATAGTTTTCGGAGAGACAGCCTTTTTCTCATTTTTGCTTGAGCGGGCAGATCTGCTCCGAGCCTAGGTGCGATGTATGAAGGAGTGGGGTACAGGCATTACAGTGCGTCAATGGTCATTGCGTGTCATGATACCTAGAATAAAACTGTTTGTTCTTCACTGCGCCGCTGCCTGAGCCGGGGCCGCCGCTTGGTCGAATTTGCGCTTGTCCTGCATCGTGCGCACCCAGCGCTGCGTCGCGTCCATCTCGTACTGCGGCCCATCAGCAGCGTCCCGCTCGCTCGGTACAGGCGCACTCACTGGCTGGCTCAACCCCGTCGCATCCCCAGGCAGGAAATACGTGTTGTTCCCCTGCCCATGGGCAATAGTGCGGAACGTGTCCTGCCTCCTGACCTCGGTAATAAAGTCGACAGCCCTGACTCTCGCCTCGGACTCGACGAGCGCGCCATGGCCCGCGATAGCCTGGGCGATCATCTCGATCTGGCGGCCAAAGCCCTCGGCCTCCTTGAGCCGCGCCTGGAACTCGCCGTCGGCCTGGTTGATCCGCCCCTGCATCTCCCCCTCGCTCTGCAGGATCGTCTTCTGCTTCATACCCTCCGCGACGTTCACGGCGGCTTGGGTATCGAGCAGCTGCTTGCGGCGGTTCCGCTCAGCCTGGATACAATCAGCCTCGGGACGTTATGCGGCTGGGTGTGGACGCACCTCCATCTGCAGCTCCAGCTGCCGCTCGACCTCCCGATTGCTCGGCTTGAACGTCTGGATCTCAAACCGCGTGCACTCGATGCCCCAGCTCTCGATCGTCCTCCCAATGACCGCCCTGAGCTTGTCGTTAATAGCGTTCCTATCTCCGATAATCGCATCATAGTGGAACGAGCCGACGACAGAGCGCATCGCGGACGTGCCGATCGCGCGGACGTTTTCGCCAAAGTTGTTGACCGAGTAGCACGCGTGGTACGCGTCTTTCACCCGGAAGAAGAGCGAGCCCGACACCAGCACGGGCACGTTGTCCGAGGTGAAGCCGTTCAGGTCCGCGATGGGGATGCTCGTCTCTCGTGTGTCCACCAGCTGCGGGTGTCGACATCAGCCTTTCCTCTCGTTGGGTGAACAAGAGACGCACCTGCAGTGTATGCAGCAGTGGGATGTTGAGATGCAGCCCAGGGATAAGTTTCGTCGGGTTCCTCCCCAACGTAAGCCTGTATCCCTCATGCCCCTGCGGCACGATAGTGATGAAGCTCCGGCGCTGATCTCTGGTCGATCGGGCCAGCAGGGCTCGGTTCATCAACGCCGCCGCGGGGGCGAGGGTCGCACGCCGGGACCCGGTTTGCAAGGCGAGCGTAGTTGCTTTCTGTATCAACATCGTTGGTCGTTGAAATATGAGGGGATTATGAAGAGCAAGTAAGACAGATAAAATGCAGGCTTTTATATGTACAGTGAGCTTGCGGTGGCCGGTGATCACCCTGGCCGAGCTGGGCAATGTCGTCACGCCTCGGCGGCAGACCCTAGGCCCGGTACGCGTCTCACCGGCGCGGCTTTCACTGGCACCTTGACCTTCGCGAAGATCCGCCAGTCTTAGTCTGCAAACCGCATTGTATTCTGCCATCGAATGGCCATAGGCCAGTTTCAAATTGGATTCCGTGCATATGCATACTGCACGGTGCACCGGGGACGCAGCAACGCTCAGTAGTCGATTTCCCACGTCCAGCTCTCAGGCTCCTTTTCTTCGTACAGCTTCCAATAGAGCTCCGCGATCAGCTTTGGGCTGTGTTTCTCGCTCTCGGGGGTGACGAACCCACGCACGGTGACGAGGCCGACGTGCAGGCCTGCACCAATGTCAGCAATGCTGAGATAGAATGGTTGGACAGTGACGGACCGTTCGGCTTGTGTACCTCGTAGTATACACGGGAAAGGTTGCGCATCGCGGCTTTGGAGGAGGCCAGGCCAGCATGATTTGGCCGCGGGTCCTTGGCGAGCCCACCGCCAGTGAAGAGCAGCTGCAGACTTCCATGAGCCACATTCCACGAGACAGCTATTATCACCCACCGTCCTCTTCCCATCTAGCGGCTTTAGATGGTCCACCGCCCAGCGCGCGACATGCAGCGCCCCGAGCCCCGAGATCCTCCAGTGCTTCTCAAAGATCTCGGGGGTGATCTCCTCGAGCGGCTTTGGGCCCAGGTCCGTCCCGGGCGGGCCGTTGCTCCCGACGTTGCAGACGAGCACGTTGGGCGCGCCCAGCTCGGACTCGAGCTTCCCCAGCCCTTGCACGACAGAGTCGTTTTCGGCCACGTCAATCACCGCTGTCGCGACGTCGATCCCCTGCGAGGAAAGCTTCTTGGCAGCTGCAGCGAGCTTGGATTCGGTGCGAGCGGAGATGCCGACTTTGAACCCCTTAGCGCCGAAGTGCTCCGCAACTGTGCGAGGCGTCAGCACTGGGCGCTCGGACAGGTTGAGGGCACATACCGCCATCAGAGATCCCAGGCCCGTAGCCAACAACAAAGATGACGGGTTTGGAGGCCATGGTGCACGAGTATCAAGAACTCGCGAGAGCGGTTGTGCCAGCTGCGGGACGACTATGAGGGTCTTGCGACTGACAGCACGCCCGATCACATGAGGATTGTCTCATCGGTGGACTGTGCGGGATAGCGCCATCGTTTAGCATACAGAGCTCAGCACGCTGGAGGTCTGGAGAACGCCGGCCCGGCACTTTCCCTACGGAAGCGGAGCGACAGTATGGGGAAAGGGTCCTGACATCATGAATGAGGTACAGTAGATCCTCCGGTACCCCCTCTTTGGAGGTGGATGCCTAGAGTGCCTTCTTTGAAGGGGCATGGCCTAGAGTGCTGAGGGCATTGTACCTGAAGGGGGGCTGGGAGGAAATACCTCCACCAGGAACTGGTGAACTGTGGAGAACAATGCAGATGGTATACATTGCATAAATACAACAATGCCAAAACAAATCAAAAGGCATCACCTTGCGATGCAAAAGGGGAAGTGAAAGAGAGAATCAGGACGACTCTGTCCTTCGCGACTGGTCGGAAGGGACCAGATCTTCGTCGGAGCTGTTGAACTCCCAGGGCGTGACCTCCTTGCTTCTCGGCGGCGCCCGGCCACTCAAAGCAGGAGACTGCACCCGTCTCATCGTACTCTCTGTGCTGGCTGACGTAGTTGTAGGCGTTGGAGAACTAGGTTTCGCAGACGGAATGCCACCTAGTGTGTCAGCCCTATGTCTGGGTGTCGCATGCGGGTCGAACATGTCCGCGGTGTGTCTCGGCGATATCCGCGGATCAGAGCCATTTGCGGTCGGCGATGAGGACGAGGAAGTTGGACTGAGGAGAACCGCCGCAGATGCGGATGTACGTAAACGCGGCTTGGACGAGGTGGGACGAGGTAACGGCGGGAGGGGGTGTTCTGCACGCGGGACCGAGTTCCCGCTGCCTGTTCGCTTGCGATTCAGGTATTCTTGGTACTGGGCAATTGCACCTTGGTCTCTTTCATGTATCCGATGCGCAACCGGTGAGATAGCTGGTCCACGTGGGGTTGACTTCGAAGGGAAGGGCGCTGAAGGTGCCCGAGGTGTCTCCATCTGGAACGAGGCCTTGTCCGGCGGCGATGTGGCGGGCGAGGTATACGATGGACTGCGTGTCGGTACCATGGAAGCTGCCTTTGACGAATTTGACGAGTTGAAAGATGTGGTTGAGAATGTCCCTGACGGGTGATCGGGGAACTGGACTGGATTGGATTGAACCGAGCCTTGACTGTGTTGTGCTCGGAGAGAACGCGCCGCAGGGGAAGAAGGGATTTGGCCGCCGTAGTCTGTGTCACCGGAGCTGGTCGTTCCGCTCGCGTTCGACAAGCTCCGTACTCGTTGCCTTCCGTTGGTGTAGCCGTCTACGAGCTCCGCCGATTCGCTTGATATTGAGCTGTCGATCGAGAACCGGTTCCAATCTTCCCGAGCGGCAGCTGATCGTGCTCGGCGGAGTTTCTTGTTGCTCTCGATAAGGTTGCGGATGAACTGCTCTAGTTCATCCTTCGTGTTTTGTCTGCATTCCAGTCAGAGGGAGTAGGTGATGATATGTAGGCACTCGTACGAGAATGCAAAGTCTGGCGCAGTAAATCCTTGATTGTTGCGAGCGAGGTACTGGCAACCTCGATTGATCATCAATTGTGCAACCGTTGAATGGCCCCATGCACTCGCACTACATGATTGAGTTAGCTTAGGAGGAATTTACAAGGGTAGGGACATACTAGTGGAGTGGCGTGTTGCCCAGCATGTCGGGCAGGTCAAAGTCGGCGCCTAAATCGCAGAGCAGCTGGCACACGAATCAGTCTCCCGGTCTTAATGCGTCAATTTGACGATACCAACTCGAGCGAAATCCTCATTGCCAGAGGATGCGGCAATATGCAGCGCGGTTTTGCCTTGCTCGTTTGCCCAATCCAGTAGCATGGGATACCGCTCGTGGTATGCTCGTGCCATGCGCATAGACGCTTGGTGGACGTCGTTCACTAACAGGTCTCCGTTGTATGGATTAGGTAGTCCTTTTCTCAGGGAAGCCAATAGAATGAGGATGGTATTATTTTCTTCATCCTGATCGACTCCTTAGTTGCTGGCACAAAGGCGGTATAAGTTAGGCGCACCTTGCTCAACTCCAAATCATCGTGTCCACAATTCAGCAAGTACTCAAATATTTCGGCATGCCCACAAAGCGCCGCCCACGCCAACGAGGTATACTGGTCTGCTGAATCGTCTTCGTCTACGTCGGGATTGCGTATATCAACATCGGGCCGCGAAACCAGCCGACGGACAAGGAAGAAGTTGTTGTCTGGAATCTCATCAGCGTGCTGCAAAATCTCCTCCTATCGTATCCGCTCACCCTGTATGGCCTTGCGGAGCCTCTCCTGTAGGTTCCTAGACTCCTTTCGTGTGCTTGGGCCTGCTGTTCTGCCCAGCTTCGCCGGTGGGCATAGGCTCATGTTCAGAGGAGTTGATGAGGGACACCGTCGGCAATGCCTCCGCGTATGAGCCACGGCACGCGCGTTCCCTGTGCTTCGGGCGCTAAGGCTTCTGACGACCATCATCTTGTGCATTCAAGTTCTTCATCCACTCCTATGGAAATAACTACATCGATGAACCGAAATCGGGTTATCCAATCAATGCTATAGGACTCTGTGCGTGCTTCTTGCATACTGCTTTCAGAAGCACACATGCCATGCGCTTCCTCCAACTTTCGCAACGTGGCTTTCCCGGGCAATTTTACACGCTCCACCTTCCACATGACGAGACGAGGGGTTGCACACAATGCTGTACTGTTTCCAGCTGGATCTCTAAGGCTCAACCATTGGTACGATGCATACATCACCTGTTTTTTTTGTGAGCACATTATGTCTTGCAGCCTACTTCTCTCCACATGGTTCGCTTAAACGTGCTACTTCTGCCATGAGGAAACGCCTACAATCTTCGATGCCTCGCAAGTACTCTGCGTTTGTCCATGTGCCTGGACTCTTCTAGCCTCCTGAGTGGGTCGATTCAACCCTTTTCTCCTGCGCTCTCCTCGGTACTCGCAGTTTGTGCCTGGCTGCCACTCTTTGGGCTTATTCGGCTCCCTGAACCCGACTCACTCTTGGGGCGGGTATAAAATGCTTTTGCTTGCTGTGTGATCAGAGGACCACCAGTCCTTGGTTTTCTCTACTCGAACGTGTAACGATGAAGTTCCTTACCTTCGCCCTCGTCTTCGGCTCTGTCGCCTTTGCCCAGCAGTACCAGTACCTCATCCGCCATGGCGAGAAGCCTGCCAATGGCAGTCAAGGCCTGACGGCACAGGGCGAAGAACGTGCACAGTGCCTCACCACTGTCCGTGCATTCATACACCGCAGCGGTGATTATCTAACGGCCTCCCCACAGGTGTTCGGCCCCAGCTCCCAGTACAACATCGGCTACATCATGGCCGAGACACCTAAAGCGAACGGCGACCGCACGCGCCCTCTCGAGACGGTCACTCCCCTCGCTGAGGAACTCGGCCTGACTGTCGACATCTCCTGGTAAGCCATCCTCTCCCCAGACGCACTGATACTGAATTGTGACAGCGACCGCGACGACCCGGACTGTGTGGCGGCTGCTGTGGCGGCCTACCAGAGCGAGGCTGACGCTGCGAACGTCCTTATCTGCTGGGAACACGGCGAGCTCACAGATATTGCCACCTCGCTGGGCGTCGCCGATGCCCCTGAGTACCCGGATGCTGAGTACGTTGTGAGGCGGCCCTTGGTTCAAGATGTACTGATGATGTTGTGCAGCTACAATCTTATCTGGACCATCACTGACGGGGACCTGATTTCGACGACTTCTGAAGACTGTCCGGGCCTTGACACTGATTGAGAGCTCTTTACTTCTCGTCGACTCCTCGCATCGAGACCATGTAAACAGTCGAGTTGAATCTCAATGTGTTGCATATTTGCGTGTTCGTTTTCGCGCAGAGCGCATTGATTACAGGGAAGAATCACTCCCCTAGGAGCTAGCTGCATCGTAGATGGGTTACTTCATGTCCATTCTAACCAACCTCAGCGTACACCGCCTGCGCTAGCTAGTGTTCTCATGATATCTGTACAGGGGTTTCCTAGGATCAGCCTACGTACACTCCGCGCTGAGGATGAGGAAAGAAAGGCCGTGAGGGGGTTGACGAAGGGTTGGATAATAATGCAATGCCTGCTGCCTTTCCTGCCTGAGCCGTCGCTGCGATGGTACGATGGTGGGGAGGCAAGAACGAGCGCAGCGGGCGCCGAAACGTGAGAGTTGGTTTGACCGTGACCGTGAGCCGAGCCTCAGTGACCGGAAATCGAGAATCGCTTGAAGGTGTACCCCAAGAATGCCAGATCCTTGGCGGCCGACGTGCTGTCCCCGCCTGCCGGCTCGTCCGGCACGTTCTGGTACTCCTCTGTAGGGAAGTAGGACGTGTCGGTGATGGAGCGCAGGTGGGGCACCATGGGCGCCTCGATGTGGCGGATTGAGGCCCAGTCGACTCCGTAGAAGAACGGGTGCACCTTGATCTGCTCCACATTTAGACGGTGTTGTGCGTCTGTCATCAGTCTACAAAAGGGTAAGCACAGGAGCAATTTGAGCAAACAGAGCCTCTCACCTCAATATCATGTCCTCCGCCTCCCTGCTCAGATGCACGTCTTCCGGGAAATGCAAATGGTTCCTCCAATCAATGATCTTCTTATACACCTCGTTCGAGTTCTCCGAGCAGAATGGCGGGTACCCGACCAGGCACTCGTACATGATAGCGCCCAGCGACCACCAGTCACACGCCTTGTCGTAGCCGTGCCCGAGGAAGATCTCGGGTGCGATGTAGTCCGGCGTGCCGACGGTTGAGTAGAGCAGCTTGCGCCGGTTCGCCTTCCACGTCGCGATCGTGTCCCGGTCCTTGCCCGTGATCGTCAGATGGATCGCCTGGATCGCGACGCTATTCCGCGCGCGGCCGTTCTGCTGCGCAGGCACGCCGTTCGCCTGGTCCAAGAGCTTCTGGTAGTATGCAGCGTCGTGCTGCTTGTGGAAGCCGGTCGATAGGCCGAAATCAGACAGCTTAATGTGCCCATCCTTGTCAATGAGGATGTTGTCCGGCTTGATGTCACTGCATACATGCATCAGCTGGCTATTTGAACCCATGAGAAGGCCTTATTCACCGATGAATAAAGCCCAGGTTGTGAATCGCCTCGATAGCCAGCACGCACTCTGCGATGTAGAACCGCGTCACATCCTCCGAAAATGTATCATACTTGATCAGCATAGACATGAGGTCTCCGCCAGGGAGGAACTCCATGATGAGGTAGAGGTATGTCGGGTCCTGGAACGAGTAGAACAACTGCACCACCCAGGGCGAGTTGCTCTCCGCGAGAACGTCTCGTTCCGCACGAACATGCGCAAGCTGCATTCATTTAGCACCAGCGCGGCTTGCAAAAGGCACTAGGACGCACCTGGTCGCGCTTCAGCATCTCTGCCTTGAGCAGCGTCTTCATTGCATAGATTTTGCCCGTGTCGACCTTCTGCACGAGTCTTACCTCGCCAAACGCGCCCTTGCCGATCACCTTGACCGTCCGGAAGTCGTCCAAGCCCAGCTTGGTCCGCCGCAGGCGCAGGAACATCGTCTCCTTCCGCCCGAGCTGGAGGAGCTGGCGCTGCTTCCGGTCGTCGGGCATCACTAGGTCCGACGCGAGCTTGCGCTCGAGCTCGACTCGGCTGCACAGTGCATCAGAAACAGTCAATTCGGGGGCAGAGAGGACGCACCGTGTGTTCCGCTCGATAGCAGCCTCGACAGCAAGCTTGTAGTAGTGCTCCAGCTTGATCTTGGCCGTTGTCGCGCGCTGCAGAGCACTGCTGCTCAGCACAGCAGGGTTGCGCTCAAAGACGACGTAGTCGCTGGGCTTGTCCTGCCCGGCTGGGGAAGCGGGGGGCAGGGCCTGCGTTTGCGGGTTGGGCGAGGACTGGCGTGCGATCATGGGCGGGCGGTAGAGCTGCTGGGGCGCGTACGGCCGTGCGGGGACGGGGTTGGCCATGTTTTCTCCGACGGGGAGGGGGTTATGAACGGGCGGAGGGCGTAGCTAGGCGACGGGGTATCGACGAGCGCGAAAGATACGGTGCGTTACGTGAACGCGGGGACGGGGGCGGAGGCGGAGCGGGAGGGGCGGCTGCCGCTGGTGCTCTGGCGCTGCACGCAGAGCACAAAGACAAAGACGGGGGCAGTGCGGACAATGGACAATGTGCAATAAGAAAGGGCAGGGGGAGAGGTAGGAGGAGAATGACTGGTGAGGGAGGACAAGGGGCAGCACCGAGCTGTGGGCGAGGCGGACTAGACCCGTGCAGCGGGGCAGCCTATCGATGGCCACATCACCGGAAGAAGAAATGGAAGCTACCCTTTCCGGCCGTCCTTTCTTTCACCTTTCACCCCCCGAAACAAGACCGCGTGCAGCGACGTGACAACCATCGATTTTCGCACTTCTGCGATTAGCAAGATTCTTTCCCTATCGGATCGCAAAACGCGGGTTGAGCTGGCGGTATGCGACGCGTCTGCAATACAGATTCCAACTTCTTCTGCTTTGTCGGCGGAAATTGAGGGTCGGATTTTGCCAGGGGTCAGGAACCATCACGACAACGACATTTTCGCTCAGCAACAGTTTGTTTTGCAATACATCTTCGTCGGATGCTTCTTTTTGGCCTTCTCCCGGACTGTCACATCAGGCGTGTGGAACAACTGTGGGAACACAGAGCACACGGGTTCGTCCGATGCACTGGTTCGTTCTGCTGACTGAAGCTCTCGTTCATGTCGAGCTCTTCGGCCCTTTCAAGAAACGACGAGCTTCTTACATTATAGGACCGTTCATTCCAGTGCCACCACCGAGTCGCACAGACATCTTCCAATACCCAACCAAATACTGAATCGCAGTCTACGAGGCATGCTAACTTGCATCCCGACTCGTCTGAGTGAATTGAGAGCAACAGCTCTGCCGTAGTTTTACTGTGACAACAATCGATACATTGTTTCTTCTTTATTCAACCATGCAGTGCATGTCCAGCCATTGGACCATCTCGTGTACCTCCCGCACGCCAGCTCACGCCTTCAGCGACTTGTACACCGCGAGCTCGACCGCCCTCAGGAGTTTCTGCACCTCCGGGTCTCCGAACGGCAGGATCTGGACGCATTGGACGAGAGCGACGTCCGTCTTTGTGTCCACGAACCAGTGGCACGAGGGCGCGCCATCCCACTGGATGCTGCCTGCGGGGCGGCCAGTGGGGAGATCTTCCTCGAGCGTCATCCCGAACTGTTTACAAACACCGTCAACTAGACCCAATGCTGACAGTGGAAGGATGTACCAGACCATAGTCCCGCTTCGCACCGGGGAACTTGGAGTCATTCGTCGTCTGGTAGACCTCGTTGATGCTCTTCTTAGCCGCAGGTTCGAGGTGTCCCTGCATGCCAAGGTCCAGCGTCTCCTTCTTGATCAGCTGCTTTCCATCCGGCGCCTTGCCCCCGCTCAAGATCATACGCAAGAACTTGGCATAGTCCTCCGCGCAGCTCCACAGCCCTCCGCCGCCGGACTCCTGCTCGACCTCAAACGCAAAGAACTCAGTAGGGCTCGGTACGATCTTGCCGTCTGTGCGGTTGTACGGGGCCGCCTTGCGTGCCAGCAGCTCGGGGCGCAGGTTGAAACTCGTGCTGGCCATTCCGAGCGGCTCGAATAGGTTCTCCCGCATGAACTCGCCCAACTTGAGCCCAGAGACGTGCTCGACCACCAGGCCCGCATAGTCGATGCCCATCCCATAGTGCCATTCCTCACCTGCCTCGTGCCAGGCAGGGAACTTGAACGCTGCGCGCGTGCCGGAGCGCAGGCCGGGGATACCGTGTGCGTCGGCATACGCTTGGCTGTGGGGGTACCACTGCGAGTACAGGATTCCATTCGAGTGCGTGAGCATGTGCCGCAGCGTCACAGCCTTCTGCGCGGGCTTTAACGTGTAGTTGCCGTCCTCGTACGGTTTGGTCCGGTCGATGCTGCACGTAGTCAGCACAGATTCGAGCGTTCTATTTGAACAAAGACTTACACCTGGAGGTCCTTCAGCTCGGGGATGACCTTCCTGAGATCATCATCCAGTCCAATCAGGCCCCTCTCAACGACGATCAGTGCACAGATGCTCGCTGTCCTCATATAAGCTCCTCCTCTGTTGCAGCGGGAAGTGGACTCACTAATGGCCTTACTCATGCTCGCGATCCACATCACGGTGTCGAGCGTGAAGGGCGTCTCGGGCTTGGCGAGATCGCGCAGGCCCGCAGCGCCCTCATAGATGTTCCCGCTCGCGCGGGTTACCACGAGCGACACACCGGGGATGCCGTCTGGCTTGGAGGTGTACTCCTTGAGCAGTCCGTCGATTGTTGCTTTGAGGGACATGGCGGGCTAGGGGCTGGGTATGACCAAGGTAGCTGAAGGCAGGCAGGCAGCAGAGAGAGCAGGAGTGGTGCGACCCATGCGAGCGTGGGCGATGAGGGACATTAATAAGTTGGAGGCCACACACTCGGGCGGGACAACGTATGTCCACGCAGCAGGGTCGGGAGCCGTCCCGTATCAGCTTTCGGGGGTGCTTCGGCGCTACCATATGGAGGGTCTTTACGGACAGCCTGTATTTTGGCCCCGTTGGACCCTGAAATTGCGTAAAATTGGGTCCGCGCTGAGATGGACCCCGGTCGCTGCCTCAGCAGAGAGCGCGCGGGGGGGTGGAAGGCGGGAGGAAAGGTAAAGAATGCTTACATAAGCGGTCACGTGACCAATTACCCCCACCCACACCGTGAAGCGGCAGTGCATATGGCAAGGCTGTGCAGCGGATACAGTTTTCGGACGGGTGAATTCGGCAGCAAAGCTGATGCCAGGCGGAGCGCCCGGATGGGAGCAAATAATTTGCACAGCCGTGGCAGAGCTTCTTAAATTTGCCTCCTTCCATCACTGCCACTCAGCACCGCAGCCCCGAGTCACATTAAGCCGACACCAGTGCAGTCACGTGACTGATTATATAAGCTTTTTCACCATTTTCTCCCGCCTTCCACCTGCGCGCGCTCTCTGCTGAGGCAGCGACCGGGGTCCATCTCAGCGCGGACCCAATTTTACGCAATTTCAGGGTCCAACGGGGCCAAAATACAGGCTGTCCGTAAAGACCCTCCATACTACCAAGGGCGACGGCGCTGGCAGCCGGCCCAGGTGGTGGGGGTAAACTCCGCTCAGGGTCTGGGGAAGTGCCATAATTGGCAGGCAAGGAGCGGAGAGCCGGCCCCGTGGGGTTGCTGGCTTGCCTCATGTGTGGGCAGGAAGTCAAGATGAATTGGTTCGCATGTAGGCACTTACAACTGAGTGAGAATGCAAGAACTTGTCTACTAAATATTGTGATGCCAATACAGAGTGATGCACGCTATAAGGACATCAAACCGCCGTACTTCAGGTAACACCCGCATGGCATAACGGGATAGAGTGCTCCTTGCTTGCTATGTGAGACCCTGCGTCGCCGGTCGTGCGGGTGTTCTAGTCCCTCGGGAGACTTTCCTTTTTATTTAACCTTGCAGCAAGGTGCTTCCTCAGGGAAAGAAGCGCCGACGCTCGGAGTGAGTCTCGGGAGGGTCTAAGCTCGGAACCAGTTACCAAAGACATTGTCATGTTCATTCTTGAATGCATATGCCATCATTATGTTACGATTTACGGGCCAGAATTAGTCGAAGTATGTTTCGGTTCCATCCGATCTCGTTGAAAGCGTGGGCGGGGATGGTTTTCCTGCACGGTCACAACTTATTGGCGCCCTGCGACACTGTGAGCATAACCAATATGTACTTAAAGTAGACCAGCGTGCTAAGAGCAGCATTCGATGCTAGATTAGAGAGAGTATCCTGGCATTCTTTCCCAGTTGAAGTATCGACATGCCCACCTATCCATCTTGACTTTCCACGCTTACGCGAGCGTGCAGATGGGGCCGGCCCACCTTGCTGGTCCCCGAACGGTGCGCCCTTTCTGGTAGCGCGAAGCATTACCGAGCGCTGATACGGAACGGCTCCCGACCGTGCTGCGTGTTGCTGCGTGACGCTGCGGGGACGCTTCTTGTCCTGCCGAGGTGTCTGACCTCCAACAACTTATCAATGCATATCACCGCCCGTGCTATGCCTCGCCCCGCTCCTGCTCTCTCTGTCACTTGCCTTCAGCTACTTCGGTGATACACAGGCCCTAACTCGCCATGTCCCTCAAGGCCACACTCGACGCCCTGCTCAAGGCGCACACCTCCAAACCCGACGGCATCCCCGGCGTATCGCTCGTGGTAACCCGCGCGGGCGGGAACATCTACGAGGGCGCTGCGGGCCTGCGCGATCTCGCCAAGCCCAAGACGCCCATGACGGTCGATACCGTGATGTGGATCGCGAGCATGAGTAAGGCCATTAGTAAGTCCGTTTCCCATTGCAACAGAGGAAAAGCTAACGAGGACAGCGAGCATTTGTGCTTTGATCGTCGTCGAGCGGGGCTTGATTGGACTGGACGATGATCTGACCAAGGTCATCCCCGAGCTGAAGGACCTTCAGGTGTGAGTCCCGGCTGAATAGAGCGCTCGAATCCGTGCTGAAGGCATGCAGCATTGACCGCACCAAGCCGTACGAGGACGGTAACTACTCGTTCAAGCCCGCGCAGAGGGCGGTGACACTGCGGCACATGCTCACGCACTCGAACGGGATCTTGTACTCGCAGTGGTACCCCCACAGCCAAGCTTACGCCGATGCGCACGGCATCCCCTCCCTGTACTCCGGCACGCGCGCCGCGTTCAAATTCCCGTCATGGCATGAGGCGGGCGAGGAGTGGCACTACGGGATGGGCATCGACTATGCGGGCCTGGTGGTCGAGCACGTCTCCGGTCTCAAGCTGGGCGAGTTCATGCGGGAGAACCTGTTCGACCCCCTCGGGATGGCCAGCACGAGCTTCAACATGCGTCCCGATATGCTGGCGCGCAAGGCGGCCCCGTACAACCGCACGGAGGGAAAGATCGTACCGAACGACACTGGGTTCCTTCCGTTTAACGTGGAGCTCGAGCAGGAGTCGGGCGGCAGCGGGTTGTGGGGCTGCGCGGAGGACTATGCCAAGTTCTTGCGTATGATCTTGAGCGGGGGAAAGGCGCCGGATGGAAAGCAGCTGATCAAGAAGGAGACGCTGGAGCTGGGCATGCAGGGGAACCTCGAGGCTGCCGCCAAGAAGAGCCTCAACGACACCGACCTGACCGCGATAGACTCCAAGTTCCCCGGAGTAAAGCGGGACCATGGGCTGGTACGTCCCTCCACTCTGAACATCAGGTTCTCCAGCTGACGGCATGCACAGTTTGGGATGACGTTCGAGCAAGATCTCTCCACGGGCCGCCCCGCAGGCAGCATCCAGTGGGACGGCGCGCCCTCGTGCCACTGGTTTGTGGACACAAAGACGGACGTCGCTCTCGTTCAGTGCGTTCAGATCCTGCCGTTCGGAGACCCGGAGGTGCAGAAGCTCCTGCGAGGGGTTGAGCTCGCGGTATACAAGTCGCTCCAGGCATGAGCTGGCGCGCCGGAGGTGATGGAGTTGGTAGTTTAAGGTGTCCTACACGCTTGAGTAAAAAGAAACGATGTATCGATTCTCGTAACAGTCATTTGAAAGGCTGTGCCTTAGAACTGGTCGGTGTATATTTTAGTTCCAACTGATGGCTCAAGTCTATTTGCGCGATTACGGAAAGTTACATCCCGAAGTCTCGGGAGTCCACGGGTACAGTGTACAGCCTCTCGAGCACGTGATTCCTTGCTATGGAAATTCAGGCATCAGGTTGGTCGTATCTGGCATTCTTTCCCAGTTGAAGTACCGACATGCGGACCAAATCCATCTTGACTTTCCGCCCTTACGCGAATGTGGTCATGGGTCCGACCCACCTTGCTGGTACTTCCCCGGGCCCCGGGATGCCAGCGCCCTTTCTGGTAGTGCGAAGCATCACGGAGTGCTGATACAAGACGACTGCCCACCCTTCTGCGTGGACGTATGTTGGCCAGCCGACGTGTATGACTCTAGCGGCTTATTAATGCACATCACCGCCCGTTCGATGACTCGCCCCGCTCCTCCTCCCTGCTATTTGCCCTGCTGCGTGGGGCCTCCGTGGACAGACGAACTACCGACATTCCCACCTTCCTGGCACTTCCCCATGCCCCAGCCGAGCGGAGATACGTTGTTTGCGTGGGGCCTCCGTGGACACACGAACTACCGACATTCCCACCTTCCTGGCACTTCCCCATGCCCAGCCGAGCGGATATACGTTGTCCTGCCGGGTGGGTGACTCACTGACTCCAACAACTTATTAATGCACATCACCCGCCCGTGCCATCCCTCGCCCTGCTCCTGCTCTCCCTGTTATTTGCCTTCAGCTATCTCCGTTATAGCCAGCCTCTGCCCCCATGTCCTCCCTCAAAGCCACACTCGACAGCCTGCTCAAGGAGTACACCTCCAAGCCAGACGGCATCCCCGGCGTGTCCCTCGTCGTGACTCGCGCGAGCGGCAACATCTACGAGGGCTCCGCAGGCGTGCGAGACCTCGCAAAACCCGAGACGCCCATGACGGTCGATACTGTGCTCTGGATTGCAAGCATGACCAAGGCCATTAGTGAGCCCGTTTCCCACCGGAGCAGAGGAAAGGCTGATGAGGACAGCGAGCATTTGTGCGATGATCGTCGTCGAGAGGGGCTTGATCGGACTGGATGATGATTTGAGGAACATCATCCCCGAGCTGAAGGACCTTCAGGTGTAAGTCCTGGCTGAATACAACGCTCGAACTCTGGTTGACGGCGTGCAGCGTCGATCGCACCAAGCCGTACGAGGACGGCAACTACACGTTAAAGCCCGCGCAGAAGGCTGTGACGCTGCGGCACATGCTCACGCATTCGCACGGGATCCTGTACTCGTACTGGTACCCGCACACGCAAGCGTACGCCGCCGCACACGGCATCCCCTCCCTGCACTCCGGCAAGCGCGCGGCGTTCAAATTCCCCTTGTGGCATGAGGCGGGCGAGGAGTGGCACTACGGGATGGGAATCGATTATGCGGGCTTTGTGATTGAGCACGTCTCTGGGCTCAAGCTGGGCGAGTTCATGCGGGAGAACCTGTTCGAGCCGCTCGGGATGGCCAGTACGAGCTTCAACATGCGCCCCGATATGCTGGCGCGCAAGGCGACCCCGTACCACCGCACGGAGGGAAAGATCGTACCGAACGACACTGGGTTCCTTCCGTTTGACGTCGAGCCCGAGCAGGAGGCGGGCGGCGGAGGGCTGTGGAGCTGCGCGGAGGACTATGCCAAGTTCTTGCGTATGATCTTGAACGGGGGTAAGTCGCCGGATGGAAGGCAGCTGATCAAGAAGGAGACGCTGGAGCTGGGCATGCAGGGGCACCTCGAGGCTGCGGCCAAGAAGAGCCTCAACGACACCGACCTGACCGCGATAGACTCCCAGTTCGGCGGTGTAAAGCGGGACTATGGGCTGGTGGGTCGTCCCTGCAGTCTCAGCATTGGGTCCTCCAGCTGACGGTGTTCACAGTTCGGGATGACGTTCGAAGAAGATCTGCCCACGGGCCGCCCCGCAGGCAGCATCCAGTGGGCCGGCGCGCCCTCGTGCCACTGGTTCTTGGACACAAAGACGGACGTCGCCCTCGTTCAGTGCGTCCAGATCATGCCGTTCGGAGACCCGGAGGTGAAGAAGCTCTTGAGGGCGGTCGAGCTCGCGGTGTACAAGGAGCTCAAGGCGTGAGCTGGCGCGCGGGAGGTGCAAGAGGTGGTCCAGTGGTTTAAGGTGTACTGCACGGTTGAATAAAGAAGAAACAATGTATCGAGTCTCGTGACAGTGATTTGGAAGGCTGCTCGTGAAAACGGATCGGAGTAGATTTTGGTTCCCACTGATAAGTCGACCTTGCCAGGGGCCAAGAACAGCATTGGATGTCATTGGTACGAAACAACAAGTGCATCAATATGTTACGGGAATCCACGTGTACAATGCACAGCCTTGCGAAAGCGTGAAGCTTGGTCATTGGTTGCGATGGACATTCAGATAGATCGAGGTATGAGGGTCGGTCGGGTCTGGCATCCATTCCCAGTTGAAGTACCAACAGGACGACCACATACATCATGACTCTCCACGCCGACGCGAGCGTGGACATGGGGCCGGCCCACCTTGCTGTTACTTCCCCAGGCCCCGGGCTGCCAGCACCCTTCTGGTAGCCCGAAGCATCACGGAACGCTGATATAGGACGGCTCCACGGACCCTGCTGCGTGGACAGACGTTGTGCTGCCGGGGTGTGACTCAATGACTCCAACAACTTCTTCCTAGTGGAAGTACCGACATGAGGAGCAAGTCCATCTTCGCGTTCCATGCTCACGTGAGCATGGAGCTCGGCCTACCTTGCTGGCACTTCCTCATGCCCCGGACGAGCGGACAGTCGTTGTCCGACTGGGTGTGTGACTCTCAGACTCCAACAACTTATTAATGCAGATCACCGCCCGTACCATGCCTCGCTCCACTCTCGCTCTCCCTCCTACTTGCCTCCCGCTACCTCAGTCATAGCCATCGCCCCCATGTCCTCCCTCAAAGCCGCACTTGACAGCCTGCTCGAGGAGTACACCTCCAAGCCCGACTGCATCCCCGGCGTATCGCTCGTCGTGACCCGTGCGAGCGGCAACATCTACGAGGGCGCCGCAGGCCCGCGAGACCTCGCAAAGCCCGAGACGTCCTTCACGGTCGATACCGTGGGGTGGATTGCGAGCATGACCAAGGCCATTAGTGAGCCCGTTTCATACTGCAGTAGAAGAAAGCTGACGAGGGCAGCGAGCATTTGTGCGATGATCGTCGTTGAGAGGGGCTTGATTGGACTGGATGATGATCTGAGGAAGATCATCCCCGAGCTGAAGGACCTCCAGGTGTGAGTCCTGGTTGCCTAGAACGCTCGAATCCGTGCTGACGGCGTGCAGCGTCGATCGCACCAAGCCGTACGAGGACGGCAACTACTCGTTGAAGCCCGCGCAAAAGGCGGTGACCCTGCGGCACATGCTCACGCATTCGAACGGGATCCCGTACCCGCAAATGTACCCTCACGGCCAAGCATACGCCGCCGCACACGGCATCCCCTCCCTGCATTCCGGCAAGCGCGCGGCATTTAAGTTCCCCTCTTGGCACGAGGCGGGTGAGGAGTGGCAATACGGGCTGGGGATTGACTATGCCGGCTTTGCGGTCGAGCAGGTGTCGGGGCTCAAGCTGGGTGAGTTCATGCGGGAGAACCTGTTCGAGCCGCTCGGGATGGCCAACACGAGCTTCCACATGCGCCCCGAGATGTTGGCACGCAAGGGGGCCCCGTACAACCGCGTGGAAGGAAAGATCGTATCGAGCGACAATGGATTCCTTCCGTTTGAGGTCGAGGTCGAGCAGGAGTCTGGTGGCGGTGGACTGTGGACCTGCGCGGAGGACTATGCCAAGTTCTTGCGTATGATCTTGAACGGGGGTAAGGCGCCGGATGGAAAACAGCTCATCAAGAAGGAGACTCTGGACCTGGGCATGCAGGCGCACCTTGAGCCTGCGGCCAAGAAGAGCCTCAACGACGCGGACCAGACCGCGATAGACTCCCAGTTCCCCGGAGCAAAGCGGGACTATGGGCTGGTACATCCTTCCACGTTGAGCATTGAGCCCTCTAGCTGACGGCGTGGACAGTTCGGGATGACGTTCGAAGAAGATCTGCCCACGGGCCGCCCCGCAGGCAGCATCCAGTGGGCAGGCGCGCCCTCGTGCCACTGGTTCGTGGACACAAAGACGGACGTCGCGCTCGTCCAGTGCGTTCAGATCCTGCCGTTTGGAGACCCGGAGGTGCAGAAGCTCTTGAGGGCGGTCGAGCTTGCGGTATACAAGTCGCTCAAGGCGTGAGCTGGCGCGGCGGAGGTGCAAGAGGTGGTCCAATACTTTAAGGGTATTGTACAGTTGAATCAAGAAGAAACAACGTTTCGAGTCTCGTGACAGATATTTGGAAGGCTGCTCCTGAGAACTGATCGGCGTAGATTTCGGTTCCAACTAATAACTCGACCTTGCCAGGGGCTGAGAACAGCATTCGATGTCATGTGTACGAGAACAGAAAGTGCATCAATACGTTGCGGGAATCCACGTGTACCGTGCACAGCCTTGCGAAGATGTGAAGCTCGTCGTTGCTTGCGATGGAAATTCAGATAGATCGAGGTATCAGGGCCGGTCGGGTCTGGCATCCTTTCCCAGTTGAAGTACCGACATGCCGACCAAATCCATCTTGACTTTCCACGCTCACGTAAGGACAGCCAGGGCCCGCACGGGGCCCGCCCCACCTTGCTGGCACTTCCGCAGGCCCCGGGCTGCCAGCGCCCTTTCTGGCAGTCCTGAGCGCTGATGCGGGACGGCTGCCCACCCTGCTGTGTGGACGTATGTTGTGATGCGGAGGGGTGTGACCTCCAACAACTTATTAATGTCCCTCACCGCCTGCGCCATGCGCCGCATCCCTCCTACTCTCTCCGCTGCCTGCCTGCCTTTAGCTACCTTGGTGATACCCAGCGCCTAGTCCGTCATGTCCCTCAAAGCTACACTCGACGGCCTGCTCAAGGAGCACACCTCCAAGCCAGACGGCATCCCCGGCGTGTCGCTCGTCGTGACCCGTGCGAGCGGGAACATCTATGAGGGCGCCGCAGGCCTGCGTGACCTCGCAAAGCCCGAGACGCCCATGACGGTCGACACCGTGCTGTGGATCGCGAGTCTGACCAAGGCAATCAGTGAGAGTGTGTAGCACTGTAGCGAAGGAGGAGCTGACGAGGACAGCGAGCATTTGTGCGATGATCGTCGTCGAGAGGGGCTTGATTGGACTGGATGATGATCTCAGGAAGATCATCCCCGAGCTGAAGGACCTCCAGATGTAAGTCGTGGTTGAATAGAACGCTCGAAGTCGCTGACGGCGTCCAGCATCGACCGTTCGAAGCCGTACGAGGACGGCAACTACTCGTTCAAACCCGCGCAGAAGGCTGTGACGCTGCGGCACATGCTCACGCATTCGAGCGGGCTCCTGTACTCGCACTGGTACCCACACACGCAAGCGTACGCCGACGCACACGGCATCCCCCCCGTGCGCTCCTGCAAGCGCGCGGCGTTCAAATTCCCCTCGTGGTATGAGGCGGGCGAGGAGTGGCACTATGGGGTGGGGGTCGACTATGCGGGCTTCGTGATCGAGCAGGTCTCTGGGCTCAAGCTGGGCGAGTTCATGCGGGAGAACCTGTTTGACCCCCTGGGGATGGCCAGTACGAGCTTCCACCTGCGCCCCGAGCTGCTGGCGCGCAAGGCGGCCGCGTACAACCGCGTGCAGGGAAAGATTGTACCGAACACTGAGGTCTCTGCGTTTGAGGTCGAGCAGGAGTCGGGTGGTGGCGGGCTGTGGAGCTGCGCGGAGGACTATGCCAAGTTCTTGCGCATGATCTTGAGCGGGGGGAAGGCGCCGGATGGAAAGCAGCTGATCAAGAAGGAGACGCTGGACCTTGGCATGCAGGGACAACTCGAGCCTGCGGCCAAGAAGAGTATCAACGACGTCCACCAGACGACGAGTGACTCTAAGTTCCCCAGAGCAAAGCGGGACTATGGGCTGGTACGCGCCTCCATTCGTGCATCCACTCCGAGCATTGGGTCCTGTAGCTGACGGCGTACACAGTTCGGGATGACGTTCGAGGAAGATCTCCCCACTGGCCGCCCCGCAGGCAGCATCCAGTGGGACGGCGCTCCCTCGTGCCATTGGTTCGTGGACACAAAGACGGACGTCGCGCTCGTCCAGTGCGTTCAGATCCTGCCGTTTGGAGACCCGGAGGTGCAGAAGCTCCTGAGGGCGGTCGAGCTTGCGGTGTACAAGTCGCTGAAGGCGTGAGCTGGCACACGGGAGGTGCTGGAGTTGGTCCATTGTTCTAAGGTGCACAGCATGGTTGAATAGAGAGGAAACAATGTATCGAGTCTCGTGACTGTAATTTGGAAGGCTGCCCCTTAGAGCTGCTCGGTGTAGATTTCGGTTCCAACTGATAACTCGACCTTGCCAGGGGCTAAGTACAGCATTCGATGTCATTTGTACGATTACAGAAAGTGCATCAATACGTTACGGGAATCTACGTGTACAACGTATAGCCTTGGCGAAAACGTGAAGCTCGGTCATTACTTGCGATGGAAATTTCAGATAGATCTAGGTATCAGGGACGGTCGTATCTGACATGGGTGGTCAGGATCATCATCGACTCGCGAGAAAATGTGCTCACAATCTCTACGAAAAGCGGGACCAGAACGGGTATATGACTGAGATCAGGCGGCTGGACGTCCGAGCCTGGCGCTCTCGACAGTTTTGGCTTTGGCAGCTGGCCCATGCCCGAGGCCGACTGTGGGGCTTGCGGGCCTGCTTTCTTCACCGATGCCGCAGCCGATGCGACAGTAGACCGTTTTGTCACGGTCGACGCGGTCCGTTGTGAAGACCGCGAGGCGTTGGTCAAGCTCCGCGCGGGCGACTTGACGGGCGGCTTGGGCTTGGCCTGCTCCTCAATCGACGGTCTGCGGCTGCTGACTTCAGACTCGGAGTACTCCTCGGACTCATCCGAGTCCGAGTCGTACTCGTCGCTATCGTCATCGCTCTCCTCCGCCGCGATGCCCGAGGCGTCGCCTTGCACCAGCTCTCCAAAGCTGAGGTCGCGAACTACGCCATCCACAAGATCGCGTGCGATCTCGTCCTCCGCACCGGCCGAGGAGTCGCCTGGGTTCCCAAATCGCTTGCGGAGCTTCTCTTCGTACGCGATCTTGAGTCTGTAATGATAACGCGCGACCTCGTCGACCTCGCGCAGGATCGCCGCGCGCTCGTTGTGAGAGTAGGGGAGGATGAACTCGAGGCTGACGGGCTCGCCCAGGCCCTCGCGCATGAGGTCGAGGAAGAGCTCGATCCAGCGGATGAGGCCGTCGAACAGGCCCTCACCCTTTGCGTGCACGCGGTGGACAAAGTTGTAGAAGGACTGCTCGTGACGCTGCACGAGGTCGATAAACGTCTGCACCGTCCGCTGCGGGTCTTCCTGGCTCACTGCGGGTGCGTCAGTTCAGCGCACTCTCGCGGGGTAAATGACTCACATTCTTCGACTGCCTCGACTGTCCTGATCATATCGTTGATAAACGTCTGCAGGTCACCAAGCGACTCGGAGATGCTGGCAGCCTTGTACACCTGCGCGAGGGGCGAATAGAAAATGGTGATGATATCCTTCAAGAGATCCGCCGTAGATCCCTCAAAGATGAGCGCGAGCATCTGCTCCCGGTCCTTGAGCCGCGCATACAACTTGAGCAGAATGCCAAGGTCCTCAAACAGCCACCCCTCGTCGTCCGGTGGGCCATTATCGTCGTCCGAGTCGTCCAGCGCGGCGCGCTGGTGGAGGTAGGTCGCGTGCGCGCGCGAGGCGCGCACGACCCGCTGGAACTGGTCGCGGTCCAGCGGGGGACCTTCTTGCGAGCGCAGGATCACAGCGAGGAGGGCGATGTTCTCCTCCGCTGCGAACAGCATCAGCATGCTGTTAAGGAGAAGGCGAATGACGGGGACTTACCGGCATCGGCGATATACACCTGCTGTATCTCCTGCGGCGCATCCACGAATATGCGCACCTTTTCGCACAACACGTCGTCCCCGATCTTGTCCTTGACAGCGTCGATGTCCTCCTGCAGGCCCTTGACTTCCTCGCTCAGGGAGCTTGAGAACATGCGCTGCAGGAGCGAGGGCCCGCCAAAGGGCGCCGCGAGGAAGAGGTCGAGCACGCCTGCCTTGCATCAGCACTTCGCTCCGAGAGAAAGATGTGGGAGGACGCACCGCGTATCATAGCAATAGGGTTACTGATCCTCAAGATGCCCCTGAGCATGAAATACGGCATCATGCCATGGACGCGCTTCAGGTTCGCGAGCGTCTCCGAGCCCGTGTCGGACGCTACGAACGTCTGGAATATCGTGGCGGCGAGGGAGATGCGGCCCCAGGCGAGCACGGCCTGGTAGTCCCGCGGCAGGTCGCGCACGTCGGGCGTCACTTTGACAGTGGCGAACACGCTGGTGAGCCCGTCTGCGCATCAATCCATCAGCACCAAGCTATGGGGGAAAAGTGCCCGACGCACCCTTGGCCATCAAGCTCCCCTTGACCTCCCTCATAGACCCGCGCAGCGCCTCCACTCGTTCCGCAACCTCTTTCGCAAACCGCTTCCTTCCTTCCTCCCTCACCTGATCCGCCTCCTCCCGCCGACGCATATCCTCCTCCTCCTCCGCGCTCAACCGGATCGGGTTAGCGGTCAAGAAGCTCTTTAGGACCGGGCTGCCCGCGAGGATGGGAGAAGCGAGGAGTGCGTGCAGGTACGCGCGCAGAGTCAGCCGGTTCTTCTCCCGAGAGAGGGAGGTAGCGCGCTGGGCGACAGAGGACCCTCCGGCACCAGCGCCGGAGCCAGAGTTGAGCGCGGTGCTGCTGCTCCCCGGCGTGCCGGGCAGGCTCTCGTCCGAGTCGGGCGCGGTGCCGCCGTACAGTCCTCTTAGCCCCGAGGCGGCAGACTGGGAGAAGGTGGCCGCTGCGCGATCCTTTGCCGGCGGGGGGCGGACAGACTCCATCGGGTGCTGCTTGCGCAGTTCGTCTGCCAGCGTGCGGAAGTCGCCGTAGCGCCGGGAGACGTAGATGTCGGCAAAGTTGGAGCGGCGCGTGCGGATGACGAATTCCTGCGTTGGTGTCAGCAGTGTCAATGAACAGAACATGAAGAGCAGCGCACCTCGTGCGCGCGACTCCGCACACGGCCCTTGGCCACCACCGTCCGCACGCTAACGACATTAACGTCAAACACGTCCCTTCCCTCCCTCACGCGCTTCTTTCTGCGCCTAGCGATCTCCTCGAGCCTCTCCAGATCCCTTTGTGTGAGCCTGACAACCTCCTCCTTCTCCGTCAGCTTTGTCGCTGCGCCCAGGACGAGCGCGATGTGCTTTTCCAGCTTCTGGAACATCTTCCGCCGCGTCTGCTGCTCCGCTACGTCGTCCTCGCTCGACAGGAGCGCGCTCTGGGAAGTGATATTCTTCGCGAGGAGGGAGGCGACGAACGGCTGGAGCTTGCCGCTGAAGAAGTCCTTTGGCGCAGCAGATAGAAACGGGAACGTAAGCACAAACTGGCGGAAGATGTATCGCAGCAGTGGCAGGTCCTCGGCCTTCCCCTTCGGCGCGGGGGCGAAGGGAGGACCGAGGAAGGAGAGCGTGCTGACGCTCGGGTCGGTGGGAGGGGTCATGAGCAGCCCGAGCTCCTGGGCGATCTCGAGCTCGATCAGCGTCTTCTTGAGGTAGTGCGCGCGCAGGGGGGTGAGGAGGATATCGGCTGCCTCTACGGGGGGGGAAGGCTCGGGGGCGGTGATGGGGGAAAGGGTGAGCTGAAGCGTCTCGGTGTCGCTGTAGAAGAGGACTTGCTCGAGGGCCGGGGGGCGGTCGGGGTCAGACACTTCCTGGGGGAGGTCCAGGCCTTCTTCCGAAGGTTCTGCTGCTGGCTCTGGCTCGGTGCCTGTCGTCGTCGTCGTCGTCGTTGTTGGAGCGGGGGAGAGACGCAGCGCCTCGAACCCCAATTGAAGTCCATGCTCCTCCACCGGCGTGGGGGGCAAGCCGCGCTCTGGCCGTGTAGGCTTCCGGCGGGGCTCTGGCCGCGCGTGCGCAGGGCTGTCGTCCGCGAGCGGAGAGGGTGTGAGCGGGTCGGTGGGAGCGGGGGTGAGCGGGTCCATCGTGCGTGTTGCTTGGATTGTGGTTTGGTGAAAGCGTGAGGGCGGGGGTTGTCGGCTTTTGTGCAACCTGGGTGCAAGCGCAGCTCGAGCCGGGAGTAGCTCGTACCTTGCAGAGTGAACGGAAGCGGCAGGCTGTCCTCTGTGCTCTTGCAGTGCCGGTTCTGGTATGTTCGCTAGTGCAGGCAATCGCGGTCGCAGCACAAGTCGCAGGCGCCGTCCCAGAGCTGTCCAAGCACGGGTGAGTGAGCGTCGGTCAGGAGCCTTGTCGGCATCTAAGTGACGACTGTGCGGGTGACGCACAAGGAGCGCGTCAGCAGCACAGCTTTGGCTGCTGACGTCTGCAACTCGCGAGATTATCTTTGTCAATCTCAATCAATCAATGGCGGGGCAGACTCCCGAGCTGGCTGGGCGTGCAAGGAAGGGCACGTGCGGGCTACGAACGATTCGGAAATGTTATCATGTTCAGACCAGCTCGTGAATTCTCCTTATTCGCAACTCGCAGTAGCGTACACGCTGCCCGCCACTAAGTGGACTTGTGAATGCCCACCCTCTTCTCATACGCCGCCCACCCCTCCCTCCTATACCTCTCCGCCTCCGCGCGCACCTCCTCCTTCCCCCCCTTCGCATACACTCCCCGTCCAACAATGATCACATCCGCCCCTTCCCCCACCACCTTACTCGGCGTATTATACTGCTGCCCCATCGTATCCCCCGCCGCGCCAAGCTGCACACCTGGAGTGAGGATGAGCCAGTCCTCCCCCTCCTCCCCCAATCGCCGCTGGGCGATGAACCCCACCACGAACTCCCGCGCCCCACGGGCCATCCGGACCGCCGCGTCCGTATACTCCCCCCTGGCCAGCGTCCCCTCGCTGCTCATCTCGGCGAGCAACAGCAGTCCCCGCCCGAGGGGAAGCCCAACGGATGCGAGACCGCTGATTATCCCCGGCCCGGGCACGATGTGCGCGTTCGTGAGATGAGACCAGGAGGCGATCCGCTGTGTGCCTTTGGAGTACTGCAGCACTACGGTGTTTCCTGCGTGAGGGCGAAGCCCGAGCCCGGTAAAACAGACGTTCGGTTATGAGGGAGGGAAAGGGAGCGCACCGATATCGGCAAACTTGCGGTCCTCAAAGATGAGGAAATCGTGTTTCTTGCTTAGCGCCTGGAGCTGCTCCAGCAGGTCCGCATCAAAGTCTTCCAGGATGTCCATATGCGTCTGTCTTTGCGTGAGCGCCCCTATCCCCAGCAGCGCCCGCATAGAGCCTGGAAGAACATGAAGGAAGGAAGGAAAGGCGCACCTTGATCAAACACACACTGGGGCCTACAGCGTCCACCACCTCCAAGAACCGCGCTTTGGTGCTCACGTCGACAGAGACGCACAGGTTGGACCGCTTGCGCTCTATGCACTGCAGGAGGGCGCGCGCGGCGGGGTTTGTGTGGTTCGACAGGCGGGAGGAATAGGTTTGTGAGTGCGGGGGGGTCATCTTGTCGTACCGTGCAGAGGAGGTGGTGGTAGAGAGAAAAGGAGAGTAAAAGTACAGCAGACGTGGAAGTGATAGCGAGAAGCGCCGAGTGTGGCGAATGGAATTCGAATTGTTTACTTTTTTTGAAATTTCGCCACTGATCGGACCCTTCCATTTCCTACTTTGGGCATCATCCAAACTTGGCAATCGGCAACCGCCTCCCTCTCTCATCCACTGCTCTAGCGCTGATATCCCCGTACTTGCTAGAAGCTGGTATGGAAGCTACTACTGGTCAGGTGCGGCAGAGAGAGGAAGAAGAGGACGGGCCGGAGTCCAAGCGCCCGCGGCTCACCCAGCCTGAGGGGGATATCGCCGTGCACTCAGTGATCAGCAGTGCTGGGCCGACTACCTCAGCGTCGGGGGCACTCGTGGACTCCGAGCCCGCTGACGACACTGCCGCCACCGCCGCCGCCGCCGCTCCCAAGTCTGTCGAGAGCGCAGCTCCCCCCTCCCCCTTCCCTCCCCCAGCGTCGCGCTACAGCACCGCCAACCTGCACCCGCCCTCCCTCTCCGTCCTCCTGCACATCCCTCCCGTCAACCGCGAGCCCTCGCCCGCCTGCGAGCCCGAAGTCGGGATAACCTGCTACCTCTCCCAGAACTTGGGAAGGGTAGAGGGGATCATCAAGCAGCGGTGCGTTCCCCTCCTCCTTCTCCTCTGCGCTGTGTTTTGGAGAGAAATGCTGATGGGGTGCTGATGGGGCAAGGTTTACGGACTTTTTGGTGTACGAGGTGGATTTGCAGGGGAAGGTCGTTAAGTTGGGGGATATTGGCATGCCGGGGAAGGGGAAGCCTGCGCTTGGGGCTGCTGAAGAGCCCGCCGAGCCCAAAGAGCCGAAAGAAGCGGACAAGCCCGTGGTGTACGAATGGACGCCTGCTGTTGCTGAGCAGCTGGCGAACTACTTTGGATCTGAGGAGCTGGAGGGGCTCGAGAAGATGTGGAGGGAGGGGAAGAGGATGCCACTTGTGAGCGATGGAGGGTGGGAGGGGAGGAAGGTGTTGAAGGAGGGGGAGGAGGGGGAGGGGAAGACGGAGGAGGGAGAGGCTAAGGAGAATGGCGCAGAGGTGAAGGCGGAAGCGGACGGTACGACGGAGAGCAAAGATACCGCCGAAGGAGACGTACCTGCTGAGGCGAAGGAGGAGGCGAAGGAGGAGGCGAAGGAGGAGGTGAAGGAGGAGGTGAAGGAGGAGGAAGGCAAGGGCCGGCGGGATCGGCGAGGTGGCGACAGAGGTGGTCGCGGAGGCCGGGATCGCGGTCGGGGTCGTGGTGCAGGAGGCAGAGGAGGCAAGCGTGGCGACACGCGGCAGGTGTTATCCTCTGTCCGTCCCCTGTCACGCGCATATACGCCTGCTAATGCATACTGTGCAGCCCATCGCGTCGAAGGAAGGCCGTACCGAGCTGCACAAGGCTGTGCGGGAGCTGTTTGGGGGGCAGCTGGAGACGGAGACTGTGGAGAGCAAGGAGAAGGGCGAGGGGAGCCGGATAATGGTCAAGTGGAACCATCATCCGCGGGGAGGGGGGAGGGGGGGCCGAGGTGGGAGGGGCGGTGGGAGAGGTACGTCCGGATTGTTGGAGTGGGATAGGGAGCTGATGTGGGCTAGGAGACCGCAGCGAGCGGGACACCCACGGCCAGTACATCCACTTTACGCTGCAGAAGACGAATCGGGACTCGCACGACGCGCTGCAGTACCTTGCGCGGATGCTCAAGTGCTCGGCGAGAGACCTGATGATCGCGGGCACCAAGGACAAGCGTGGAGTCACCTGCCAACGCGTGGCGCTCAAGCGGTACAGCAGGTCCGTGCAGGATGTATGGAAGGGTGTGAACTCTGTTGGGTGGAGGAGGACCGAGAAGGAGGCTCTGACGACGAGGGGCGAGCGGGGTGTCAGGATCGCCGATCTCACGTACAGCAGAGGCCATCTGGACCTGGGCATGCTCAAGGGGAACGAGTTTGTCATCACATTACGCAACGTCAAGGTGGACAGCCTGGACACGATCGACAAGGCGATGACCTCGCTCAAGCAAAAGGGATTCATCAACTACTACGGTATGCAGCGGTTTGGAACCTCCCCCGTCCCGACGCACGCGACTGGGCTGGCGATCCTCCACTCGGACTGGAAGAAGGCGTGCGACCTCCTTCTTATGCCTCGGCCGGGCGAGGATCCCGAGTGTGAGCGTGCTAGGAGAGCATGGTTGGAGAGGCATGATGCGGCTCAGGCGTTGGTATTCATGCCCCGGAGAGTGGTGGCGGAGAGCTGCCTCCTAGAGTACTTTCGGGACCATGGGTCATCCAACCACCTGGATGCCCTGATGAAGGTGCGTATGCCACTAGGCGATGAATACGCTAGCTAATTAAGTGCAGATCCCACGAAACCTACGATTGATGTACATCCACGCATACCAGTCCTACGTCTGGAACGCGATGGTGTCCGAGCGGATAAAACGATACGGAAGCGATGGCCCGATCGTCGGAGATCTCGTGTATGATGTGCCTAGCGTGACTCCGAAGCCTGCGGCGGCTGATGATGCCGATGGAGAAGCAGCAGACGACGGCAGTATGTCAAGCAGCTGCTTTCTTAGTGGAATGCTAACGTGTGCCCAGTTGATCTTGACCTCGCCGAGGAGCAAGCAGCGGCCAAGGGCGGGCGTCCTGCGCAGCACAAGATCAAGCAGTTGACCGAAGAAGATCTCCCGAATTACACCATCTTCGACGTCATCATGCCCCTTCCCGGACACAGCGTCCAGATGCCTGGTGGCGAGTTTGGCGAGCTGTATAAGCAGTTCCTAGAAGCCGATGGTCTGACGATGGAGAGCTTCTCCAAGCCGCAGAAAGAGTTCTCCCTCGCGGGGTCTTATCGCAAGATCCTACATCAGCCGAAGAACATCTCGTGGCAAACAATGCACTATACCGACCCTGATTTGCCGCTTGCGCAAACGGATGAAGACAAAATCCTAGGTCTCGACGAGCCTGTTATCGACCCGAATGGAAAGTTCTTGGCATTGCAAATCCAGCTCACCCTTGGCCCTGCTGCCTATGCTACGATGGCTCTCCGTGAGGTCACTAAAACCGAGACGAGCTCGCAATTCCAAAGCGCGCTCACTCAGGCGTCAGAAGATCAGGCATATAAAGGAACCGGCGATGCTGTAGAAGACCCTACTTTAGAGCCTACCGCTGGTGACCTAGGTATTGAAAGCGAGGTGGCTGCCGTCGAGTTGGAGCCTGTAGCTATGGACGTGGACGCGCAATAGATCAAAGCAACTGTATTATCCCATGCAATGCATACCACCAGATGGTGAACTGATTAATTAACGACTGTCATTGTTCAGTCAACCCAGACATCCAAAACGTATTTCTTTCTACTTGATTAGTCCTTTAGAGCGGCCCATTGATGACCGCCTTGATGACGGGCTTGCCATCCCTGCCGACACCGTTCTTGGTCGCCTGGAACGCCTCGACAGCGCTGTCGAACGAATACGTATGGGTGATCAGGGGTTTGAGATCGATCTTGCCCTGAGCGACGAAGGAGATTGCGAGTGGGTAGTCGCCGTAGCCGTAGCGGAAAGAGCCGCGGAACTGCAGTTCCTTGACGAGGACCTGGGTGATGGGAATTTGGGCATTCTCGGTGCCCATGCCGATCTGCGTGAAGGCACCGCCGACCTTGGCGAGGAAGATACCAGTCTGAATGCAGACCTCGGCACCGGTCGCCTCCAGGACAGTGTCGACGCCGTTCAGGCCGCGCTCCTCCAGACCGAAAGTCGCACGGATCTCGTCGGCGTTTCTCCGAGAGTACTCCATGCGAGATTCACCCTCCTTGGGCTTGGACGGGACGTGGATGTCGGTCGCGGCGTACGACTTGGCGAACTTGAGGCGCGCCTCGTTGATGTCTATAGCGATGACACGGCGGGCACCGAGCGCGCGGGCGACGGCCATGCAGAGCAGACCGACAGGGCCAGCGCCGAAGACGGCGACGATCTGGTTGGCCTTGATTTGGGAGATGGTGGAGGCGGAGTGGATGGCAACGGAGAGAGGCTCCATCTATTCCTTTCGTCAGGCACGAGTCCGGACTGGCACATTATAACTCACCATAGCGCCGTCCTCAAGGTCCAGGTTGTCGGGGAGCGGGTAGGCAAGGTCCTCGGGCACCTTGTAGTAGCGACCGAGGGTGCCATCGTAGGGCGGGGTAGCGGCGAAGATGATGTCGGGGCAGAGCTCGTACTTGCCGCTCTTGCAGGCATGGCACTTGCGGCACGTCTGACCGGGCTCAACGGCGACCTTCTGGCCAACCTTCAGGTTCTTGACACCCTTGCCGACTGCGAGTTCCGTTAGCTGACAGATTCGGAGCATACAGGTAGGCTACTGACGCACCCTGGAACACGATACCGGCGGACTCGTGACCGAGGACCATTGGATCCTTCACGACGAAGTCACCTGAAGAATCTGTAAGCACCTTGGCTCGTTCCTCAGCGATCAGAACTCACCAATTCGGCCATGGTGCAGGTAGTGGACCTAAATCCAGTCTCAGCTAGATACTCGCCATGCATGGGAAACCATGACGAACGTCAGAACCGCAGATACCTAAGCTTTACGTCAAA
This sequence comes from Calocera viscosa TUFC12733, assembly GCA_001630345.1. Lineage (NCBI taxonomy): Eukaryota > Fungi > Basidiomycota > Dacrymycetes > Dacrymycetales > Dacrymycetaceae > Calocera > Calocera viscosa. The sequence continues at coordinate 152,692 of KV417277.1, read as the reverse complement.
GAAGGCTCGCTGGCAACCCTGGATGCACTCACCAGTCTTCTTCACCTCGATGAGCACCTCATCGTCAGCGACTACGGCGTTGGTCAGAACCCTGAATAGCTGGCGGAGGGTCATGGGACGCACGCTCAGGGACGGGCCTCTCCTCGTAGACGACGTCCTCAATACCGCGCAGGACGAAGGACTTGTTGGAACCGTAGGTAACCATGGTGTAGGGGATGCGCAGGGAGGGGTAGAAAATATTGTAGGGGTTGTGCCAGTGTTTCCCGGCGTCCTCCATCCTTTTAAGCGTTTGTCGTGCAGCATCACGGGTCCGCATGGGGTCCACGGCCATTGCTCCGAGTTGCCCCATTCGGCGTCCTCCGCCTATAGGCAGGCATGCCGACGCTGCAGCGCCTGCGGTGCATGGTGGCGCCCGTCCGTTTCTGTCTGTTTTTGCTCTGCTGGAAGCACGAAATATTCCTGTGTCCGCTTGAATCCACCGAATGGAGCAAGAACAAGGCTGCCCCTTGCACCTAATCTGCCTGGCCTGTTTTGGATTCCAGAGGTCGTGTACCCTATTGTTATGAATCTGCGCATGAATGACATGCCGAGGAGCCTAATTCGCGGGGAGGAAGATGGATTCACCCCTCCGGCTGTATCCACGACCGTCAACATTGTCATTTCTCCTCGGTGTCCCGTCTCACTGGCTCGACTTTGCAAGCGTGCACGCTGTTTCCCGTGAATCCACAACCAGACTCGGTACCCCTATGCCCTCGGATCTCAACGGCCTAGACGCGTCTGATGTCTCGGGACGGATAACCGCGATGCGAAGGTCCAGAGTGCAACGTGTCTCGCATGCTCCGTGCACGTAGATCTAGAGCCTTGTCCAAGATGTCTATTAAAGAAGCGACTGTCTTAGTCCGCGTCTTGTCGCGTCTCCCTTTCCGACACGCAGGCCGATCCCCTACACGCGTCGACCATGCCTTGGTCTTCAGTGACTCGTGCGGGATGCTCATTTCCTACCTCCGCCGCACTGTGCGGGATACAGGCACTCGAGTCGAGGCACCTGGGTACGGATGTCTCTCAGACAACCTGGACTGAACGACTCAGACACTGTGACGACCTTCATCGTCCGACGTACAAAAGGCCGACATTCTTAACGATATTTCCCCACAACAATCGCATCTTCTACCCCAATCGACTTCAATCCGACTCATCCAACCACTTCTCAGCCACCCCACCCAAATCAATACCTCCCACTCCCATTCAACGTGATGAATTTCTCTGTGTCTCTCCCCAAGATGACGAAGGCGGAGAAGATCAAGCGTGCCGAGAGGCTGATTGGCAAGTCTATCGGTGATGGCCGCATCTACCTGCACAAGATAATCGGAAATGGATCCTTCGGTGTCGTCATGCACGCATATGGTCCCCGAGACGAAGAGACCGGACGATTCAAAGAATATGCCGTCAAGTGCATGTGTAAGCTCATGTCCATCAAGGAGCACATCCTTGCGGCAGACGAGATCCTCCTCCATAGAAAGATCGCCGGCGGCGTTGGCCATCCAAGCATCCTCCCATTCGTAGAAATCCTTCAAGATTCCCTCTGGTTCTACCTTGTCGTCGAATACTGCCCCAACGGCGACCTGTTTAAGGAAATCGTCCACCGTCGCCGGTATTATGGTAATGACGAACTCATCAAGGATGTGTACACTCAGCTTCTGGATGCTGTCGAACACTGTCACTCCCACTCAGTCTATCACCGCGACCTGAAACCGGAAAACTGCTTGGTCAAAGACAACGGCGAGACGGTGCTTCTGATGGACTTCGGGTTGGCCACGCAGAAGCTGTGGAGCGATGAGTGGGGATGCGGCAGTCGTTTCTACATGGCTCCAGGTGCGTTCCTGTCCATGTGACCGGTTCAGTCGACTGATGACTCCCATAGAGGTATACGGTACCAACAAAGAGCCATACCGCACGGACGCAGCAGACGTATGGGCATTGGGCATCATCCTCGTCAACCTTGTCACTGGTCGCAATCCATGGCGCAAAGCCCTCCCGGGCGACAACGTGTACGACTCCTTCTGCCGCGATCCCAGTTCCCTACAGCAGATCCTACCCATCTCCGACGAGCTCAACGATCTCCTCCGCCGCATCTTCGTTACACCCAGCCTTCGGATCACGATACCCGATATTCGAGAGGAGGTCCAGCGGATCGAATCCTTCCTCCAGCTCGACTCGCCCGCTCTCAAGTCTTGGCAAGAGACGCTCGACCGCGACCGCGATGCGATGCTCGAAGCCAACAATCTCCGGCCATGCCCTGTGTGCGCCGTGCCTATTCCAAAGGAGCCTGTAGTGAAGACCGCCGGGCCGAACGAGGGACGTTTCGCCGAACAGAACGTGCGCGCGGGTGTTGCAGACGCACAAGCACCACGAGGTTCTAGCCACGCGATCCCTCGCAAGGTCATGAACTGGCGTCAAGAGGTGTACGAGAATCAACAGCAGTACGACGAGAATGACGAAGAGATGGATCCACCCGCGCCATCTTGGAGCAGTGGCCCATCCCCGCGAGAGGCCAACTCTCGTCTTCGGCGGCGGTCTGGCCGCGCATTACTCCGCTCTGGCTCGACCCACTCGCAAGCCTTCCCAATAACACCCCAGATGGCCACGGACTTTGGTGCACCTGCCATCGCTGGATCTCTGTCGCCATCCCAAATCCACCGACGTGGCTCCATCCGCCGCAAGCTGTTCACGCGAAACTCACAAGGGTACATGGACAGCACTGACGAGGCCGTCGAAGGCTTTTCCGCAAGCATCACCATGGAGAACGTAGAAGATGAAGAAAGAGAGGCGCACCATCGCGGCCTCGGCCAGAAGATGAAGAAGTTAATGCATCGTTCCATGCGCGCTCTTAATTCACGAGCTGCGCTGGAGCCAATAGATTAATCACCGTACTCGTTTTTGTAGCATCACATGCTGATGTACGACCGCGTTGCAATGTAACAATACCGCATTCTGCCTGATATATTCTCCTATCGCCTGAAGTTGTGTGCTGCTGTGCCCAGAGGTTTTCCTCGATAAAGGACGTGTGTGAGGTCGCATCGATCCGCTCCACCACGGGATGTCTCAGGACGACCCTAGTCCCCTGCGCATCGGCGGCACAAGCGCCCATCTTGCTTCCGACCTCCACCTCATGAGTACCGAAGAAAAAGCAGAGCAGCCTGACTCGGAGATGCCCCAAGTGATCTGGACGCACAACAAGCTAATGAAACGCATACTTCGCGCCCAGATGAAGGAGGTGCTGGACAGGCTCTCGCCGCAGCGCGTGCAAGCTCAGTGTAAGCAATAGGTTGCTCGCTCAATCTCGGGACTGACGCGGTTTCCAGCCGAGGTTATCACACACAATGTTCTCCGCAGCACGGTGTACAAAAACAGCACGGCGATCAGCTGCTATCTGACGATGGAAAAGAGTGCAGAGGTGATCACTACGGATATTGTAAAAGATGCTCTTGCATCTGGTACTTGCTTTGCTAACCGAATATGGCCAACTGTTCTCATGCGCCCGGAATGCAGGGAAGAAGGTTTTTGTACCTCGCATCAATAAAGACCCCTACCACCCCAAGCGCGTGTGGGGGACTTCTCAAAGAGAAAAAAGAGTGGACAAGAGCGTCTCCCAGTGGATGAGCATGTTGAGGCTGTACTCTGTCGAAGACATGGAGAAACTGGTGAAGAACAGGTGGGGCATTCCCGAGCCTAACTTTTATGACGGTCCAGAGGGTCGACGAGAAGACGGTCAGCAGAGTCCTCTGACATGCATAGCTCCTGCTCACGCTTCTATCCAGTACTTGATCCTGCTACCGAAGGAGTGGACTTGGTCCTCATGCCAGGTACCGTGCCACGCGACCACGATACGTGGTGCACTAACCAGACCACAGGCGTCGCTTTCGATCGAACGCTATCTCGACTTGGACATGGAATGGGATTCTATGACAAATGGCTTGCCTCTTATGCTGCACAGCACAGTCAAAGCCAGCAAACAAGACCAGTTCTCAGTACGATGACGGTTTGACCCCGTCCGAATTGTGCTGACGCGGTACCTAGTGGGGCTCGCTCTGACCGAACAAGTGGTCGAGAAGGTTCCAGTTCAAAAGCATGACTGGCCACTAGATATACTCGTTTCACCGGAGGGAATATTGCCAGAGTGATCCAACATACGTATACTAGGAATCTTTACATTGCTACGATGAAGGTCCCTCATTTGCGAGCAGCAACGCTGGCGTGCGCAAATTGTGACGACGGCACGTGATGTCTGGGTGGACGCGTCAAAAGAACCCTGATGCTCTCTCGGCAGGAGAACTCCTGCTCAGCTCGTTCGTTGTCTCTGAATCAAGCTTTCGTGCTCTCCTCTTACAGACTCATACCTGATTAAAGTGGAGCTCTAGTGCTGCGCATATGGACGGCCGCTGGCCCGTTCTGGAAGTCGGGATACCTGAGACGGTGATCCGATCCCGTCTTGTGAGCTAGAGCGTCCTGCGGCAGGACGTGTCAACTCGCCCCGTGCGGGGTTCACCAAACCAGCCTCTCGCCGCTAGAAGAGCACAGGGACGCCTAGTGTCTATCTTGCTGACGCAATAGCCATGTTCGACCTGATCCGGATGCGTACTGCAACCTCCCTCATATGTGGGTGGACCCTTCGTCCTCGACTCTCCATCTCCCCGTCACCTTCACAAGTGCACGGTCTCCTTATCCTTCTGCTTAACTCCTCCCCGAGTAGATCTCGGTCTATAATCTCTCCGGTTGATCCGGCTTACACTGGCTGTAATCACTAATCGCAGTTTCACACTCTTTACCAACAACATCATAATGGTTGCGCTGCGCGCCTCGCTCTTTCTCCTGTCTCTTCTTGCTACTCTCGCCGAAGCAGCGCCCGTACATAACCACCACAGGTTACGGGCGCGATCGCCATGCTCAGCAGGCTCAAGTTCCTCGTCATCGAGTACGAGCACGAGCACCCACTCCTCCAGTTCTCATTCCATCAAAGCCACGCAATCTACCACGACTCACGCTCGCGCACCGACGACGACTTTGAAAACCGTCCCCACCAGTTCCACATCCGCCGCAGCAGCAGCCTCGTCCACCGCCGCCCCTGCATCAAATAAGGTCATAGCCGCCTACTACTCTGACTGGGCTGCCGACATCATCTCTCCTGAAGAGGTCGACTTCGACCGCTTCAACTGGATGGACTTTGCTTTCGCGATCCCCGACGAGAACTTCAATTTGCAGTTTACAGAGGACGACTCGGAGCAACTGTTGCAGAGGCTGGTCACGGCGGCGCATGCCAAGGGGAAGGGTGTGAAGCTGAGTATCGGTGGATGGACTGGCGCCATGTGAGTACCCTCGCCCGCTGGCGTTGGCGACTGATTGACATGTATGCAGGTACTTCTCCGCGGCTGTGTCAAACGATGCCAACCGGCACACGTTCGTGCAGAACATTGCCAACATGTACAGCCAGTACGACCTGGATGGTATCGACATGTACGTCTCCCGTCGGCGTATGTTTTGTGTACCACGCTTACCTGTCTTCAGCGACTGGGAGTATCCTGGCATTGCTGCCGCATCTCCCGACAATGGTGCCTCTCCTCAGGATACAGCCAACCTGCTCGAGTTCTTCAAGCTGCTCAGAAACACTCTTCCCAAAGACGCTGTTCTGAGTGCCGCTGTTCAAGACTGGCCATGGCAAGGTGCGGACGGCAACCCGCTCAGCGACATGTCTGCCTTTGCACAGCAGATCGACTGGGTCACGCTCATGAACTACGACGTGTCCGGCTCCTCCAGCACACCCGGCTCCAACGCGCCTCTCTCCGATCAGTGTGGCAACTCCACGTACCCTCAAGCCAACGCTGTCGCCGCCGTCGCAGCATGGACGAACGCCAAGTTCCCGGCCGACCAGATCGTGCTGGGTGTGCCCTCCTACGGCTACGTCTCCCAGTCAACCGTCGACCACTTGTACGACAAGCGCGCACACATTCGCCGCGCTCTGCAGGTCGTCTCCGACGCAGGGAGCACCTCGGACGGGCAAGTCCTCTTCCGCGAGCTGGTGAGCCAGGGCGCGCTCATGCAGCAGGGCGGCGAGTGGATCGGCAACAATGGCTTCGTCAAGTACTGGGACGACTGCTCGGCGACACCGTGGCTCAAGTCGGACGCAGGCGAGCAGGTCATCACATACGATGATCCGGACTCGCTCTTTGTCAAGGCGCAGTACGCGAGCCAGGTTGGGCTCAGGGGAGTCAACATGTTCGACGTCAGTGGGGACACAACGAGTTGGGTGCTGACCGATGCCTTGCGCACAGGTCTGGGGCTGTCGTAGGCAGCATATGCGGACCGGTGTAGAGTACAATACAGATACACTTAATGGACACTTCGCGCACAGTATCAAATCAAATGACGGTGCCCTCACGATACAAGCACCAACAACGTACAGACATAGCATTGCCTCATGAGTACATATGATCGTCACCCCCCACAAACCATAACTTCATTTGTCGTGGCTCCCCGATACAAATCTTTCTGTTACATCTTCCTCTCAACATTCCCGATAATTTCTTCTCAAAGCAACCCAGTTCGTTCCCTTCAACCGTACATATCACGCTGTATGCTCATCAGTGACCTGCTCATGGGAAGAGCCAGACGAGCCTACCATCCCAGGGGGCATGTCCTCGCCCTCGCCCTCCATCCCGGGCGGCAGGAACTCGTCATTATCGGGCTCACCTCCGAACCCAGGTGGCATCCTTCCCCCTCCTCCGAACCTCGGTCCTCCGATTGGGTTTCCGCCGCCGGGGAAACGTGGGCCGGGAAGGGGGCCGGGCCCGATGGGGTCGAACCGTGCTCCAGGGGGCACAGCACCCTCCGGCAACCAGCCGTCGCCGCCCCACCTTCTCCCTCGCCCGGGCAGCTCCCCAACGCCGCCAACACCGCGGTCCCCGAAGATGGGATGCTGCGGGCCGACGAACATCCCTCCGCTGTTCGGGTCGAACAGGCGCGGAGGGGAGAAGGGATTGCTGGGCGGGAAGCCGGGGGGGAGGAGGTCGTCCGCCCCGATCGAGAGGGGGTTGCGTGAGCCGGCGTAAGGCTGGCGGGGGGGGAGGGCGTAGGGCTGCTCGGGTCCCTGGGCAGGGGGCTGCCTGGGACGGGATGGACCGCCTTGAGGGGGCGGCTGCTGCTGCTCCGAAGTGGTCTCAAGGCCCTCTTTCTCGAGCCCTGGGGCAAGCTTGGCCACCAGACCGACCTTGACGAGGCTCGCAAAGTCCGCTACGCGGTTTGAGGAGATGAACCCGTGGACGAGGGGCTGCGCGCCTTCTTTCGCCTCCCATGGCCAGAAGGACGCAGAGGTGTAGTCGGCGATGGTGACCTCGACGCTGGCTGTTGCGGGTGACTCGAGAGAGCGGCCGTGCAGCAGGGCCTTGTCACCCAGGCGGACGAGCTTGAACAGGTAGGTGAGCGATGAGCGCGGGTGCTTGTACAGTAGAGTGTGCGACTCGGGCGTGTGCACGGCCCAGTCTGCGAGGAGAGCGTTCGATTCGGGCGGAGGGGAGAGCGGGGTGTCGCTATGCGACTGAAGGCGGAAGGACAGCCCGGTGAGCACGGTGTGGATCAGCGCTGTCAGTGCGGAGAGAGGGTTGGCGATCGTGGGCTCGCCGACGGGGAGAAGGGTGGGGAGGGTGCTGAGCAGCGCCGAGGGATCGAGTGCGTTGGTCGCCATCGCTGTCGTCGTCGTTCAGTACAGCTCTGAGCAGAGAAAGGACGTGCTGCTCAGAGTCACAGGGGAACGCGTAATGTCCTGCGACTGCCTAATGCGGGGTAGCCCGACAATCTGATCCCGCTCTCGGAGGCATCAAATCCCGTTCCCTTCTTATCCGCGTGAAGTCACTCGGCACGGTAACATTCGACAGCATACACACTCGCTCGTCTCTCGCCTCTCACTGCTCTGTCGCTCATCTGCTCGACGACGTAGGCAACCGGCAGCCAGAGAGGAAGGACAGCATGCCCCGACACACGCGCTCTCCTTCGCCCGACGCTCCCTCCAAGCGCCGTAAGCAACATTCATACACTCGAGCTGACAGCCCCGAGCCGACGAGGCGCCATCAGGCACGGGACGCCAGGGAGGGCAAAGAGCCCCGCGACAGCCGCGACAGGGACAGCTCGTATCGCGACCGGGATCGGGACTACAGGGATAGAGACCGGGACTATCGGGAGAGAGATAAGGACAGGGAGAAGGAGAGATACGACGACCGTGATCGGCGGTATGAACGGGATGGGTACCGTGAGCGCGACCGCGACCGTGATCGTGATCGGGACCGTGATCGTGACAGAGACCGTGGGTCATCCCGCCGCGACCCCCGGGAGAACGGCCGTTCTCCTCGCCGGGATGGTCCCGCCTCACCTTCGACACCCGTGACACCTGGTGCTGCGACGCCCGCGACAGCAGAGGACGAGGAGAAGCGCCGGAAGCGGGAGAAGCTCGAGGCATGGAAGCGGCAGCAGCATATGAAGAAGGAGCAGGAGGCTGCTGGTGCCAAGGAGCGTGCGGTCGCCGCAGCGAAGAACGCTGCAAGCGGGGCAGGTGCGAATGGTATGTATCTCTGTTGGATATATGCGCTATGAAGGATGCTTAAGCACTTGATCTCTGTAGGTACCCTTGCTACTGCATCAAAACCTGGTGCGGCACTGCTGGGCAAGGCGCTCGGCGGCCTCGGACTAAAAGGCATCGACATGAAGCGAGCCGGCGCCACAAAACCTGTGGTGGCCAAAAAGACCGCCGCCGCGCTTGGGGACGAGGAGGGTCCGATGCGCAAACTTGTCGCCCTCGGGGATATGCCCGAGATTGACATGCGGGTTGATGCGGGTGAGGAGGAGGCCGTGGGCGACCTGGAGGGCGAGGAGGTGGCCCCTCCTGCCGAAGGGCGCGAACGTCCAACACCTGATGAAGCTGCCGCTGCGCTCGCGGAGGATAGCATGGTCGTCGACACTACCCCCGCTGTTACTGTTGCAACCACAAACGGTGACGCCAACGGGCACACGACGGAGGTGGAAGACGAGGACCCGCTTGAGGCGTTCATGAGCGGCGTCAAGGAAGAGGTCAAGAAGGTCAATGCTGAGGACCGGAAGAAGTTCGGTCTGCGAATGGAGGATGAGCAGGGTGAGGAGGAGGAAGAGAATGAGGAGGGCGGCGGTGCGGTTGAGGATGAGCTGGATGCGACGGATCTCAAGCCGGAGGATATCCTTGCGTGCGTTCTTATATTACCACATTGATGCAGCATACTGATAACTTTGTTTACAGGTTGGCAGCCAAAAAGGCAAAGAAGAAGGATGTCGCCATCATCGACCACAGTAAGGTCGCGTACGAGCCCTTCCGCAAGGAGTTCTACCACGAGCCACCCGAGATCGAGGAGATGGACGAAGATGAGGTCGCCCTGCTCCGACTGAGTCTGGATGGCATCAAGATACGTGGTCAGGACTGCCCGAAACCGATCACGAGATGGGCACATTGTGGGTTGCCGTCTGTTTGGTGAGTCCTCTTGCGATAGTTGGAAGGAGCAAATACTGATGATGTGTCGGTTAGCTTGGACGTCATCAAACGCCTCGGGTACACGGCACCAACAGCCATCCAGGCGCAGGCAATACCTGCCATCATGTCCGGCCGTGATGTTATCGGCGTCGCCAAAACTGGTTCAGGAAAAACGATCGCCTTCCTTCTCCCTCTCTTCCGGCACATTAAGGACCAGCGCCAGCTTGAGCCGATGGAAGGGCCAATGGCGATTGTTATGACCCCGACACGAGAATTGGCGGTCCAGATCCACAGGGAATGCAAGCCCTTCCTGAAGGTGCTCAACTTGCGCGCAGTCTGTGCGTACGGCGGGAGCCCGATCAAAGATCAGATCGCGGAGATGAAGAAGGGTGCGGAGATCATTGTGTGCACGCCGGGGCGCATGATCGATCTGCTGACGGCCAACTCGGGAAGGGTGACGAACCTTAGGAGGGTTACGTACTTGGTTTTGGATGAGGCAGACAGGATGTTTGATATGGGTTTCGAGCCTCAGGTGAGTGCTCTGCTTCAAGTTCATTGAGTAGCATGCTGATGATGGTTGTTTCAGGTCATGAAAATTGTGAACAACATCCGGCCCGACCGCCAAACAGTCCTCTTCTCTGCTACATTCCCGAAACAGATGGACTCTCTCGCACGCAAGATTCTTCATCGCCCGCTGGAGATCACTGTTGGTGGCCGCTCAGTCGTCGCACCCGAGATCGAACAAATCGTCGAGGTCCGGCCTGAAGACACCAAGTTTAACCGCCTGCTCGAGATCCTCGGGCAGACGTACAACGAGGATCCAGATTCTCGCACGCTCATCTTCGTGGATCGGCAGGAGGCGGCGGATAACTTACTCAGGGAGCTGATGCGGAAAGGGTACTTGGTCATGTCGCTGCACGGCGGGAAGGATCAGGTTGATCGAGACTCCACTATCGCGGACTTTAAGTCCGGTGTCGTGCCAGTTGTGGTGGCCACGTCCGTCGCTGCGCGTGGGCTGGACGTGAAGCAGCTTAAGCTCGTCATCAACTACGACGCTCCGAACCACATGGAGGACTACGTTCACCGGGCGGGCCGAACTGGGCGAGCTGGTAACAAGGGCACGTGCGTGACGTTCATCACTCCGGAGCAAGAGCGGTACTCTGTCGATATCTATCGCGCGCTCGAAGCGAGCAAGGCCAAGATCCCGGAGGAGCTGTCGGCGATGGCGAATGGTTTCCTCGAGAAGGTCCGGTCGGGGAAGGCGCATGCTGCTGGGTCTGGATTTGGTGGCAAGGGATTGGATAAGCTGGATAAGGACCGTGATACGAAGATGAAGGCGGAGCGGACTGCCTACGGTGAGGGCGATGAGCCCAAGCCTGCCACGACTTTCGAGGACGAGGAGGGCAAGCCTGCCGGCACTGCCTCGGCGACACCCGCCACAAAACCTACGAAAGACGCCGATCTCACGTTCGGTGACTTCAAGGTTGAGATCAAACGCGGTCCTGCCCCCGACACCTCGCATGGCCTGCTTACGGCATCGTCTTCACAAGCTAAACTCGTTCGTACCCAGGAAGAGGAGCAGAAGGCGCAGAATGTCTTGCGCAATGCTGAAAAGGCGGCAAAAGCAAATCCGGATGACAACGCGCTCCAGATGGCTTGGAGAGGTGCTCAGACTGCTGCTGCTCGTCTTGCAGCTCAGGTCCGTGCAATGAAGCTGACGATGGCTGCCGCTGGCGCCGGCTTCGAGGACCTCGGCAAGACAAAGAACCCAGATGCGACGGACTTCCATGCGATTATCCCAATCAACGACTACCCGCAGAAGGCGCGCTGGAAGGTCACGAACAAGGAGACGATGAGCCAGCTGATCGATATGACTGGCGCATCGGTGACCAACAAGGGTGAGCTTTTCCCATCTTGACTTTGAATGAGCACAGGCTAACAGTGGGACAGGTGTGTACTACGAGCCTGGCAAGGAGCCTCCGCTGGAGGGCCCGCCCAAGCTGCACCTGCTCGTCGAGTCGAACGAGGAGTACAGGGTCGAGACAGCCGTGCGGGAGATCAAGCGTCTTTTGGTGGAGGCGTCGACCGCTGCTATCCAGGCCGAGTCAAGGGGACCTGGTGGCACCGTGGGGAGATACAGTGTTGTGTAGACGAGACTGTTTCGGTTACTTCGCATTGGCATTTGTTTGTAGTTGTAGACAATCGCAATTAGCAATATTATGCATCCTCATTCGAAGATTGACTGCAATAGTCGGTTCACTGTAAGCGCTGAAATTTACAGCATTCCGAAATGTCGCTGTAGGACCCTTTCTCGCAACTGTTCTCATCACGACGCACTTGCATCGAGCTATCCATATCCTCTCATTCACATTCTTTATTTGCCTATACGCGCTTAACGTGACTGCACGACCAAGTATAACTAAGGCAAAATGACAACAGTACAGAAGATAAAGGAGATCGAGGACGAGATGGTGAGCAAATGTTCTGTCTGTAGTAGTAGTGACGCCGCTGATATGCTCTGCAGGCGAGGAGTGAGTGCCCCGAGGGCCAATCTTCTGCCTGCCCTAACGCTGATCTTAAACAGCGCAAAAGAACAAGGCGACCTCGTACCATCTCGGTCTGCTCAAGGCTAAGCTAGCGAAGCTCCGGCGCGAGCTGATCGACCCCAAGGCGAGCGGTGGAGGGGGAGGAGGACTTGGGTTCGATGTAGCGAGAACGGGTATTGCTAGTGTTGGTTTCGTGGGATTTCCATCTGTAGGGAAGGTGTGTCGTCACGGGAATCCCCGTGCGAGCAGCAGATTCTGATACGCAGGACAGTCAACGTTGATGACCAAGTTGACGGGCACGTACTCGGAGGTTGCGGAGTATGCGTTTACCGTACGCTCTGAAACTTGCGAATTCTCTGCAAACCGCTGACTCACTTCATAGACTTTGACAACTGTCCCCGGAACTGTGAAAGTGCATGGCGCACCAATACAAATACTTGATTTGCGTACGTCCCTTGGACGTGATGGAAGCTCGTCTATTGATCTCTTTTCAGCTGGTATCATCGAAGGAGCCGCTGACGGTAAAGGACGAGGAAAGCAAGTCATTGCCGTCGCACGAACTTGCAACTTGATCTTCATTGTCTTGGATGTCCTAAAGCCCTTGGGTGACAAACGGATCATCGAAGGCGAGCTGGAAGGTTTCGGTATCCGGCTGAACAAGAAGCCGCCGAACATCTCCGTTAAGAAGAAAGACAAGGGTGGAATTGCGATCAGCAACACCGTTCCGCTTACCAACCTCGATCAGGATGAAGTCAAGGCTATCCTCGCCGAGTACAAGATGTCGAATTGCGATATCACGATTCGAGAACCCAACGCAACGCCTGAAGACCTGATTGACGTAATCGAGGGGAACCGGGTGTACATCCCCGCCATCTACGTGCTCAACAAGATCGACGCAATCTCCATCGAAGAGCTGGACTTGCTTTACAAGATCCCGAATTCTGTGCCAGTCTCGTCTCGAGAATGGATGAATATCGACGAACTGCTCGATGTCATGTGGGAGAAGCTGAACCTTGTGCGAGTCTATACCAAGCCTCGAGGCTTAGCGCCGGATTATAGCGAACCCGTCATTCTCCGAAACGGAAAGTCCAGTGTCGAGGACTTTTGTAATGCCATCCATAAGGAAATTGCAAAACAGCTAAAATAGTCAGTCTCGATCTGCTCACAAGATTGTGGTTTCTGACGTTCTTGCAGCGCACTCGTTTGGGGTTCGAGCGCAAAGCACGCAAGAGGGCAGAAGGTTGGCTTGGAGCATATACTGGAGGACGAGGACGTCGTTTGTATCTATAAGAAATAGGCTCCTCGAGTCCTATTCATGTATCCATTATCATGATTTGATGTACAGCCATGACAAACGCAGGAATGCCCACGTGACGCCAACTGCGCAGTAGACGCTAGTCAGCAGCAGCGGGAGGAACTCCATCTGCGACAACGAGCTGTTCTGGAGAGGCGAACTTGTATTTGCTTCCAAGATGTTTGCAGGCGACGTAAGATTTCCTGGGACCTCTGGAGGAGCCCCAGTGTTGGGAGCTTTCCATGCCAGCTGGGCAGTAAGCGCGGTGACTGCGACTTGTAGGGCCACGAAGCCATAAATGTACAGACCCTCCAGTCTGTGGACAATCTCGCCTAACCATGAAGGCGTCGGTCTGCGTATGGCGTGAGCCAGAGGGAAACTGACGTTTAGTGGACAATCTCACCTTGGAGTACGTCTAGCCAGACCTGGCAGTACCACCACTGCCCATATCACCGTGTAGCCGACCTTGATGAACCACTCTGCCGGCGTGAAGAGAAGTGGGAACAAACCGACAATACCGGCCATGCTTGCGAGTACGAAGGTTCGATAATGTGCATAGTCCTCGGCGGCCAGCAGACTCAGGGGCACGAGAATCAGCAAGACCGCTTTCTCGTGCACGTGCCAGCCGAACATGAACGAGCAATAGCCGCACAGCGTGAGTGCATGCACGAAGGATTTGTAGTCCGGTTTGCGCCAAAGCTTGGCCAGAAAGAACAGCTGGAAGAGGATCGTTGCAATGAAGGTGTGTTTCGGCTCGATGTTGGGCAGGATGGCAAAGTGGGTGTCTCCGACAAGTCCGCGCGAAGTTGATTCCACGCCGGACGTGTCGATGGTCAAGCTCGTTCCTCGGAGCTTTGCCCCTACCAAAATGCTTTAGACGCAGGCCGGCGCACATGTGCTCAGCACTTACACTGCAATAACACTCGGTCGGCTGCCGTAACAAGCGCCCATGCGTTCGCTGCCCAGTAGGCATGGTTCAGTCCTCGCGTAAAGGGAAACAATCGCGACAAGAGTTGCGGTATTTGACCCATGGCTAGGAAGGGACCAAGAGAGACAGCGAAGATGCCAGCCACGGACGCACCAAGCTTGAGGAAGTTTTGTATGAGGAAGCTACCTTTGGGGGAGAAGCAGTATGCTCGCAGAAGGTATACGAAATATGCGGGCTGGAAGAAGATGGCCTTAGTGATGTACGTAAACAGACGAATGGGCGATACTCACTGCAATGTACATGTAGATGTGCTTGAAGTTGAGCAGAACGGCAAACAGAATACCGCTTCTGAGTAACTGTCCCTATACAGACAGTCAGCTCCCTAATCTTCTGCAGTACAGGGAATGCCATACATTCTTTGCAGCTAGGATAGACCATAGCAGAATGCCATACATGAACCCATTATACTGAAAGTGTATGTGGTCCACGATGATGAATCCAGGGTGAAGGAATAGTGAGGCGCTTATAACCCGTTGGAGACTTGGATCACTTGAGCTTCTTACAAATCTGTATGATCAATGAGCAACATTCCATTGCGAACGGAAGGGCACCCCTACATGCCTGAGAAGTGCAGCGCCCATCACAAGCTCTGATAGTATTACAGTCGACCGCTGGTAGGCGATACATGACCAGGCGGCATAGTTCAGGTTGGTGAGGGTGGTGATGGCAGGATCAATCAGGTATGCCGGCCAGGAGAGGAGGTACTCGAAGTGGGCGAAAAAGGGTGGGTAATCGAGTGTCCATTCAGATGTGGCCTGTTTGACCGTGAGCAACAGTAGACTGGTGCCGCGAAGCGACGCACATCGAAGTACCATTTGGATATTGGTAAACTATGAGTTATGGCTAACCAGTTCCTATGCACTTCGAAATCGGTCGAATGGCTGAGAGTCGTCAGCACTGACTGTGATGCTCTAATACGAGAGGAGGTGCGCACTATGCCGGAAACAGCAACACCTTCATGAACGTGCTCAACACCAGGACATCACGCTCCTCTGAGGTCAACCATGACTCCTTTGAAGGCCTCGTCTCCTGGATCTCCACGGATTTGGACAGACCAGAGGGCGCCGAGGGGAGCACAGATGGTCGTCGCCGACTCAGCGTGGATGTCGGAGAGGACATAGCATGTATGGACGTTGCGGCAGGTTGTAGAGGTATGCCAAACGCGAGGTTCCACGAAGCCAGGGATCATCAGACACAGCCGCTGAGACGCGAAGCGCTGAATGTTCGCGTCGTGAGGACTCTTGGACCGCTCTACACCACCACGTTCTCCACGTTATGAGCATACAAGCAGCACCAGCACGGATAACAGAGCAAGTGGTGGCTGGGTGAGCAGTGTTTTGAATCCATGTATCGATGCAGGGCTAATGGTCCGCATGACAGAGGTGTCCTCGCCAAGCTCGCGTTCTTCAGTGTCATGCTCGCTCTGGGTCCAATAGGTACCTTCTATGGGGTCAAGTGGTATGTAACAGAAGGTGCGTATATTTCACTGTGTCTGCTCAGAGCCTTCCTAATCACAAGACTTCAGATACGAACCTTGCCGCAATTGCTGCAATTGT
This sequence comes from Calocera viscosa TUFC12733, assembly GCA_001630345.1. Taxonomy (NCBI): domain Eukaryota; kingdom Fungi; phylum Basidiomycota; class Dacrymycetes; order Dacrymycetales; family Dacrymycetaceae; genus Calocera; species Calocera viscosa. The sequence goes on along the minus strand of KV417277.1, from coordinate 136,767 downwards.
GGTCGCCAACATCATCCTTGTCGGTTACATACTCGTGGCCATTAACGAGGACAAGCAAGACCAACTACAAACACAACAAGCGAAAGAGAAAATGGAAACACGCAAAACGAAATGAGCTGGTGCGGTGCAGAAGTGGGAGCGGTGTGATGATGTATGATATCCGAATGTATTGTATTCCCAATTTACACATTCGCATGGCGCTATTCGATACAGCTAAAATTCATGTTGCTACAGTTGCGTGTTTGGGTCGTAAGGGCTACACATTTCTCATGAAAGGAACGAAGTCAGCATGCGGCCTGGTTTCATATAAATTCACACGGCGTATCCGTATTCGACGGTCCCTGGGGCTGGAGACCAGCCAACGTGGAAAAGGGAAGGAGAACGACCGGTAGACATCTTGGGAGTGACAGGGCCAATGTCCGTGTTGGTGCTGAACGGCACAGCCGGAAGGTCCATCTGCATCCTCTCCTTGGTCACGGCAACTTGGGGAGCAGGCATTGGGCGTATTGTGGTTCTCTTGAGAGACCTGGGCTCATCATCCTCGAAGGAACTCCGAGGCGACTGGCTCTCATCGAAGTCGGAAGAGGACCTGGGCGAGCGAGATGGCACACGAGGGGTAAAGTGCATGGTGAGATCTTCATATGCGCCGGTCGACTCGCAGTCCGCATCGTCGTCGGAGAAATCTCCGACAACGTCGGACGCAGAAGAGATGGATGAGAAGGAGTCATTCCTCTCGAAAGCCCTGCGATGGTGCGCACTGCTGTCGACGCTTGATGGGGAGAACCGCGACATGGCGAAGGACTCGTCAGAGGAAGACTCGGGGTCTTCGACCGGAATTACTTCTTCCAGGTCCTTCGAGGCATCCAGGATGGTCCCGAAGGAGGGTATCGCAATGCGACCTTGGTTAAAGGTGGGTGAGGAAGCACGGGCGCGAACCGTACCCGTCTTGCCGATAGAGACAAGGTTGGGTGGAGAAATGGGAGGAGTCGGCAAATGGGACAAGTAAGGCAACTCGACCAAATCGCCTTCCACCTCTGCCCGGTGCCTGGTCTCCTCCTGAACGGCATCCAAGCCGGGAGGCTTCGGGAACTCCGAGAGGGAGATGGAGTAAGCGAGCGCGTCCTGTAAGCTCATGACCGAAAGGGAGCTTGCGTCCGATAACCTCCCAGAAGCCAGAGTCGATTTGGATCCAGTCGAAGTGATACCACGGCTCATGGCGAGGGACACGTCGAGAGCTTCAAGAGGGGAGAGCGATGGGACGCGATACCTGGGAAAAGCAGGTGTTCTGGGAGGCGTGAGAGGTTTGTGCGCCAGGTCCGATGTGCCTTGAAGGGAGATCGGTTCCTGAAGGAAGGAACAAGGCACAGGACGGTTGGGCGGCTCAGTGAAGGCGCGCACGAGCCCTGTAGGGCGCTGAGGGGAGGATATGGAAGCGTCGCCCGCGTGCATGGTAACATTGACAGCGGGTGGTGCTGGAGGCGGTGGCCGAACTGGGCGGGGAGGAGGCATGTTTGGCAGTTCTGACAAAGTGTCCAAGTCTTCCTCTGCTTCCTCCAAGAATGCCGCCCACACTTCATCCAGCTGTGGAAGCTTGGCGGTCGTGCCCACAAACAAAAGACGAGGGGAAGGTGCAAGCAAGGCGTCGTCACTCTCGTCTGGACGCGGCGGTCGGGGAGGGCGGGGGCGGGCCGGCGCACTGAAGGAGATGGTCGGGGGGGTTATCGTCTGCGGAGGAATCGCGAGGGAGCGCGACCGAGGCCGTTCTGGGGCGCGATACAGCTGCCGAGGTTCCTTGAATGACGCTGCACGCACTGTGTCATATCGCTGTGAACTTGACGAAGAGGCAACAGCGGGGTGGGGTGGCAGGGGTGGGGATAGGGCACGGGGTGGGGAGATTGGCAGCGGGCTTGGTACGCGCCGTCTCGGCGATGTTGTAACATTGTCAGACCCCCTTCTTGCCAGACGAGGACTCTGAAGCAGGGGGGCCGACAGTCCTCCAGTAACAGATGGGCCGATGGGAGTATAGAGAACAATACCCGGTGGACGCGACGGCGGCGTCGCTGGCTCGGAACCACGCCGAACGAACCGCGGGAAGACGGGCGGTCTGAGGTCAGGAGTTGCCGACCGTGAAGAGAAACCTGACGAGGAAGTAGTTGACGAAGTTTGCGAGGCATTTGAACATGAACGCTTCTCCTTGCGCTTCGATCCATTGAAGAACGAGAAAGTCGGCATCGCGGCGGTCGTTCGAGCACAGGAGGGCCGCGTGGGGGTGGAGGGTCGTGCGATTGGGAAGCAGCAGGTCGTCGTCGATAACCAGGCTTCCTCTTCGTTGTCAAGGTCACCCTGCGGGGAGAGCGTATGTAAACAGAGGGGGCGATGCGCTCAACTGCACCTTGACGGAAGGGTGAGAGAGAGGTATGGACGGGCTTTCGTGAGCGCAGACCGATTGATAAATACAGGTCAAGGCTGGCCCATGGCATCGCATGACAAGGTGACGTCTGGTGCCGCCGGCCCTGTGGAAGGGCCCAGCCCTCGCGCATGACAGACCGCAGCATACTAGATTGTCCGCACGACGGTAGCTGGAAGGGGGCCATACCGGCCGAGAATACCATAATTGGAAATTGATTTCAGATTGGCCAGTAAGATGCTCACGACACGATGCAGGGATAGGCTCCCACAGTGGAATCGGTGGGATGTGGGGACGGGTCGGAATACGGTTCAAAGTGCGGAGGCACGCGCCTCGTATTAGCGCGAGTGAACCTTGCCGGCACGTGCTGCCGCCCGCGCTTTGACACAAAGCCGCCCTGGGCCTCGTGTAGGTCGCGTGGGCCGCGTAGTGACCCCTCCCATGCCGGCACCGGGGTTTAGATGTCCCAATGTGAATCCAATGGTGCAGAACAGATCTTTGTAGCCACAGAAGTGTTATGCAGCACCGAGGTTAGGATGAGCGGAACACAACCGATGGACGCTGTGTCGCCGCCGGGCGGAACAGGGAGCTTCCGGACGCGGAGGCACTTCATCAATGATGCCCCTGCCGGAGGCAAGCCATCTCCGTCATAGCCGCTCCGGTCGCGTGCATTGAAAGAATCATTTCGTGATGGGCGTCAACCGGTTTGTGGAACCAATTGGAATATAGGCATCGTACCACTAAAGTTACTACTGTATGTAATAGGCAATCTATGTTCAACGCCCAGCGCTCTGTTGCGAAAACAGGGACAATCAGAGTGATCCCCAGCACAACCGGCATTATCATTCCAGTTGAATGTGCTTCTCTGGACCCGCACATTGATGGAGTCTGCACATCGCCACGGTCGTCTCCATCGCCCAGAGTCTCCGCACCAATCGAGGAATCGACCGAGCGCACTGCCGAACCTAAAAAGCACTCAGCACCATGTAATGTCGGGCGCGTCCTAGAGCTAGAGAAGTGTGTGCCTTGCTGGGCATCACGGGGCTCGCGCTCGGCTAGTAGGACGAAAGTGAAGCAACCGACATTGCAACTCATGGGCAATGTCAGGTTGTATGCGGGAACCTGCACTATGATACAGCCTAGCTTGTAGGGGTCAGATTGATATTTTACATTGCCAAGGCCTTGAATACCCATAAACTCTCAAACTATGAGCCTCCAGGAAAGGATCTGTTCCCTAGAATGGAAACTCTTGCGGGCGCCGTTCCGGGCCATCTGCGCTTGAGCCATTCCTGATCGCGAGCTTCAAACCGAAAGGCTTTCGGACTGGACGTACTAGCCTCGCACACCGGGAGGTACATGATTCACGGGTATGTATTTTGGCACTGGATAATAAACACTAAGTATGAACAGCGAGCGGGTGAACATGCGTGGGTGAAGGGTGAGTGTAACAAGTGCGACGAAGCAGGGTGGACTAGTAATACACCATCTATTCCGGTCCGAATAACATCATGAGAAAAGCAAGAAGACGTCCACGGGAGGCGAGGCGCTCAGAAGTCCTCGTCCACTGTGAAGTTCTTCGAGCTGACTGGCGCCGACGTGGCAGCCGAGTCGGTGGACCCTTCGGCTGTTGGCTTCGAATGCGAGGCGGAAACATTGACACCAGCCTTTGCGTAGTCGGACACGCGCTTCTCGAAAAAGTTTGTCTTGCCCTGGAGCGAGATTAGGTCCATGAAGTCGAAGGGGTTTGTAACGTTGTATTGCTTCTCGTTGCCGAGGGCGACGAGTAGACGGTCGGCGACGAACTCGATGTACTGGTTCATCAGGTTGGAGTTCATGCCGATCAGGGCAACGGGCAGCGCGTCGGTCAGGAAGGTCTGTTCGATCTGGACGGCTTCGGTGATGATTCTGCGCACGGTGTCGGGATGCGGGCGGCGGCGGAGGTGGCTGAAGAGCAGGCAGGCAAAGTCGGTGTGCATTCCCTCGTCACGGGAAATCAGCTCGTTGGAGAATGTCAGGCCGGGCATGAGACCACGCTTCTTCATCCAGAAGACGGCTGCGAAGGAACCAGAGAAAAAGATGCCCTCGACAGCGGCGAAAGCGACCAGGCGCTCAGCGAAGGTCGAGCGCTTGTCAGAGATCCACTTGAGCGCCCAATCAGCCTTCCGCTTGATGCACGGGATGGTCTCAATGGCGTCGAAGAGGTACTCGCGCTGCTCGGAATCCTTGATGTAGGTGTCGATGAGCAGAGAGTAGGTTTCGGAGTGAATGTTCTCCCTAAATTGAAGTCAGGTCAAGGTCTCTGAGAAGGACCTGAAGCGGACGCACATCATGATCTGGAAGCCATAGAAGCAGCGAGCCTCAGCAGCCTGCACCTCATTGCTGAACCGCTCAACGAGGTTCTCGTTAACGATACCATCGGAGGCGGCGAAGAAGGCAAGGACGTGGGAGATGAAGTGGCGCTCGTTGTCGTTCAGGCGGTTCTGCCAGTCGTGCATATCCTTGGATAAGTCCATCTCCTCCGCGGTCCAGAAAGACGCCTCTGCCTTTTTGTACATCTGCCAGATCTGCAGAACGCGTTCATTAGCTCGGTTTGGGCCCCAAGAGTCACAAGGCGCACTTCGTGATATTGAATGGGGAAGAGCACAAAGCGGCGCTGGGTGGACTTCAGCAGAGGCTCATCCTTTTCCTCGCACTCGAGGTCGCCGACGAAACGAAGGCGGTAGTCCTCGACGGGCTCTTCCTCGGCCTTCTCAGCGGGTGCACTGGCTGCTTTAATCTTCTCCATAAATGCCTTGTCCTTAACAGGTGTCACAATCGAAAGGGACTCGAGCTGGGCAGCGGCCTTCTTGGATGGTGTCGCGTCGAAGTCCTCGAAGAAGGGTTGTGTTGCGATGGGAGCCATTGGTAGGGTCGTGGGTGAGTAATGGGGAGGAGGGAGAGTTTCGAGGACGTGTAATGTATCGCGACAAGCGCGAAGTAGATTAAAGCGGGTGGGGCGGGGAGGGGGTGGTACGAAGAGAGAGGTTTACACCAGATCGATCTGTGTCTTATAGTGAACAAATTTGGGTCCGTGCTGACCTGCGGAAGGGAAATGGGGCGTGACGCGCCGAAGTAATGAAAAATAAACGCGTCCCCTCACGCTCCCGCGACGCGTCCCACATGAGCGGCGCGTGACCCGCGCCCACCCATCACGGCATCTCCCATTCCGCACCCTGCGAAACACGTCGCCCACACTGCGCACAAGATTCGCCCTTCTGTTGACTCGTTGCCTCTTCTGACGGACGCCGAGGCGTTCTTCTGCCCGCCCGCCCGTCAGCTTCAAGAACAATGAACTGCCTTTGCCTTTCTGGTTTGTTTACTCGGGAGCTTCCGGGGTTCTCAACTCTGGTGGTGACTGTGCCAGCTTGGCTATCGCTCCTTCGGCGTCCCGGATTCATGATCACCCTGATCGGGCAGTACATCGGCCTTTCGGCGCTGCTTCCACTGCGGCTCGCTGCAGCAACAGAGTCTATAGATCCGCGTATCTCGCGCTATCTGCAAACTCTACCGTGGCGACGTGACTGTAATGCTGTACATGACGCGCCATAAATAGCGTGAAGAGTGCGTCTGCAGCCGATTTAAGACCCTTCGTGCTCGTGAAGACCGGAAGTCCTAGGAACGCCTATCACTCGAACTTACGGGTCACGTGAGCAACTGATTGGATGCTCTCTTCTCCGATGCCTGACTAGGGCAAATGCGGACGGCGAAAGCACCAGCATCGAGCGCGACAGTTCTCCGCTTCACTAAAGTCACGGTTTCAGCTTATACTTCAGATATCTATCCCTACGTCCTTAAATCCAGGATGTTTCAGCGGAGCTCCGCGTGTCGCAGCCGCTGCGGGCCCATGTCCTCCATCGATGAGCTTTCATGCGGATTGAGATGGCATTTGTCGCGCGTCAATTTGACACAATGCGGGCCATTCCATCTTCGCCTCGGTCAGCTACAAAAAGCCTGGCGGTTATGTGGCAACTCGCCCCTCAACAGCTCGCGTGACGTCAGCCTCGCTTCCCTCGGTGGCTGTGCCCAAGGGTTCTACTGTACTCGCGTTGGTAGATGCGCGGCGTCACCGGTCACCAACACCTCGCGTCGCGCAACTTTTGCTCGGTCACCATGATCTGCCTTGAAGCGCGCCTCTGCCCAAATGAATCATACTAATTGAAACTCCGACCAAAGGTTCGGTGGAGCCCAGCCTTCACAATTCTTCGTCCCTCAGCCCGGAGTACCGAAACCATTGGTGCTTGGCTTGACCGGTTGTGTTTTCTTCATGATAAGGCCCCATATTTCAGCCTCGCAATACAACCCGCCCGCGCTCTGTCACCAAAATCCCTGGACTCCGCGCACTTAACCCTCCTTATATTTGCATCCGCGGGGGTATTTCCTAATTTGGACGCGCGCATCTAACAACGCGAGTACAGTAATCAATGACTTCCCTCTTCGCTGCCCGCCGCACAGAAACTTTTTTCACAACTGCAATCCTCTATACCCTTGCAACATGAAGCTCATAAACAAGCATATAGACAAGGACGGGAAGGTGCGCTTATGATATTTGGTAGTGGGATGAGGCAGCTGATGGTTGACGTCAGGGTTACGTGACGCTCCGGCCTGAGGAGGACGAGGACATGTGGCATATCTACAATCTCATACAAGTTGGGGACGAGGTGCGGGCGCCTGCGATCCGGTCCGCCTTCCCTCGCCTTCCTCTGAGCATTGCTGATACCGAGTTGCTCAGACGAGTGCAGAACACCAGCGCTACAGGCTCCGTCTCCTCCGAGCGTATCCGGCTGAACCTCACGCTCGAGGTGACCCGCGTCGAGTTCTCCGCCGGCGCCTCGGCGTCCACCGCGCCCACACCGGGGAACTCTACGGGGGACACGGGCACGGCCTCCCTCCAGATCTCTGGGCGGGTGACGTCCGAGAACCAGTACGTCAAGCTCGGGGCGTTCCATACGCTCGACTTGGAGGCGAACCGGGATTTCAAGCTGGGGAAGGAGGAGTGGGATAGTGTGGCGCTTGAGAGGCTTGCAGAGGCTTGTGTGGAGGGGAGAGGTGCGGATGTTGGGGCGGTGGTGTGTGGGGAGGGGACGGCGGCGATCTGTTTGCTCAGCGAGCATATGACGGTCATTAGGCAGAGGATCGAGGTGCCCGTGCCGAGGAAGAGGGTCGGGTCGACCACGCTGCATGAGAAGGTGCGTGTGCTCGGGCGAAGGAAGGTTGATACTGAGCCATGAACAGGGGTTAACACGATTCTACGCCACACTATACGCCGCCATCCTCCGCCATCTCCCCATCGCAACCCTCCGCGTAATCGTCATCGCCTCACCCGGCTTCGTGAAAGACGCCGTCTACGACTACATCTTTGCCGAAGCGACGCGCACGAACAACCGGGCGATCCTCACCGCTCGGTCCAAGTTCGTGCGCGTGCACGTCACCTCCCCGCACGTCCACTCGCTCGTCGAGGTGCTGCGCTCGCCCGAGGTGTCCAGCCAGCTCAAGGAGTCGAAGTTTGCGCGCGAGGGAGTGGCGCTCGATAGGTTCTTCAAGATGCTCGCGAACGACGAGATGCGCGCGTGGTACGGGCCGGAGCATGTGCGGCTCGCGGCGGAGAGGGGCGCGATTGGCACGCTGTTGATTAGCGACGATCTGTTCAGGAGCAGCGATGTGAAGGAGAGGAAAAAGTATGTGGAGCTGGTCGAGAGGGTGAGACAGAGCGGCGGGGAGGTGCTGATCTTCTCGAGTATGCACGAGAGTGGGCAGCGTGTGTATTTCTACCCTATCTCACCTCTCATTCACTCACGTTGACTGCAGAGCTCAACCAGCTAACTGGTGTCGCGGCAATATTGACGTTCCCGATGGATGTGGAAGTGGTGGAGCAGGAGGAGAAGGACGCCAAGGAGGCGGAGAAGAAGGCTGCGGAGGAAGCAGTAGCGAACGGGGCGTAACAGCCACCGTTTTGGAAGATGTTTGTACTACTTGGAGGATCACTCTTTAAATGTTATGGAGAGCAACCTGTACAGTAATTGCAATGTAGAGTGCTTTCAATGTACTGATGCCAATGCAAGTCAGGGTCCGATGCTTGTGATGAGCATTCCAATCAAAAGTGGCGCAAAAGTTCTCTCCTCGCCGTCACATCTTCTTTCTTTGGGCTACCGGCTGCGTCTATCCACTGTGTGAACTGGATGTCCCTCTGCTCGTTCCTGCGAGCAACACAATGTCGTCGCCTCCCCACCCACCGCCTCCCCGCCCTCCACCGCGCCGTCCACAACCGCGCGCATGACCAGTCCGACCCCACCCTAATCCGGAACATCGCCCTCCTCGCACACATCGACTCTGGCAAGACGACGCTCACCGAGTCGATCCTGCACGCCTCTGGCCACCTCTCCGCCCCGGGCACGGTCGACACGGGCAGCACGACGACGGACTTCCTGCCCGCGGAACGCGAGCGCGGGATCACCATCCAGTCCGCGTCCATCCCCGTCAGGTGGAAACGGTGGAACTTCAATTTGGTGGACACGCCGGGGCATGCGGATTTTGGAATGGAGGTCGAGAGCGCGAGCAGGGTCGTCGATGGCGCGGTGGTGCTGATTGATGCGGTTGAGGGGGTTGAGGGGCAGACGAAGGGCGTGTGGGCGCAGCTGGACAGGTAGCGCCCTTTTCCTCTCTTTCGCTGTATTGGGAGACTAAGCATGGTATAGGAATGATGTAGCCACGCGGATGATCTTCCTGAACAAACTCGATCGAGTCGGCGCCTCCCTACGCGGCTCCCTCCTCTCCCTGCTCGAGCACAGGCTGCACCGCACGCCCGTGCTCATCTCCCTCCCCCTCGCCTCCCCCTCCTCAGACCACTACAAGCTCGCGGAGCCCGGCATCGCCGGCCTGGTAGACCTCATATCTCTCGAAGCGTGGTGGTGGGACACACCCCAGACGGAGAGCGGGAACGCCCGCCGGGAGCTGCTGGACCTCAGCCTGCTCAGCGCCGGGTCCGCGCACGCCCCGTTCGAGCAGGACGACCATCCCCTGCTTGACGAGATCCTGCCCGCGCGGACGAGGCTCATCGAGGCTCTCGAAGAGGACGAGCCGCTCATGGAGGAGCTGATGCTGCTCTCCGATGCGCCAAGCCCCATCTCGCCCTACCTCCGCCTCCCTGGGAGCAGCATCCTCCCCGCCCTCCGGCGGGCCACGCTCGGGGGCCACGTCCTGCCCGTCATGGGCGGGAGCGCATTCAAGCATATTGGCACGGAGCTGCTGATGGACTTTGTTGGCGAGCTCCTGGCAAGTCCGGTGGATGTGAGGGGGAAGGAGGGCGAGAGGGGTGCCAGGGGAGAGGTCAAGCTCATGGCGTGGAAGGTCGGGTGGGATAGGATGAAGGGATGGATGACGTTCGTTAGGGTGTACTCTGGTGAGCTCGGCGTCTCATTGTGTAAGGCCGGTGCTGATGTGGCTGTCTAGGCACGTTGAACCGAGGCGCCATCCTGTGGAACACTGCGACCGGCGAGAAGGAGCGCGTCGCCAAGCTCATGCTGATCTACGCCGACGAGGCCGTCGAGGTGGACTCGCTCCCCTTCGGCAGCATCGGCGTCGTGCTCGGGCTGAAGCACACCCGGACCGGGGACACGCTCGTCTCCAACGTCAAGACCAAGGCACCTCTGCGCGCGATCACCCCTCCTCCCTCTGTCATCTCCGCTTCCGTCATCCCAAACACGCGAAACGATACGATCTCCGTGACCGCTGCACTCGCCTCGCTCTCCCGTACAGACCCCTCAGTGCGCATCACCGAAGACGAGCAGGAAGCGCAAACCCTCGTCCACGGGCTCGGCGCGCTGCACCTCGAGATCGTCGAAGGGCGGCTGAGGGACGAGTGGGGTGTCGCATGCTCATTCGGCCGCAGGCGCGTGAGCTACCGCGAGGGATTCTTCTCCCTACCTCCCACGAGCGTGGAGGAACACACGACGCGCGAGTCGGGCGGCAAGCGCATCGGCGCTAAGATCGCGCTTACCGTGCGCAGCCTTCGGGAGGCCGAGGGGGAGGCGGACGACCCGCAGTGGGCGGGCAATACAGCGGTGTACCAGAAAGAGCCGCTCGCGCCCGCAGTGCACGAGAGCTCGAGCCTCGACCCGCTCTTCCATATCGCCCAGGGACTGCAGAATGCCCTCTCGGGCTCGCCGCACTCCTCCCTCCCCGTCATTGGCCTCCACATCACCGTCGACAGCTTCAAGCTCGACTGGGGCTCCCCGCCGTCCGTCGCTGCCTCGGCCGCTGCATCTGCTCTGCGCAAGCTGCTCCAGGCTGCGTCGCCGGGCGAGCTCAGGGAGCCGTTCATGGCCGTGACGGTGCACGTGGGCGAGGAGGGCGTGGGGAAGATCGTGAAGGACTTTGGGGAGAAGGGGGGCGATGTGCAAGAGCTCGGGGCGGGCGCGAACGCCGAGTCCGAGGACGCTTACCCCGCGGATGCGATCTACGTCCCGCCGGCGATCCTCACGCCGTCGGCAATGCCAAGCTTGGAACAGCACGGTGCGACTATCAGGATGAAGCGCACCGTGCACGCGCTGGCGCCGCTCAGCAAGCTGCTGGATTATAATAGCCGGCTTAGGGCGCTCAGTGGAGGGCAGGCGTCGTTCGAGATGACCGCGAATGGGTTCAGGACGGTGAACGAGGCGCGGCGGCTGGAGATCTTGCGGGAGATTGGGCGGGCTTAGATGGGTGACTTTTTGGGGATTGATGTCGCAAACGCAATGTACTATTATGGCTACAATCTTGCATGAATGACCTAATGCTACATGTTCCCACCTCCGCCCTCGTCTGCGTCGCCATAGAACCCCTCTCCGCCCTCTTCGTCCCCATCGTCCCGGCCTCCGAATCTGCCTGCTCCAGCGCTGCTCAACACTTGAGAGAACTCCATGATCGTACTCCCGTCCTCCTCCATTGCTTCCTCTTCTCCAAACGAGAAGGGCGACGGGCTGCGCAAGGATGGCGCCAGACTCGCTCCACGCATCATCTCCGGCTCGGGCGTCTCCAGCCGGAAGAGCGGAGTTTCCTCCCTGTTGCCGCCAGGCCGGCCAGCAGCAAACCTGTGCCCACGCATCTCCGGCTCGGGCGTTTCGAGCCTGAAGAGCGGTGTCTGCTCCCTATCACCCGTAGCATCGCTAGCACCGAACCGCTGCTCGTCGAAAGGCGTCTCGGGTCGGAAGAGTGGTGTCGCACCTCGCTCGCCTGTCGAGACGGGCTCCATGCTCGCGCTTCGGCTGCTCGCCCACGTCAACGGCAGGCTTGTCTGCCTCGCCCTTGGTTGTGGCACCACGCTATGTCGTATGGGAGGATACGGCTCGACGATGACGCATAGCGCACAGCCGAAAATCGAGAAGCCTCGGTAGGTCAGCTGGAGCTCGGGCTTGGGCTTGTTCGCTTCCTCGTCCTCATCTGGGTCCATCGAAAAGTCGATAACGCTGTTGTCCGTCGGTGTGGGCGGCACGGATCCATTGAGCGAGGGATCGTCAGGTTCCGGCTTGACTTCCGCAGGCTGAGCTGGAGGGCGGGGAGGTGTTGAGGGCCGAAAAAGGGGGTCTGGAGGAGCATCCTCCTCCATCGGATCTTCTTCTGCCTGGGGCACAAAGTCATCTCCATTTGCCACCTGCCCCTCAACCTCTTGGTCTTCCTCCTCGTCTTCCTCAGCGTATGACACGTCCGCCCTTGCCCTAGCAGAGCGCCTCGGCGGTAAAGCAGCATCACGCTCACCGGGCTCAGGCCCGTCCACTTCGCGAGCAACCGCCTCACTCGCCTTCCTCTTCTTTTCGGTCGACTTGCCGTTCGGCTCGGCCGTCCCAGACTTCTTGAGTGGCCGTTTTCCTTTGCCTCGCTTTTTTGTTGAAGCTGTGGAGGCATCGGGTGCCTCAGGTTCCTCATTCTTCACAACGGGGTTGAGGACAAAATTGCGACGCTGTACTATGTCAAGACCAAGTCGTTCGAAGAGTGAAAGTATTCACCTTCACCAGCAATGTATGAGGATCCGCCTTGCGCAGGAAATAGGCAAATTGGTATGTTGCTGCGAGCATGTCAATGCATGCACGCGCTGCTCTAAACTATGACTCACGCCCTCGGTGCACGTCCACAGTCGGTTTCGTCCTGTTAGCAGCGGACGTGCTCATAATCAATCCGCTCTCATCACGCAGCTTAGGGCCTATTCTGAGTTCCCAGATGTTGTTCAGAATTGCCCGGCACGTTCAGGAAGGCAAGGAGACAGACCGATGTCGGAGATCCTCCAGCACGAGCTGCAAGGTGGCGTCCGTCATCCATGATGTGTGCCGTTCGTCCAGATACAGGTACAGGGGAAGAACAGTGTAGGGAGATATTCGTAGATAGTATGCATTACGGTTCGCAAATGGCATACTGCCACGTTGCACCAAGCCACTTGCTGGGTCGAGGTGGTGGCTGCTGCCAACGTCGTTACAGCCACCAGCGCTTCACCTCCTCCCTTACGTTCGGCCATGTCGACTCACACGCCAGAAACCATAGCGAACGAAGTCAGCGATGAAACGAATGATATGGTGTCATTCGTCTCCGATATCTTGACACCCGGATCATCCCTACGACCTCAGTTCTTACTGGTACTCGATGTCGTGCTTGGCTTCCTCTTCTTCGTGTTCCTGTCCCTGCTGTTCCTGACGTGGAGCTTGCACTTCCTGGCCTTGATGCTCATTACCGTGGGACTATGGGGAAGCGTCAAATTGTACGCCATGCCCTCCCCTTGACATGCACTACGAGCTGACCAACCTACAGCTTTGTCGCCGAACTCGCAAGCACCGAGGCGCCAGTACCACATCCGGGTCCATCGATCAAGGAAGCGGCGGAGAGTAAGAAAGAGCAATAGGAAAGAAGGGGCTATGAGTTGGGTAGATTACAACATTGCAGTGGGTATGTGCGATTAATGCTCTTTCCGGTCTGTACTCTCATACCACAACCTCACAGCTTTGGCGCTCTCTTGAGCGAGCAGAAACACTAGGCGAACGTCAGCATTGCTAGATGGCTTGCACATGAGAAGACGTACATTCTCGCTCCGTCATCTCCAGTCCTTCTCGAAAGTCTGCGCCCATGTCGCCTATTGTATCAGCACCACCCGAACTGGGCATCCCGCCGAAATGTTGCGCTTGGTCCATTAGGTCCACGAAGCGCTCCTTGAAGGTTGTGAGGAGGACGGCTTGAAGTTCTTTCGCTTGTGATTCTTCGAGTCTGTAGATAGCCCTTAGCGTATGGAATCAAGGGCATGATGAACACGCACACGTCTGCGACCAGCTTGCCAAAACCGTACCACTCGCCGCCGTTCCCTACAAGTGTTGAGAGCCGGACACTCCGCGCGTCCGCGTTCAAAGCGCGCTTGACGCGTTGCATGAAAGGTGGTGGGATGTTGAAGTCGAGCCAGTCACTGGAATGCTATCAGTCGAAAGAACGAACGCGTGTCCCAAAGGTACTGACTTTAGAATCAGTGTAGGCGCTAGCCACATCGGTATGCTGACTTTGCCGCCAACATGAAGCTGGATGATGATCAGCTGACGAAGGAGAGGCTCGAAGCTGATCCTACATCTGACTCGCTGGCCCCGAGCAAGTGGCCGTGACCCTCGACATCGAGCTTTAATGTGCAAGGCAGCTTTTGCTGTTCGGCTAGACATGATTCGAATGACCAGTAGTCGGCGTCCATTGTCCTCGACGTCGACGAGAGGTGGGTGCCTGCACGCGACTAGCTACCATCTGAGGCACCGCTCCCCCACCTGTCCGCACGACTGCCTCCGCTTCCCTGCGGGCGTCTCACGGAAGGAGGCAAATGTAGGGTTCCTCCGTGCACAGCCACTTCACAGCCACGTCCTCGCCCCTTTCCCAAAATGTGTAAATAATTTATCAGTTTATTCATCATATATTCAAGTCTACATGTATGCAAGATGTGGGAATACTATTAAAATCATTGGAATTTGGATTGAAATTAAACCGCTGAGAATTGAGCGAAATTTAGTGGGTAGGGTCTTCGGTATGGACTTGCACAATTCTCACGAGTCCGCGCCGCGTCGGATGCAGTCGTGCGGACAGGGTGGGGGACCAGTGGAGCAGATCTAGCTACCGGTCGCGGACGCGACGCGTCACATGCTCTGCACCCTCTGGGTCGGCTGCCAATCCACCTCTAGTCTGTCTATCCCTGGTGTGCGCTTACCTCTTCCATCATGCCAAAGGTTGTCAGTCGTTCTGCTGCTTCGTCTTCGAATGGTGGGCCTGCATTCTAATCCGAGAACCATCATCTCATCTACTCTTGGCAGCCGGCACAGGTGCGGATGGACAGCCATTGAGGGTGTACTACTGCTTGTGCGGTGAATTCATTGTCAGCTGCTCAGTCACAGTCCTTCACATTGATCTGATACTGATCCGTGCTCTAGTTGGTGTCCGACAAACGCCTCTCCGTTTTCCCTCAGAGGAAGACGGATGACGCGTACGTGATGCGCTCCAAAGGTCCAGGTGCACCAATCTTCAAATTCAACGTCAACGAGGGCGGCAGAGTATTCGTCAAGAGGTATGCACTTAGAATCCCTGTCCAAAGCTACCGGTATAACAAATCGGTGAGACCGACTGGGCTCGAGCTACAATATCGCTTCCTTTGTCCACGTTGCGAACTGCTCGTGGCATATCAAACGCAGTCTGCTCCGATTGGACAGGCTGATTACATGTACTGCGTATATGGAGCACTCAGCGAACTGCAAGGTCGTCCTGGAGAGCCAGCGTTTGAGGGAGAAGAGGAGGAAGGCGCCAAGATGATGAAAATTAAGAGCTGAAGAACCGCTGGGCTTGCTTTGTACATGGTGCGTTGCAACGACACCCCTAGGCTTGTCCACTCATGCAACTGAACAGGGCATTTGGACCATTTGTATTACATGAACCAGCCGATCGATCACCAGCCATTTGGATGTATAATGACCTTCGTATATCCCTCAACCCTCTTCGTGAACTTCTCGTACGCATCCGGCGTGTCGTCAATGTCAACAGTCTTCGTAATGACAAACGACGGCTTTGCTCGACCCGAGACGATCAAATCCCGTAATTGGGCGTTGTATTGCTTGACATTGCATGGTCCAGTCCCCAGCGTCAAGCCCTTCCCGAACATCAGCCCGAACGGCACGAGGATGTTCCCCTTTGATGCGGCCTCATCCTTCGCGCCAGGGTCGAAAGCCGTGTAGACGCCAGGGATGCCGAGTCCACCGCACGGTCGAACGACACGACACAGCGAGTCGATGATTGCGTTGGGCTTTTCACTCTTGCCGTCCTGGCTCACGGCCTGGTATCCGACACAATCTATAGCGCGATCCACCATGCCACTGTGTGCAATGATCTGGTCGACAGCATCGCCTTTTGAGAAGTCGATCGGGATACAGCCGAGGTCCTTTGCCTTTGCCAGCCTGTCGGGGACGCGGTCGACGACGTAGACTGCGGCAGCGCCTCGGAGGAGGGCGGAGTATGCTGCCATCAAGCCGACTGGACCTGCACCCCAAACAGCGACGGTATCACCTCTGCCGACGCATCAGCACGTTTGAATGAAGCCGAATGGAGAGGAACGCACGGTTGGAAACCCGACAAGGTCAACCCATGCCACCCAGTCGGGAAGATGTCGGACAAGAGCACGAAGTCCTCCTCATTCTCCCTCCCGGGCGGTAAGACCAAGGCGTTGAAGTCGGCCCAGGGCACACGGAGGTACTGCGCCTGGCCGCCGTCGTACGGACCGAGACCGAGCCCGTACGCGCCGCCCGCATAGCCCTCTGTCACCTCGGTGCAGTAGCCGGTTCGGCCGACGTTGCAGTTCCGGCAGTGTCCGCAGGAGACGTTGAACGGCACGACGATGCGGTCGCCTTTCTTGAGCATCGCCTAGCACATTGTCAATCTCTCTTCAAGCTGGGGAAGGAAAGGTCGACGCACCACGCCAGCTCCGACCTCCTCAACGATCCCCAGATTCTCATGCCCAACGACGATCCCGCCCCCAGCCGGTGTTCGGCCCTCATACAAATGCAAGTCCGACCCGCAGATGGCGGTCGTCGTGACCTTCATGATGACGTCGCACGGATGCTGGATCTTTGGCACCGGTCGCTGCTCGACGACAATCTTGAACGGCTCCACGTACACGGCGGCCTTCATAGTGAGCGGCGTGGGCATGGCAGCGCTCGAGGGCGGCTTGGTATGCAAGTGTAGGACGTTGTCGTGCATCGTTGTCGTATGCTCTGCCCTGCCTGGTATAATAGGACAAGCGGGATAATCTAGCCTGGCTCATCCTTCTCTCGCCCTTCCGGGCAACTACTTATGTACCCCACATCTGGCTTCACGTACGCAGAGCCTCATAAACACATACGCCCAGTCCGGGCACAGGCAGGAAGAACGTAATAGGCACTAGAATTATCCTGCCTTCCTCTGTTGTACCAGGGGCGAAGCTGTAGGAGAGCGTGACGCTGCGAAGTCCTTCTGGGCAGGTGACCTGGGCGAGTATAGCCGGAGAGCCTCGGGCGATTGCTCCCGCACTTCAATTGGCGACAAGCTACAGTAATGACCGGTGAAGATACACTCATAGAAGATGTTGACTCAAAATCGTTATTGGAAAACTGCACACGCATGTATATGTACCGATGACATTTACGACACGCTTGATGCCACTGCCTGAGAAGCAGTGCACTTCCCTATCCGTACACAGCTCCAACCTCTGGAGGATCAACAACACAACGGTCAACTGTCAACCGTCCAAAGCAAACCGAATGGGTATTTTTTCAAACCACACACACAAAAAGTCTAACGTACACCCTTCCCTTCTGCTCTCCTACCACCGCTGCTGCTGCTACTATAATCTCAATGGGAAAAACTGGAACGGACGTGCTGCGTGCTCTTGGGGAAGAATGAATTTGAGGGCGGGAAGGGTGCCGTCTCTGGGCGGCTGCATGCTGTATGCGGTCGGCGATCGGCAGAGCACGCCAGAAGAAGCTAATCGACCGCCTCGAGCCTATGCGATTCCTCTGGCGTGCCCTGAGCCGGCACCCTCGCCCGTGTAGGGACTCTCGCCGCTCTCCCGACCCTCGCCGCACGGCCAATCCGCTCCAGGAGACCATGCAAGTCCAATGCCATCCTCCTCCGCTCTGGCTCTGCGTTCGTCGTCGTCACGGACTCGGGCGCAGACGCGCCACCCTCGACCGCTTCCGCCGCTGCTGCCTCTTCCCGCGCCCGCTCCTCCGCCTGCCGGCGCACGTTCCGCTCCCAGCGTTTTACGCGCCAGTAGGAGAGAATGGAGGTGAGGAGGACGAACCAGCCGATGGTCATTAGGAAGAAGGAGAGCCATTCGTTGGCCACGCTCAGCTCGTGCGGGAATACGGGGTTCGAGCCGTCCGCAAAGGGGAGCGAGGCGGGCGAAGAGGGTAAGGTGTCGTTGTGCGTCTTGTAGTACGCGTCGGCTTCCGCGGCCGTGGAGAAGGATGGAGTCGGGTCGGGCGTCGCGGAGGGGTCGTCGGACGGGAAATGCCAGATACCATTCGCGTCCATCGTCCCCTGTGCAAGGGTTTCCGCGCGCTGCCGCAGGTAGAAGCCGTACTGTATGAGAGTGATTCCGAGGCCGGCACGGGACCCCTGCTTGGCCGCGTGGGAGGTGTGGAGGAGGTAGGTGAGGAGGAATCCGACAAACTGGAATGAGAGGGAGACGAGGAGGTTCCAGAGGAAGGAGAAGAGCGAGCCGGGCGGGAGGTTGTCGATCAGCAGGGAAGCGTTGGGCGAGATCGGCCCTGAGAAAGCGGCCCCACCCTGCCCGAGCGCAGCCTCGTAGTACGGCGGCACCGAGTCTGCCTGGGCGGTGAGGTAGCTAGGCGGGGCCTGGTTGGAGGCGACCTCGGGCACCCAGTCCGGGTTGTCGCTCTCCTCGTTCAAGCCGCGGCGCATCCCGTTCGACCCGTCGGGCTTGGCGCTCATGTTGGCAAACACGCCGTCGTTGCGCATCCCCCCGCCCTGCGGGTGGACGATGCGCATACTGCGGGGTGCGTAGTGGGTGGGGATGATCGCTCCCAGCGCACGCCGCAGGACGCTCGTGCGCGCCGCTGCGGGCGGGTGATACCCCGCGGGGAGGGGGACACCGTTCGAGTTGCCTGCTACTGGCGGGGGTGAGCCGGGCGGGGGAGGATAGTGGAATCCGCCTGGTGGGGTGGGCGGGGGCTGCATGTAGCTGTCATCCTCCTCCTCCCCCTCCGCTGCGTCCGGCGCGGCATCAAATAGGACTTCTGTTGGCGGTGTGCGGAGGGTGAGCGGCGGGTGGGCTGTGGATGGGGAGGACGGGGAGGAGGAGGATTGGAGGAGCGGGTGGTGTACGGGGCTGGATGGACGGGCGTCGGCTGATGCTGCTGGCCGGTCACGCTGGGCGCGGCGGGGTGCAGCTGCGTTATCTTCTGTGTCCGAGTCTGATGCGTCGCCCAGGTCAAAGTTGTTCTCCACAGGGAGCGCTTCGTACCGCGGCATCGTGGTGGCTTTAACGGGTGAAAAGGGGAAAGGGAAGAAGGGAGTGAGAGAGTGGGTGTGATAGTCGAGTGGAGTCGAGTGGATAGCTACAGGTAAGAGAGGGAGGCAAGGTGACGAAGCCGCGACACACGACGGGTGTGAGCGGCCGCCCCATCCAATCTGCAACACACATTTGATCCCGGGGCCCCGGCACAGCCCCACAGCCAGCGCACACCAGCAGCTTCCACCGCAGCAAGGCACGGCGCCGGCGATTCGGATATAACCCCTTGACGACTCACATCACTTTATTGTCACAATCGACAATCGTGCCATCCCCGCCGTCCCCGCAGTCCTCGCAGCATCAGGCTCTCGTCCCTCAACGCCTGACCGAGCACACAGAACCTCCGATATACCTCACCAGTCGCTCGGCTTCACCGGGTACGCCGAAACGTCAAAACGAGGAGGGATGTGGAACTGGCTGGCCCTATCAGGATCCCCCGTTTTCCTCCCTGGTAATAAAATTACGCCCAATGGAGCGTGTTGTGCCAATTGTCTCAAGGCAGGATGAAGAAGGATGGTTCATCAGCGCCACGAATCCAGTACAGTACAGTACACCGTTTTCCTCTTTCCCACGTCCCGGACGCGCCTACGTGCCGATACCGATCAGCTCCTCTGTGACCAGAAATTCCGAGATGACATTCTCGCTCGTCTGCAGCATCTGTGCCCCGATCAGCTTTCCCCGCGGTGAGGGTAGGGCACGACTCACATCAGCCGCCATCTCCGCGACGTCCGACCCAGGCGGGTTGAACATGAGCGCATTAGCGAACATGAGGTACACATCCCGTCGAAACTCGTGCGAATTCGTAATCTGCCCATCCCGGATGCGAGCCTTGATGGTCTTCAGATCCATTGGCCGGCGGACGGTGCGCGAGTACCCAGGCGCATCACTCTCCGTAACAGGGTTGTTGAACACGTTCCCGTTCCGGTGAGCCATGATCTGCGTAAGCACGGGACCGATCATCACTTGGAACCGTTTTTGGTTCGCGCTCGCCTGGCCGGGGGTGGTGGGCGGCGCGGGAGTGGGGGTGGGCGCAGGGGCGGGGGCGGCGGAGACGGTGCGGGACTGCGGGCGGGCCGAGCCAGGGCGAGAGGACTTTGCCTCGCTCGCGGGCGTCTCGCTCCGCTTTCGCCGGCGCTTTGCTGGTGGCTCGGGGGTGAGCTCGACGGGCGAGCCGGCGTCCAGTTCGGATGCCTTGCGCTTGCTGAACCGCCCGCTGCGGCCGCGCCTGTGCGCGGCGGGTGAGCCGTCTAGCTCCTCCACGGTCGACTCGCGCTTCACGCTCTTCTCCCGATCGGCAGGCTCGACAGAGCCACCAGCGTCGCTCTCCTCCACGGCGCCTGCGTCCGTCTCGTGCGACGCGCGCAGGGCATGGTCCTCGTCGTGGAAGGGAGAGACGCGGTCGTGGGAGCGCGTCGCAGGCGAGCCGAGGGTGAACAACCCGGGTGCAGGGGTCGGCTTGCGCGAGCGCACTGTTCACATGATCAGCACTATCCATGAACAGGACACGGAGGACTCACGCCCGCGTCGTCGAGGCGGCTGCGGAGGCTCAGGTTCGGGCTCAGGTTCGGGCTCAGGTTCAGGCTGGGTGAGCTCCGGCACGGGTGTGGGTTCCGCTGGTATGGTGCTCTCCCGCGGCTCGGTCTCGTTCTCGTCCACCTCGGCTTCGGCCTCGTCTTCCTTCTCCTCTTCCTCTTCAGGCTCGTCCATGTCGACTTCAGCGGCCGTTTGCGGTGCTTCAAGTTCCGGCTCTTCTTGTTCTTGTTCTTCCGCCTCCTCCTCCTCCTCCTCCTCTTCCGATGCGGCCGCCTCAATCTCAGCTTCAGCCTCGGGTTCAACTTCAACCTCAGCCTCGCCCTCCGCATCGGCGTCCTCCTCCTGTAACTCCTCCGCTTCCTCCTCCTCTTCAACAGCAGCCTCCGCATCGTCCATCGCCACATCCTCCGCGACATCTTCCACCTTCTCCGGCACCGCTTCCTCCTGCTGCACCTCTACAGACTCAGGCTCCTCCTGCGCCTCCCTCTCCACCGACTCCACCTCCTTCCCCGCGGGCCTCGGGATCCTCCCCTCCGCCTGCAGCTCACTAATGATCCTATCATCCCATTTCCCCGCGCGGATATCCTCGATCTCCTGGAATAACCGACGGAAGGCTTCTTCCTTCGCGAGGATCTGGGCGCGCAGCTCCGAGACTCGTAAGTTCCAGAGCTTGCGGGCGAGCTTGAGGTGGATGGGTGCTGCGGTGTGTCAGTAGGCGCGAGGAGGGAAGGGAAGGGGTGCGTACCGTGTGCGACTGTTAATGTGTCCTTCACACTTGTACTACGAGCGCACAGCATTAGCGCCAAACAGTAAGACAGTTGAAGCACGCACGCATCCTCTCCCAGATCGATCATAAGTTGCGCATAGTACGTCTCACACGCCTCGGGGGAGAACCACTCGCTCGGCCTGTCGACTAACGGATGGCCATTGACGACCTCTGCCACTTTGCTCAGGTCCCCGATGCCGAGCTCGTACACTGCTTGGGAGAGGAGCAGACGCTCGCGCAGGCTGAGCTCGTTGAACTGCTCCAGGAAACGCTCGTCGGAGGTGGCCATCCTGCACAGAGAGCGACGCGTACGAGCTGGATCCGTGGACTTCTCAGCGAAGGCTGCAGGTCAAGGGACTGCCGACCGGGTGCCGACGCCGGAGAAGGGTGGCGGTGCACGGAGGCAACGAGTGATATTCGTCACGTGCACTTGGTTTGACGCGTCGAGTTTGCCTGGGAAGCGGTTGGTCGCCACGGGGCCCTTTCGCACGCTTGTCAGTCACATCCACCGACAACCGACAGAGACACTCTCAAACCACCCCGGACCGCATACCTAACCCTCGCCGACGACACCGAGAGGGAGGTCGGCCTCCCGTATACTAATCACTACCTCTTCCTCTCCACATTCCCACGTTCCAACACACACCATGTCTGAGGCAGCGTCCATCACCGTCGCTGGTATGTCCTCCCAACACCGTTGAGACGCTCACTGACGCTGTACAGTGCGCATCCGGCCCCCAACGCCAGGGGAGCAAGACCGCCTGCAGGGTTACGACGACCTCTCGCTGTCGATGCCCTTCCTCGACGGCAATCTCGCGACGCCCAAGCGGCTCAACACTGGCAAGACCCTCCGCCACATCGTCAAGTGCATGGACGACCAAGTGCTGGTGTTCGACCCGCCGGACGAGGACGCCGCGCGCAGCCTGTCCACCCGCGGGTTCCTCGCTCCCGGCAGCAAGCGGTACAAGGACCAGCGGTACAAGTTTGACAGGGTGTTCGATGAGCGGGCCAGCCAGCAGGAGGTGTTTGAGCACACAACTAAGAGCCTGCTGGACGGCATTTTCAATGGGTTCAACGCCACTGTGTTTGCTTACGGGGTATGCTTATTCTACGAATCTGCTGCAGAGGGGACCTGACAACATGCGCAGGCTACTGGCTGCGGGAAGACGCACACGATCAGCGGCACCCTCGCAGACCAGGGCGTCATCTACCGCACCATGAACGAGCTGTTCAACCGTATCGACGAGATGCGGGACGAGACGATCGTCGAGCTCTCCGTCACCTACCTCGAGATATACAACGAAAACATCCGCGATCTCCTCACGGACGGGACGGTCGCCCCACCGAGGGGCGGCCTGCAGCTGCGCGAGGACAAGGACAGTCGCATCACTGTTGCGAACCTGGTTGAGCTCAGGCCCACTACGGCGGAGGAGGTGCAGGAGATCGTGCACGCTGGCAATATGCGCAGGACACAGTCGCCCACCCACGCTAACGAGACCTCGTCCCGCTCCCACGCCGTGCTGCAAGTCAACGTCGTCCAATCCCCCCGCACTGCGAGCACGACCGAGACCCGCCTGATGGCCACGCTCTCCATCATCGATCTCGCTGGCTCAGAGCGTGCGAGCGCAACGAAGAACATGGGTGAGCGGATGGTCGAAGGTGCCAACATCAACAAATCTCTTCTCGCCCTAGGCAACTGCATCAACGCGCTCTGCGAATCTGGTGGCCGGACTCGGCACATCCCATACAGGAACAGCAAGCTCACGCGGCTGCTCAAGTTCTCCCTCGGCGGCAACTGCCGCACGGTCATGATCGTCTGCGTCGCCCCCACGTCGGTACACTACGACGACACGCAGAACACGCTCAAGTACGCGAACCGCGCCAAGGAGATCAAGACCAAAGTCTCGAAGAACCTGATCAACGTCGACCGCCACGTGGCGCAGTACGTCGAGGCCATCCAACGGCTGAACAGCGAGGTTGCCGAGCTCAAGGCTAAGCTCGCGGGCAAGCTGAGTACCGAGAACGAGGTAGAGAAGCGCAGGAAGGCGGACGCGAGGGTGGATGCGGACAAGGCGAAGAAGGACATGTGTGCCAAGACGGAGCAGGCACGGCCGGTCATATGCGATGGTGCTTCGCACGAGGCTACTAGAGAGGCGGCAGATATCGTCCTCCGCACCGTCCGCCCACGGCTCATTCACCTCGAGGCGGAAGCGGCGAGGGGCCCTCTCCCACCGGACATGCAGGCCGAGCGGGACTACCTGGTCGCCATGGCTGCGCCCCATCAAACGCTGCTTCAATCCGAATCCTCTCGCCAGTCCGTACAACGCTCCGAAAACACGCGCTCGATGCTCGAAGCGACCTTCCGCGCAGTCTCGGAGCGCCGTTCTGCGAACCTCGACGACGTCTCGGTGGAGAATATTAAGCTGCTCTCCTCGTTCCAGCGCAGTGAGACGGAGGTTGCGCGTGTTTCTGCCCGGGAGCAGGCGCTCAAGGGTGCGTTGGCGCAGCAGAGTCAGATGATGACGCAGATGATGGGTGTCTTGGCACAATGCACCGTTGCGTTGCGCGATGGTGCCAAGACTGGGGATGAGAGTGTTCGCGCTACGTTGACCAATGCGGCCGACGTCTCCCACTCTTCCTTGATGGCGGTGCTCGGTACCGACCCAGCCGCGATACCCACGTTCACCCTGAACGTCTCAACGTATGAACCACCCTCCATCTTCCCGACGTCGACATTCGCCGTTCCCTCTAAGCCAGCTGCCATGCCTCCCAGGAAACGCGCCTCTCTCATGCCCGTCGATCACCACAAGTCCCCCGGTCGCCGTCTTTCCGCCATCCGCTCCCCTCGCAAGTCCCTCGTCCGCCGCCAAAGCACGACCGCGTCTGCCTCCATGCCTCGCCTGGGCAGCTCTCTCAACCGAAAACCTGCTGTGGAGAAGAAGAGCCTTAGGTGGGCGGACGAAGCGGGTGAAGGGAGCATCGACGATGCTGGCAAAGGCGGCAATATGGCGAATGAGAGCTCCTCCTCACAGAAACCGCATTCCTCCAGCCCAGATACTGAATGGGAGGACGAGAAGACGGACGATTCCATCTCGGTCGGGAAGGACAACTCATTGACATTGCAGCAACCTCGCAGGCCAAGGAGTAGCAGATTCGATCCGGGCTACCTCAAGTCTCAGCAGGCTTCGGCTCGGCGCCTCTCCAGCCTCGGCGAGGAAGACGAGGACATCGAGAATAAGTTCCGCACAGTGATACCCAAGAAGGCCGATAGGAAGGCACTTCCTCTTTCTGAGAGGATCAACCTGCCGTCTCCCGAAGAGTCTGACGAGTCATCGATCACTTCGAGCGATACCTTCAAGCCGCGCGTTCCCTCCAGCCCGCCATTAAAGTTCAACAAAGTGATGATTGCGCCATTATCCGCAAGCAAGCCACGTCGGTTGTCAAACATCGGTCCGATACGCATGCAGAAATCAAAGCGTCGCAGCAGCCTGATACCCCAACCTCCTATGATCGTCGCGGAACCCACCGATGCCTCCATGCTTAGGACATCCGTGCTCGGCGGTGCTCCCAAACGAGTCCTTATTTCCAATCAGGAAGCGATAGGTCGCTCACCGATGAAGAAATCCAACCACCGAATCTCCAGCCTTGGCGGGCGGATGTCCCTCAGCGCGTCCACCAGTGCTCGTGGACCGTTCAGGGCCTCGTCCGCGAGATTTCCTATGCCCGCCTCGGTGAGCATGGATCCTAACACGTCCCTCGACAATGCGGCCAGGAACAAGGCGGCGTGGAGATAGAGCGAGGTGGAGGAACTTGTAAGATATTTGATGTGCACTGTTGGATGTGTGGCGATTATGTTCCTTTTCCGTATTTCTCCTGACAAGCAACGCTCTGGCAAGCGACACAACGCCTCCCATGACTCTGTCTCTCGTTTCCGCACATGTGCATCTATTTCATAGTATTGTCGCAACATCTGGTGATTCCGTTCACGACTCGAACTCTTATGACATGAACCACATGACATATACTCTTGCGGCTACCGGTGTGCCGTAAACAGATCCCAATCTGATGGAAGGTGGAGAAAGGGGATGCGACTTCCCTCGCGTCTCTCCCCTTCAGGTTGCTTCCGCGCCTGTCTTTCTCTCCGCCATGAAGTTTGTAGCTTTATTGAGCGGCGGCAAAGATAGCTGCTACAATATCGCTCATTGCCACAAGTACGGACATGAGCTGCTCTGCGCCGCGACTCTATCTCCTCCGCATGGGAAAGGTAGAAATCGTACACGTCTGAGGCGATTTCGAATACATGGCTGACTCAGCATGCTTTGTAGATGAGATAGACTCTTTCATGTACCAAACGGTTGGTCAAGATGCAATCGAAATTGTCGCTCAGGCTCTTGGAATACCTCTAGTGCGAAGAATCATCGAGGGTCAGGCTGTTGAGCAAGGGTCTGAGTATGGAACAAGAGCCGGCACATCGCAGGTCACCGCTGAGGAACAGGGCGTACTGGGCGACGAAACTGAGGACATGTTTGAGCTTCTAACGCAAGTGAAGGTAGCTCTACGTATCGATGTATGCTGTGCGGGCCTGATTCTGTTGCCTAGAGACAATTTCCAGATGTGCAAGCGGTATCAGTTGGTGCCATTCTGTCTAGCTACCAAAGAGTGCGGGTTGAGCACGTGCAAGTAATATGCCTTTGGCGACGGTCTGCTCAGGCTGACAATACTGAAGCTGCCGACGATTAGGATTGACACCACTATCATATCTATGGCAAAGAGATCAAGTAGAGTTGTTGCAAGAGATGGTCGACTCTGGTGTAAACGCGATTCTGATAAAGGTCGCTGGCATTGGTCTGACTCCTCAACATCTGGGCAAATCACTGGCGGAAATGCAACCGACCCTCCTGAAACTGGTAAGGAAGCACTTGATTTATCGTGACATGGAGCGTAACTGAAATCTACGGGAAGCATCGCCTATACGGAGCACATCCGTGTGGCGAAGGAGGAGAGTATGAGACGCTTACTCTTGACTGCCCATCATTCCGACAACAAATTGAGCTGTGCGTTCCTCAATTCTCATTCTAATGGACAATTCAGCAGGCTGAATAACATTAGGCTTGAAACAGAAACCGTCATACACTCAGACGCTAGCTTTGCGTCTGTCGCATATCTTCGTGTGAAGGATGCAAGGCTTATACCAAAAGAAGTTGAACACATCGAGATACCAACTCCGCCAATGCTCTCACCCGAAGCCCGTATGATCGCTCGAACTCCCTTGTCCCCACGCCATAGACTCACCATATCGCCCAAATCACGACAAATCAGCGTTTCGCCTATCCCGCCCAAGCCAGTAGCGCCTCGGACATATGCCGCGCCGACAACTGTCTGCAAAAAGGGACATTGGCTCAACATTGGCAATGTTCAGCACAGACCACCGACAGAAGAGAACCATCAGCAGGTGACGATCGAGATGGAAGCTCGCTCATGCTTTGAAGCAGTGGATGGTCAGTGCATTTCATCTCCACATGCACGTCGCTAATATCATGCACAGCACACCTGCATGACCATGGATTCGCGTTAGCCGATATTGCTCAGATCAACCTCTTCATCTCTTCCATGGACATCTTCGCATCTGTGAACGCGATCTACTCAACTTACTTTGGGACAAGTCCACCCACACGGGCGTGCGTGGCAGTGGATCTGCCTTCCCCAACTCGTGTGAGATTGGATGTTCTTGCGTGTAACAAGCCGAACCGTACTGCGCTTCATGTCCAAGGGTTGAGTTACTGGGCACCCGCAAACATTGGTCCATACTCTCAAGCTGTCTTGGTGAGCCAGCTGGCCGTTGTGCTCCTCACTGTGCTGACTGGCCGCAGAATGATGACCTTGTCTTCGTGTCGGGCCAAATTGCCCTGAACCCGCCCACAATGACGCTTATCAACGAATCGCTGGCAGTGGAGGCAGCGTTGTCCTTTCAGCATTTGGATAGGGTTGTTGAGGCATTCCAAAGCACCACGGGCAGCTGGTCTGGTCGCGCGCTGTGCGCAGTATGTTGGACGGCTGGCCCGGAAGATTTGCGCGACGCCGGAGTGCTGTGGCGAGCAAATCTGGATCACAAGGTAATGGGGCAGGCTGAGTTTCGAGTTGAACAAACTTACATCGTTACAGGGTATCGGTTCACCCCCTGTCATATTTGCGGCTGTAAAAGAGCTGCCGAGGGGAGCGGCATTCGAAGCACAGCTGACATTACACACCAATCGTGCAGTACTCAGAGCGCAAGACGATAGAGACGACGACAACGATGACCCCGAGGAACCCAAATGGGTTGTCTCGGTCGGATCGCATAGAGTGGGTATGTTGGACGTGACATGGTCGAACTTAGAGGCGTCAGACGGTGTGAGGTCGACAGCCGTGTTCGTTAGAGGAGGTTTGTCCCAGTACTACTCGTTGGGTGTGCGAATGACGTCCTCCAGCCGAGGGACAAGTGAAGACTTGCTTCCCGCGGGAAGTGCTCGACATTGTTCGCAATTCGTTATCCGTCCGGCTGTTTTATACCAACGAAGACGACGCTCTGCAGTGTACGTACTCCCAGTATTGATCGTGCAAATCCGTGATCTCATTGCAATGCGTAAATACAGGCGTGGAGGCAATAGGAAGTTCGTGCAAGCCGGGGACCACGCTTATCCCTTGCTCGGGGATCGCCACGGCAAGAGGAGAAGAGATGGATCTCGCGCTTTTATGTTTAATGTAATCTTGAATAAAGTTACACTTGCATTGAGAAGGGGGAAATATGGGTGCACAAGGGAAACAGTTCGCAACGTACGAAAGACAGGGCATCGCTGGAAACAGGGCAAGAGGATGCTGGTCAAAGCCAGACTCATGGTGACTCCGTGAAGTTCATCTCGGCGCGCCGGCGCCTCATCAACTTCTCAGTCTTGGTGGGCGGGACGCGACGCGTGAGCAGTGCAGCAACCTATAGGCGCATCAGCAGAATCTGGAGCATCTTCTATTAAGCACGTACGAGTGTACAAATGCCTCCAAAGCGCAGCACCCAAGCGACTCCGTTCTTGCCATAGTAGACGTACCCACCACCGCCGGTGGGATCTTCTGGTGTTGTCGCTACAGAATCGACCGCCTTGAAAATGGCGCTCGCGACCAGTGAAACCTAAAGATGTTTATATAAGAACAGTCGCAGATCGAGAGCAGGAAACGTTCTCACGATGAATTGAGGGAACACGATGGCAAGGTTGTGAATTCCCAACACGGTTCCACCGGCGGCAGGCTGCGAGCTGTCGTAGTCTATCGCCATATCGGTCACCGTCCCCGCCTCTATCAACGAATGGCGGCGGATGAGCGGAGTGCGATCGGTGACGTAGCCCTGCTGATGGAGTCTAGCAGGCGTAGACATAACACGTTGATGTATCGGGCGCGCTTGCTGTCCAGATTCAGGGTCACGAGGACCACCACTGGTACGAGCCGCCGCGGTGACGTCTTGGTCGCGGTTCTTCTCGGACTGCTCGTCCATTTCCTTGAGGTACTCCATGATGATGGCGAACGGAACCCAACAGGCAACGGCCCAAGAGATGCCGAGCAGCGTGATAGCAATGGTCGCCTGCAATACGGTCTCGATGAAGAAGGTGCTCAACATCACAGCCGTATAGAGAAGCAGCGCCGCCGTCCAGATGTTGCGCAGCATAAAGGGCATTGTAGGCAGTTTGAGCGGCTCGCCCTTTCTCGCAGCATCGACCTTCCAGCTCCGCACCATGGCGCGAATACGCGTGGTCTCGGCATCTTCGTCTTCGTCTTTCTCGCCTGCGAGAAGACGCTGGTCCCGTTGTGCGAGATAAGGCAACAGCGTGCCAGCGACAACCGCCACTATGCCACGTGATTAGCGCCCTTTCTAATTGGGAATCGGATGATACGTACTGATGCTGTAGAACAACATCGCTAGCTCCCCGGCTCGAGTCGCCGTGTCCACATCGGGATCGGCATTGATCTCATGTGCCATCACTTCGCCAACCCACGTCGTGCTGTAGAACAGGAATGGGAACCAGCCCATAAAGGAGAAGACCTGGACATAGCACACGCGTCGAACAGGCTTTGGCAGCGTGAGGACCGCGCGGTAGATGTTGTTGATGATATCCCACAGCTTGCTGCCGCTGCTGAATTTGAACTCCTCGTCCCGAGCGTCCTCGTGCTGTGTCGCGACGGTAATCCAGATAGTGAACACCAGAACGAATATCGAGACGACGCATACTTTGCGGAACTGGTCGCCGCCTAGGAACTCAAGGGCTGGCCAGGATCCGAGGTCCAGGAATCCTGTAATACAGCAGCATCAGTACCTGGGCTCATACATAAGGATAGGGGATAGGAGACATACCAAGCGTGAAGCCGATGATGTTACCGGCATGTGTCATACGACCGTGCCAAGCATTCGCGATGGTCAGCTGTTCTGCGGGCGTGACGTCCAGCAGAAGGTTGCGCAGGGATGCTTGGAGCGCATTGAGCGCGAAGTCAAGGACATAGAACGAGAATACAGCGAGGCCGATGGCGGTGTTTTGGATCTATGAGGGACGTGAACGCACGGTCAGGGGTATGCGACGCGACATACCATTTTACCGGTATTCGGGTCGGTCGGATTCCGGGCAGTGAATATGTCCACGAGGATCTTCGCAATACCAACGCAGAACGCGAGAGCGACCGTGCTGATAATGAGTGCGATCGTGCTCGCCACAACCCAGTAGCGTCGACGCCATGATGACGATGAGGAGTCCGAGATGGCACCTGTATGCGTGAGTTAGAGACTGTGAACTGCCTCGCATATGCTGGTGCTCACCAATAAGAGGCTGGGCAATGAGTCCACTGATAGGACCAGCAAGCCAGACGAGCGAGGTGAGTTGCTCAGGCAAGCCGAGGGAGAGGAGGAACGGTGTTCCGTATCTAGGCGCGTGTCTCAGCTTCCCCATCCTTCACAAGTGCATATAGATCATATCATACTCACCCAAGCTCCATAACCCATGCAATCTGTGCGCCCGCCATGGATATAGTCAGACATATCAGGCCCCACATCGACATCTTGCTCCGCTTCTTGCCCTCGTCCGTCAGGCTGCTCCGGCTGTTCTGGCGGCTGAAGCCTGGCCGCTCGCGCGGGGGTAGCGCCTCAAAGAGTGGTTCTTGAAAGCGCACGGGTGACTTGGGCTGGTCGTCCCCCGATGTTGAGGGGAATGGGACGACGCCGGGACTCGCGCCGCCCCCAGTGGTCGTGTCTTGCGCCATGAAGGCTCGTTCGTCCTTGCTAAACGTGCCAAGGAGACGCGTGAGGGTCTTGAATGTGAGATGGTCGTCGGCGAACAAGGGACCCAAGGGGAGACAAAGAACAGATGTGGAGAAGAGGCAGGGGCTTGCGGGGGGAGGACGAGCAGTTAGGCCGACATGGGTCGGGATTGGTGAGGGCACGCGAGGGGGAACATGGCGCCGCGTAATGTGACACGCATGTTTGACCCGGGCGCGAACGTGGGCATCGCGCGACCCCGCCCCTCATTCAGGGACCCGCGCCTTCGGGAATCGCCGAAGCACATGCCAATAATATCAAACACTACTAATCTATCGTCCTCTACTCGATTAGAAACGCACTGCTGGACTCTTCTCCACCCCCTCGATAGACACCTTGTGTCCAACCAGTGATCGGATGTTCGTAATTCCATACCTGTTCGTGCCAAGTCAGCCCTTGATCATCATCTTGGCACCTCAGGGGGGCAGACACACCGGATCATAGTTGGCCGCTCCAAGCCCAAGCCCCAACCATGCACACGTACGCCAGGCGGGAAACCCATCGGTTCCAGCATTTCCGGACGGAACATTCCGCTGTTACCAATCTCGACCCACTTGCCAAGTCCAGGATGCCAGCAGAAGATCTCCAGAGATGGCTAGATCGCCGGATGATCAGCATGTGTTATCAATACGGGTAGCGAAGTATCACGCTCACCTCCGTATACGGGTTGTATGCCGGCTTGAAACGCAGGTTCGGCAGACCCATCTTCGCGAAGAAAGTCTGCATGAAACCTGGCATGCCTAATCACTATGCAGTTCGCAAACAGAAAAACACTGGGCATACCGATAAGATCTCCCAATGTAAGGCCCCTGTCCGCTACGACTCCCTCTACTTGGTGGAACTCAGCCAAGTGTGTCGCATCCACAGCCTCGTTCCTGAACACCCGGTCGATACTGAACAATTTTGCTGGCTTGAAGCCTTCCTTCTTACCCTTCTGAGCGAGCGCATACAACATACGAGCGGAGACGGCCGTGGTATGTGTTCGGAGGAGTAGGCGATGCGACTCGTCCAGCGAGAAAGGCGCTTGGTACCCTCGCGATGTCCCATCTGGAGAGCCGCGAATGTGGTATGAGGCGACACGCTCGAGATAGTCTCTGGGAGGGGCGAGGGCTTTTGCAGGCGACGAAACGTAGAAGGTGTCTTGTGTTTCACGGGCAGGATGTTGTTGGGGCACATAGAGGGCGTCGAAATTCCAGAAGCAAGATTCGACGAAGGCGTCTGTTGGCATCTCGGCGAAACTACGGCCAGTCAGAAAACTTGCATGTTAGGACAGAGGCTTACATACCCCATCTCGAAGAAGATGCCTTTGACCTCCTCGCGAACCTTCATGAGTGGGTGCAATGCACCACCATTAGTCGGCGTGCCGTCAGCATCGAAGTTGTACTGCTTGAAGTTGGAGTTCTTCCAGGACCCAGTTGCAATCATCTCGGCGGTGAGATCAGTTTCGGGTTTTCGCAGGTCTGTCGTGAAGGCAGGACCCTGCTTCACGGAGTACCATAATGACTTCCTGTTGATCGATCAGCCAACATCATGCGAGACTCAAATCACGCAACGCACTTTTGCTCTAGCAACTTCCTCTTCCTCAGCTCAGCGATCGCCTTCTCGCCTCCCTTGAGTGTCCCCGTCTTCTCAACCTCAGTCAACTCCTCCTTGGTCGTGTCTACAATCGTGGCCACCTTCTTGAACAGCTTGTCTCCCTCCTTGCCAACCCACTCGTTCTTGAACGCCTTCCCTTGGCCAATTTTGGCCGTCTGTCCAAGCTGGTCCTGCAGCTGCTTGATGGTGATCACCTGTCCGCTGCCCTTGGTCGGCACTGCAGCCCAGACGAGCGCTTCGTGTGAGCCATCGCGCGCGATTTGGGCACCTTCCGCCGTAAGGAAGTAGGTGAAGGTATCGTGCTGTTCGTAGGAGACAATCTATAGCCCCATCAAATGAGATTAAACTGTGCCATGGATCCGTGGTCTTCAAACGCACCTCGCGACTAGCCAAGGAGGCAAGGGCAGAAATCACGGCATTGGGGTCCTCGACAGGCGTCGCCTTCCCCTTCACGCCCAGTGGACTGAGCTTTCTGGTATCAGGTATAACGGAATCCTTGGCAAGAGTTTCTACAATGAGCTGCTGCAGCTCGCTCGAGTCCATTCTGGGAGATGATGAAGGTCGTTGCAAAGTGCCTAGGAATGTACCTGACTCGAGCGACTTTCTGGCTCAGGGAACGCTGCTTCGAAATTAGCCCCCGTGCTGCCTGTTTTGGGTGGCTTCCTGATCCGCGACGTGGCACAACAGCACAGTATTGTACGAGAACCCAAAGTCGCTTGGACTATAAATGGAGAGCAAAGACAATATTGCACTTCTCGATGTTGACCAAAAAAATACAGCGTGGAGCGCCAACTTCTCAACGGAGGAATTGAATAGAAGTGTTCCCAGCCGTAACTCCGAGCGACTACAAGCGCCGAACGCTTAACACCGACGCGCCACGGCGCCGAAGCGGCACGAGTTGCACCCAACCACCATGTCGACTGAACGAGTTCGCGTACGTATGACCGTGTTCATACCGCTACATGAGAAGCTCAGCTTGTATTCAGGGAATACAAATACACCGGCCCATAATATATGGCAACTCAGCTGTACTACTCACCGCTAACGAGCGCGCTACCGTCGCAGCGGACCACACTCACCGATGGACATTGGGAGTAAGGAGTGCCGCCTCAGTCGAAGGGCGTGCCGAGCAGGTTGGAGGTGCCGAGGACATGAGCTACTTTATCAAGCGCGTGACTTTCAAGCTGCATGATACATATCCAAATCCGAATCGAGTTGTGGACAAGCCGCCCTTTGAGGTTACAGAGAGCGGGTGCGTCCTTCGAGCGTCCGTTTCCTACCTGGGTGTTGACCAATTATGCTGCAGATGGGGAGAGTTCTCGGTGCAAATACAAATAACATTCATTCCAGAAGCGCAGGAGAAGCCCGTCAGACTCAACCATTACATCCGCATACACCAATGGCATCTGCCAGAACCGTTTTGGGACCCAGATTCCGGACTTCCGAAGCCTGCGGCACCGACACCCTTGCCACAACAAGACTCCGTACATGCTTGGCAATATGACGAAATAGTGTTCACCGACCCACCGCAGGCGTTCTTCGACATCCTACGGCAACACCCGCCGATACCGCTGCCCAAGATCAGGAGGAAAGGTGTACCGCCTAATATTGCCAATCCCCAGTCGATTGCCAGCATTTCCCGCGGCATACCGGAGTTCACTCAAGCCATGGAACGAGAAGAGGCGGAGAGACTGGACCAAGCCAAGAAGACCCTAACGGAGCAGCTTATAAAGTACAAGCAGATGATGGATGAGAAGCAGAAAGAAGTTGATAAGTTCAAAGCAGGGCTTGCCGTGTAGTTCTACTCTTTGTACAACAATTGTACTATCTGCCAGACCATGTTTGTCGCCATTCTATAACCACGCTGCCCAGCCCACGTACATCACTCCCTAAAAGTTAAACATTGTCAACAATCGTACCGTAATGTGTTACGAAGAAAGCGAACCAAATTTGTAGAATTCGTCGCCTCCCGGATTAGCGAGTCTACTTGGTTTCGGGTCGTCATCTGCTTAGTACCATACACGCCCTTCAGCTTGCTTTCGATCGGATGAAGCGACTTTAGGGCGTAGTCTCGCAGCTGGAGAGCCTTGCCATCACTAGAAGATACGGTGTTGACACTGGTTCCACGCCTTGAGCGTCCTTGTTTTGCCTGCTGATCCTAAAATATTATATATCAGTTGCTCTCCTATTAGGAGGGTACGTTGAAGGAAACACTGACTTGACGTCGCTTCTCCTCCTCAAACTCGGATAGCGGGTCATGTACAAACGCCTCCAGCACACTCATCAAAGAGTCCTTGTGATTGCGCAGGATGTTCATCGTCAGCTCGCAAGCAATACGAAATACGCCTGATCCTTTACATCAGCCGATGTTCGACCACGGCAGACATGAGCACAATACCTTCCACGCCTGTAATACCCAAACCATCCACCATGTTTGGAGTGAGCCGGAAGGGCACTTTCTCGGGTACTTCAAGAGTTTTGCCCTTTTCGAACAAACAATTGAAGTCCACATGAACAGCATCACCGTTCATCGCATCGAAAAGGATGTTTTCACCGTGCCGATCACCCAGTCTGCTTAGTGATGAGGACGCATTACTGTCGCCATAGTATAGTGC
Organism: Calocera viscosa TUFC12733; assembly: GCA_001630345.1. Classification (NCBI taxonomy): domain Eukaryota; kingdom Fungi; phylum Basidiomycota; class Dacrymycetes; order Dacrymycetales; family Dacrymycetaceae; genus Calocera; species Calocera viscosa. The sequence continues at coordinate 101,949 of KV417277.1, read as the reverse complement.
ACTCACCCTAGAACATAGCCTACCATGGACATGACGGCAGCTGTTCGCCCATAGGAAAGCCTGCTGTTGAGCCATGCAGTCGGTTCAGGGAACGTTGACAGGAACCATTCGTGGAACAGAGGCGGGAACCTAAAACCAGAGTGAGGAATGTACGAGATGAAGATAGGACAATCCGCACATGGGCAGCAACTGCTTTTCGAACATGGTTCCTGCATTTCCGCTGTATCTCTCACGTTCAAGCATCGCCGCAATCTCGTTGTTCTGCCTCACATGTCAATAGGTGTTCCATGTAGAAGTCCTTGACTCACATAAATTTTCATCTTCCGAGCTTCATAACATTTGGCAAGGATGTGACGAAAACCAATGGTGTTCGGGACCCATTCGACAAGGCCGCATTCCTCATTTAGTGGAATGACGCCGTAAGTGCGTATATCTGAGATATGGCTTAGACATAATATGAGGAAAGTTGACGGCTCAATCTCACGGAGTTGTCTGCGACGTGACTCTGAGTCCTTTTTCAGTAGTTTGTTGATCATCGAGTTGAAATCCATCAAACGGGCGTCTTTACGTAGATCGTCCTTTGGCTTGCAAAGGAACCAATAGACGCGCCCATTATCGGCTTTGATACTAAGTTTTCGAGGCTTGGCAAGAGACTTCATGACCTCCACTTCGTCAAGGAACTCTGGAAAACAACATAATGAAAAGGCATTCAACAATCACAAGAGGTTACTGACCAATAATGATAGGGGTCGTATTTGGAAAGGGCTTGTGTTGATCTTGATTAGCCGACGTGGACGGAAGGGTTACAGTCATGGACTCTTGGAGAGGCAAAATCAGGTGTGAAGGAGTGATTTTCCGCAGCTCCCTGCACTGTCGGCTGATGTACATCGTGTACTGGTTATCAGGGAGGTTATAGTCGGCCAAATTAAGAAGTTCTGTTGTCATTTTCACAGATTCTGTGACCAGCTGAGCAACGTGCTCGCGTCCAGGCCCGGGCGCATTCTGGGGATGTATCAGTGAGAGACCCAGAACGCTGAAGGTAGCACTTGCCTGCGCCCGGCTGTACACGGCAAGGCATCTCTTAGCGCGTTCCGGCCGTTTGGATTTAGAAGCTGAGGTGAGAAACCACAACGCCTGCTGAGGATACTCTATCAAAACTTGAGCCATGATTTTCAGGAGCACCTGGAAAACGTTCCAGCTGGGATGGATGATGCGCGAGACGAGCTGCGGAAAGGCTGTTAACCACTGGAGTTATGAATCAGTACCACTCTAGGCTCTGGGCGGACCATCTTACCTGCCAAGCTGGGAGCCGGCGTTGAATCTTCTCAATGGTTTCTGTGATCTTGTCTCGAACGGAAAAGACGGCTTGCTGCGTAGAGTCGCCCCTAGTCAACAATGAGCAACGGATTTCACAACTGCTCGAAGTACCCTACGCTTGCCCGATGGAGCTGCTCAATCCGTCCTCATCTGCCAAATCCAACCACAAACTCAGCATTCTGGGCATGGTCTGATAGATATATTTCGATCCATAGGAGAGTGCTTTTCCATAAGCCTTGCATGTATTGAATGGGAAATGTGAACTGCTCCACGTTAGGTTTTGTTTCACAACGGAGCGGGCAACGTACTTCTTCAATTTCTCTTCTGGTGAAAATTGTGCGTAGGTCTCATCCCAGAAATGGCCCAAATAGAAGTAGGGAGATTCGAACCTAGAGAGATGTGAGAATATGACGTTTTGCAGCGTTGCTTCAGCGCTCGCCTCGGTGCCCGTTTAGACGCCTCGCTGAATTTGTTGGCTACATCTGCGACGCTGAAACGGTCTGCTTCATCCATCCATCGAGCTTGTAAAGCGAACGCCTATATAGCGCTTAAATTCTCAAATTCCCGTCCGCCTGGGAGCTGCCATACCTTAGCCTGGGCAATGGCGTCCGACGAAGGCGAACCCGGTCGCTCATCGGTCAGATCAATCGGCGAGTTTTGGTAGGTCACCATCGCATTCTCCAGCTCTTGCAGCGCACGGACAGGCTCGCCATTCACTCGAAGAAGTTTGCATGTTTGAATGAATGCAAAGGGGGCGTCGAATTTGCGTGCTTGCAGTGTCGCACTGTATGCAGTCTGTATGTGTCCTGCCTTCCTTGCATTGCGTGCCGTGGTCAACCAAGATTTTCCAATCTCTACAGCCAGCCTGGGATGCTGTGATTGTCTAGACCATACGTCAGCCAAGGTGAGCAAAGGCAGGATATGTACAAACTTTATAGCAAACGCGGTTCGTCGCATACTTTGAATCGGCTCTCTGGCACGAAATGTTGGAAGGACAGCATCGAAACGTCCTGCCAACTGCCTAGTCAATTCAGTCGTAGCGTGGGCAGATCGCAATGTCGCTGATCGAAAGTGCGAGGAGGATATGCATATCATCTCTAGCTCATGCAAGACGTGCAACCCAACAGCAACATCGTACGATCCTCTGTATGACTGGTGCCCTACTGCCATGATGTTGTCGCCCAAACGCCTGCGTGCCGATGCAAGCGCGTGTGATATGGAATCTTGATCGTCCGTTCGAATTGCTAGGAGAAGTCGCGCGACGTAGAGTTCAGTGGCTTCGGAAGTCGCGGTTGAGAGAGCTTCGACGTCAGACCAGTCCCCGACAATCCAAGCACCTTCAATCTGAAAACCGGCCAGTGCATTTGTCCATTCTGGTTTGCGACTGAGCACGCCTTTGACATGAGTGCGCAGAGTGTCTGGAATGCGATCAGCGAACCCACAACAAGAAATAGCCGGCAGAGCAGCACACCATAATGTCCGAGGTTTCGGAGACAGCGCAGGAGTCCAATATGAGAAGCCAGATCATCAGGAGAATTCTGCAGTTTGACCTCCCAACAGCTCTGCGCAGACGTCCAGCTTCCAATGGCTTCATGTTCTCGGATCTGATGCTCCAGTGAAGGGGATAAAACGATGGTAGATACGCCAGCCATTCCATCCGGTTCGTCAAGCTCAGCATATATCTGATGCAGGTTCTCATAGTAGGGCTGTAGCGCAATATCGCTCATACCATTGCTCTTCATGGCAACGATACGCTGCTCGAAACTTAGAAGTGACCTCGCAAAGTATTTGCAATTCAAGGCTGCCCTGGCCATCAGCTCTTGATCAATGCTAGACAGCAAGGATTCGATGCATGCAAGCTGTTCATCGGCTTCCTGGCCAACTGTGGTCACACTGCCACCTACGCGATGGCGAGTCGACTCGGATCGGCGTTGATTCGTGTCTTGCCGAAGCAGGCGGATCCATTTGCTGATATGATCCATCAGAGAAAAGACAGTCTGGAGATGTCATGAGCTGGCCACTAATGCAAGGAAAGTACACTCACCTGAGCACACAACATGCGACGATCTGCAGCCACACCTAAACGAGGATTTACTTGGTCTTCGAGAACAGAAATGATTTCCTGCCGAATGTTGTCGCGGTCAGAGTCGGTGCCTGTGAGCAATACATTCAAGACAATGTGAGGTAACAGGTGATGTGCGACGCCAACATCTTGATTTCGAACGGCTGAGCGGAAGACCTCAAAAATGCCTTTGGCTGGAGGGGACGATATCCGCGTAATTAGGTAAGACGTCCAAACTTGGATCCATTCTCGGTATGTCGGCGCGGTGGGGTAAACGGGATGTTGAATTACAGGGTCTGTTCTGTTGTTCAGTCTAAAGCGGCCTTCAAGGAGCGGCGTAATAGTCTCCAGAACGTATTTCGGTAAGCTGTTCCACCGATTGCGCACTTTGCTTGAAATGGAGGACGCTGCACCAGGTACGACGAGCTCTGGACCGAAGTGACATACTTTCAGAAGCTCTTGAATAGCAAATGCGAGGTGGTTCTGGTACTTCGCATCGCCTGTGGAGCGATAAGCCCCCACCAAGAGATGTTGGAGAAGGTGAAGGACAAAATTGATGTTCTCATCTTCATCGTTGAAGTTCTGGAGCACGACAATAGCTTCGTCTTGAGTTGGTAAGTCGAATCGATCGGGATCCATGGCACCGAGGATACCGAAGCACTCGTACGCTGTGGCGCGCAGTTGTTCATTCGCGTCGGCGTCGCGTGTCGAAGCATTCAGGAGAGCCTTTACAATGCACCCAATCACAGGGTCAAAGGCATCCCCAGATGACAATCCGCTAATAAGAGAACTGTTTGCTAGCATGAAAGCTTTGAGTTCCTCCAGAGCGCGTACTGTGACGATAGAGTTCTCGTTTGTCGCTCTGTCGAGGAGCTTGCGTAAATGGGCCTGTGGATCCCACTCAGCCTGCACTTGAGCCAGTCGTTGATTCAGATCGCCGAGGACAGGTATTCCTTGCATAGATACCATGTCCTTGATGTGATCTGGGAACTGATCTCCGCGCTCAATAATGTGGTCCAGCGTATGGTAAGCCAACTCGCGCTCCACTTGGGAGAAGTTCGACCATTCCGTGATGAAGGCCGCTGAAGTTTGCCCTATGTAGGGCCCAATATCACTTGGAGAAAGCTTGGTAATGAAAGTTCGCCAGGTTGCCAATGCCACTTCTCTCAAAGCGGTGGTCTGCAGTGCCCCCTGCAGAGTTGCCATGATCTGGATCATCGTCAGACATTGGCATTCCCTAGAGCAGTGACAAAGTACCTGCGGTGCGATACTGCTAATGGAGGCACCAACCAGATCGATCAAACTCCCCAGGCTGCGCACAACTTGTTGCTTGAAGGCGTGCGATTTCTTGCCTTGCATGTCGTGCAAAACGTCATTCAAGTGAGATATGACACCAAGCATATGTGACTTGAGAAATGATGCGAGATCGCTGGAGGGATGGTGACGTTGACCCTTGGCTGGCACGAAGGTGTGGCGCTCCAGTTTCTTGAGTGCTTCTATTGCCTGGGCATCATTTAGTAACGCGCTGGGTCCTAGAATATCTCTTACACACCATCTTTGACTTGTTCGAGTCTTCGTCGCCAAGATTCATGACCAGCTCCGAAAGAAGCGGCACCATGCAGCCCTTGATGAGCCCGACTAAGGTGATGGATGCAGCCTTCCCAGTAGCTTCGCTTATTATACCAAGGAGAAACTCAATCCCCGTGTCCGTTTGCACCTCGGACGGACAGAGGAAGAGATGTGCCAGGACTAAAGAGTCGCGAGCTACGGCCATTCCAGCGATACTCTTGTTCAAGTCCCGCGAAATGATTTGCAGCACATCTCTCCGGCCAGAAGCGATGAGAGGAGGTAGGGTATGATCCAGCGTCAGAGATAGGAAGTCATTCCGCGTGAGAGAGATCAATTGACAAGCCTCGGACACCATTTGAGGAGCGGATGCGAGCTTCTCGACCAAAACGACGGAGATGCGGGGCAAGTGAGGTGCAAACAGGTTATACGGCGACACCCCACGAGATTGGGCGATAGCTTGTAGCTACGAAACACATGTTAGGTCGGCTGCATGTGGGGCTTTCCATGGATCTTGCCTGCGTATATGCCAACGCCTTCAGAAGACTATTCTCATTGGCCAGGTGGCCGACGAGACAGGTAATTACCCTCAACTCCCACGGCGCAGTAGGCACTCTACATGCAATCTTTCAGGAAGGCAACGACTTCATAGGGGAGAGGGTACGGACCTGCCTGCTGCACCGAGACCCACCAAGGCAGTCTCCTTGACACTAGGTTTCCCTCGACCATCAGCCAAGTCAATTAGCAGTGATATCCAGGCGTTGGATCTTGCGGTGGCCGAGATGCCTACTCCTTGGTACCGCGCAAGGAGAGCTGCGATGATATTCCTAATGGACAAAATCAGGGCAAGTTTGGCGAAACTCAATCTGCTTTGCCTTACCCCGTTGCGATACGAATAGACCTCTCAGATCGATCCAAACCACGCCTGACGAGGGCGAAAAGTTCTCGGTCTGCCGTCAACAACGCACTGCTATCCGCATGGCGAACTGCCTTCTGCAAGCCATGCAATAGTTTGCACCAAGTTCGGGGCGGAACATCCTGAGTCTGCCCGGCAAGGATCCGAACTGAGGCATGGATATAAAGAGGCAGAAATGCCGAGATAGTGACGGCCTCTCCGGTCGTCATCGAACAAGGCTGAAGATCATGTGCGAGGAAACAAGGCAGCCAAGCAAGAGACTCAGCCAACTTAAACCTTTGATCTGGGGATGCGTTCAACGGTCTGAAATCAGAACTAAATTAGCGAGTAGACGAGGTCGCAATGCTTTACTTACTTCGAGAACGTGCTGGAAATCTTCCCCATGACAAGGCCGCGCGTCTCATCATTAAGCTCCTCCAGGTCAGACTCATTTAGGTCAAACGCCTGTAAGAATGTCGACGCTTCAGCAATGGATTGACGGTCTTCTCTCTTCCGCTTCTTCACGCCATTCGTCGCAGCGGAAGCGTGCAGCGAGGTGCCCAATCTAGTGTCGATTGCCGCACGTAGCTTCGGCAGGATAGAACGTGCATCTTCGACGGGAAGAATATCACGCAGGCGACCCAATTCGGCAGCAGAGCAGAAAGGCAATGATCGTAGCAAACACGCGTAAAGGGAGCCCTGAAGAGTGTGAACCACAGCCTACTTGCGGGACAGTCCAACATACCCGAAGTCCATCACTCTTCCAGACGTCCACCCAGTCAGTGCGCATGCAGTAATCGATTGGATACGTTGGATGAGTTATGCATTGCTCAGGCAGTACGTCCCACACGCGCTGAAGAAGACGATCCAGTTCCTCCATATTAGGAGAGTAGCCATCTAGGAGACGTCGACTGGTGAGCCTCTCCACGTAGACGCATATATCCAGCATCGGCGGCGGCAGGTATGGCGTCCGTTGGCTTTGAAACACTTTGCATGTTAATTCCAGCATCCTGCGTGTCAGAGCGACTTTTCGTTCCTCGTACTTGCTGTTCGATAATGGAAGTCGGCGGACCCGTTCCCAGGCCAGCAAAACTAAGCTCGGAGCATATGCCTCGAGCCCTGAGAGGAGACCAGACACGCCGGACGGAGAGTAGAGCACTTCAAACAGAATTTCCAGAAGAGATAGAGCCGTGACCGCAACGTCACTCTTTCCGGATAGCATGATTACAGCATCTTGCGGGGGTGCCGCAACGGCAGCCAAAGGGTGCGCATCCTTGGGTTGAGGAGCGAAAGGTAGCGGAACAGGGAATGTAAGGTCGTTGGGTCGTTCCAACAAGTCTGACGAGGAGTAAGCCCACGCAGGCAACATATTGTTATCGTGCTTACTCTTCGCATAAGAGGAACACATCATCAAAACGCTCCTCAACTCTGACCACTCCCAACCGTCCTGGATCGCTGACTGCGACATGCTACCGGGCAAGCTACGCAAAATATGCGCAACAACTTTGAGTGCCTTTTCTCCCAGGATTCGAACATTGTCGACTCGTTCTTCTCCGGCCGAAGAGAAGCCGTAGTTGAACGTACGAATGGAGAACGTCACCAGACGCGTCAGCAGAACGAGATGCAACGGCTCGGCGTCCAACTTGTTCAGGACGCTCGAACTCTTGCCTATAGTGCGATCCAGGACTTCAAGCGCCCCTTCCGCTACCTTGAAGGAGCCATCATCCCACCCGGATATGTCGGAGATGATGAACTGAGAGAATAATAGCGCGTTTCTGCGACTGTTGGAGAGTTCATCGGCAGAGAGCTCAACGGCTGCGGCTTCTGTGAAACGTGGACTTGCAAGCTGATCTTCAAGGAAGCTCAGAAGATTGGCGGTGTCATCCTGTCCTCCCACTGCATCCATTGTTGCAGATGTGGTCGTAGTTGGCGCAACCATCCAGGTCGTCGAGGACGACTTCGACGTCCTGCAGAGAGATATCAGCAGCGATCCAGTCACGCGCGATTGGACGCGTCCCTAGCGCGTCTCTGGCGCGATTGTTGGTCCCTGAATATTGCGATGTCTATTTCATGATAGTAGCATTCCGGATCCGTTGTATGGTTATGTGCTATGTTGCCAATGTACTAATGCCTGCCAAACTTATCCTCGTCCACCTTCGCTTCAATCGTCCGTCTTTGGACGTGTGGGAACCATGGCCCACAACGCAATAAGCACAGCCAGCATTCCAACCAGGATGGGCTCTAAGACTTGCACTCCGTACTAAGAGTATGTCAGCAAGTGTACAGGTGGCGGTGGCAAACAATGCAGTACATGTTGTGACAGAGCACCCGTAATGAAAGGAAATATGGCCGAGCCGACTTGGCCAAAGCTACCCAGGACGTCAGTTAAGCGTTGTAGCCCGCAGGAAGGCACGTACCTTGCTATCCATCCAATTGATCCTGCCAGTAGCGAACGGGGAAGAATCCGACTGCCCACGTTCATGATAATAGGGTAGATTGGTCCCTAAAGGCCACTCAGCTGTGTGTCATCAACGACTTTGAAGGGCTTACCAGAAGGAGACCGACAATAGACACAGACAGTGCATCCCCAATGATGGAACGAACAAACCAAATCACAATCTCAAGGGCAATGCAAAGGAGACAATACATTATGACAACATATTTCGGTCCGATCTGTTCGGCGTCAGGTTTGTCTTAATACAAACATCTCATGCGTACCTTCTTGTTGACCCATAGAAGGAGTACGCGCCCCAGCGTTAGGCCTCCAAAGAAACCGGAGGAAACATAACCTGAGGTAGCACCACCGCCTCTGACGTCTATGATGTATGTGACGATCCATCCGCCGATTGTGACCTCGAGACCGACATAGACAAGAGCGAAGAATGCCAGGAGATGGAGAATCTTCAGCTTGAACATGCGCTTGTACTTGCTGCCTGGAATCTGGGCATCCTCTAGGTGATGCTCAGTAACCCCGAGAAGATCTGTAGAATCTCATCTATCAGCACTCTGATTCCCTCGTCCAGACGAAAGGACATAACTTCTTGCGTCTTGAAGCGGAAAACGACGATCAAGACGACGAGATTTATTATCGAGATGATCAGAGAAACGAGATAGTGGAAATTCCATCGTGGTAGTTGAGCAAACTGAGTTGCAATCAACGGGGCAACCAATGCGCCCATGCCGTACCACGCGTGCAGCCATCCCATCTTGGTTTCCGCACCGGGTAGACATGCTACAAATGTGTTCGCTTGCGCATCCTGGGGCACGTCAGCGCATTCATAGAACACGGGTACAATGCGTACCTGCAGTCCAATGCCGAACCCATTGATGATGAAGGCAATGCAGAACAGCGGGTATGGTGGAGCCGGCGTATCCAACGTATAGGCCACAACTTGAGCGCCTGCACCCAGCGCAATGGTCTGGATGTTGATGAGATGCTTCGACTAGCCCTCAAATAGAGCGCCTCACCGCCCCAAATCCCCACCAATCGGTCAGCCGGACATTCAGCACCGCGGCGCTCGTAAAGCCCTGCCAAGACGCTACGTTAACGTCAACAAACAGGGGACGAGGGCATTGCACGCACTATGAAGTTACATATGAAAAGGATTGATACGACTGTGAAGTTGACCTGGTAGGAATTTAGGACATATTCTGTATGATGACTGTTCAATTCACGTACATTGTAGTTCTCTTGGATGCGAGGCAGGAGAGGACCAGTACTACAGGGAACTACTCAGTTTCCTCACACCTATCCAAGGGTTTCAAACATACGTAGCATCATTCCTGCATAAAGCGTTTTAATAACAATCGAGAGGCTCTCAAACACGTTGTGCGCACCATCCGGCCATAAACAGACACCACCACAGTGCGGCGACCGCTCTGCGCTCCTGCCATTTGGTCCTGATCGAGCCTTGCCGAACCCCGAGCCTGTGCTCCTCCGCAGGCAGACCAAGCCCAGCACTACCAGGGATCACCGGAAGCTCGATGCCCTCCTCGGTCGTGAATGTCGTCTCTCTTGTTCGTAGACCATTCGTGGAGGTTGGCGTAAGGGCCTTGCCGGACGCTGGCGTCACTGGCGCCTGCTCGACGTTGACCGTGAGCTCTGGGTTATCCTTCCTGTCCATCTTCAGCCTCGGTCCCACCTAGTGCGAGAGTACAGCGAAGTGACAAAGTACGATTCAAGGCATGCACGGGGATGATTAGTGGACAGCCGTCGGCATCCATATGCATGCTCGGCGATGTGTGGGGAAGTGGGCGGTCCAGCCGACCCAGGCTTTCTTCCGGAACGCGCCATTATGCCGAGCTCTCTCCGAAGCACCGAGAATCCCGGCCCGAACGCGCAAGCCCGACCAAGCAGCCGAATCACTGGACAAATCAACACTCCTCGTTGAATGTCTATATACAATATAGTATGTACAACTAAAAGTCAATCTCCATTCCATCGTAGTTGATGAACGCTCCGTTTTGCTCAGGCGTCAACGCGTTCACCAGCTTAAGGATGGCGGAGACGGAATCCGTCGCGGTCAGCGGGGCATCCTTCAGCAGAGCTCAGCGAATGCTAGTCTGGCAACAGCGAAACTCTTACCCTTCCGCCTTGCCGTGTCTGCACCCAACCGGGGGATATTGACACCGCTGTGAACCCCTCCTTTCCCAGCTCGACCGCATACTTCCGAGTAGCCATGTTCAGCCCGGCCTTGGACACCGACAACACCGAATAGCTGCTGGTCTGTTCTGATCCAGGCTCATTATACGCTAAGGAACCCATCCCACTAGATATGTTGATGATGCGTTTCTCGGCACCTCTTCGTAACATGGGCAGCAGTGCGTTGGTCATGATGATGGGCCCGGTGATGTTAGTGAACAGGTGGTCGTTGAATGTCTTTGCATCCCTGCAACCGAGTCATTATATGATTCTGAGTAAAACCGTAGCAAAAACGCACCATTGATTGAGAGGTCGAGAGGGATCGGTATTGATGGCCGCATTGTTGATGAGCACATCCACCTTGCCATCCGTCATCTGGTCGATTTCCTCGACGACAGACTGTTGAAGGTATGAGACATGGCACTGCTTATGAGGGGTAATGGACATACCTGTACCGCTACTTGCTTCGATATATCTGCCTCTACAATGAATACATTGTCCTTGTCGTTGGCAAAGTGGGCGAGCTGATCCGTGTTTCGAAGAGTACGAACCACGCAGATGACGGTCGTATTGGGTTCAGCGGCCTGCCAGTGGTCAGGAATTTCCCGCCGGCTCCATGATCTTGCTCACCAGCTGCTTCACAAACTCCAGTCCCAGGCCCCTCGAAGTGCCGGTTACGACAAAGAATCGTGGCGGCATGGTGGACGCTATAAGTGCATTCCAGGACTTGCCCACTGCAGGCTGGGGTTGGACCCGAGCAGGCTGACGCTCGTGGCGCTAATGGGCGATTCTTGTGGCAGTGTTAGGGCGCCCTCATCACGAGAAAACTGCCGAAGCACGTCTAAAAAGTCGTCTGCTCAACGTCCAAGCACGCGCCGATAATATCCTGAGCACCCACTGTGTCAATCCTCCTCTACCACTGCCCTTGGGTTCCGGACACCTTGGCAGGACAGAGCGACGCATAATGGCGTCAATATCCGAACCATTCCTCCTGCATTCCTACGCCGTGCCTTCAGCTGCTGGTCCTTCGAGCTGCAGAGGGCTGCCCCATGTGCAAGCCAATGCTAGATGGGGAGATGCCGCTGAGGTCACTGTGACCGTACAGGGCGATGGCATACATACAATCGACGTGAGCACTTTGTTATGCATCTGGTACTGCTGCTGAGGAACGAGGCAGCGGTCATCCCTCCACGCAGTCTCGTCGTACACACTCGGGCCGTCGACTTTCTTCCAGTCTGCTGCTGTAAGTCGGGTTGGCAAAGGGGGGAAACGCGCGACATACGTTTCCATTGCGACAGCCTCGGATATCAAAGATAATGGGAAGACCGCTTGGGTGTGGCCGGAAGGCAGCGAGGATACTGCATCCAGGAAAAGTATCGAGGTGAGTTATCGCACGGGGACGTCCAAAGTCACCGCCCCTTAATTTGACTGCAGCTCTCGTATCCGGCACAAGACTTCCTTTTTCCAACTTCTCTTCCGGATCAAGTGGTGATCGTCTCCCCCGACGGTAGCCTAACACTGGCAGCTTCCAATCTTGACCCCATCCAAGATTTGTCGCCGCCATTCACAATAACCGGGCGTGCGAAGAACTTCATATTTCCAAAACAACTTCAAACAGTCGGAACGACACCTGGAAGCACACATCAAGCTGTTCTGCTGTCGTTCTTCGGAAATGAGGAGGGAAAGTTCGGTGTACGCGTAGTGCGAGTGAGTGAAAAAAAGCTGACGGAGGTCGGTTGGGTGCAACTGGATGACATCAAAGTGCGTCTTCAGCGTCCCATCTGTAATTGTTGCTGATCGGTCACGTTCGTAGGTAAATGATGTTTTCAGTGTTTCTTGTGAGGCTGGAGGCAACGCGAGTGTCCTGGGTAAGCTCGTACCTCCGACAGGACAATGTACTTTGGCTAACACCGACCCAAGTATCGTCTGGCCAGTGCTTCTCTTTCCAAATTTCGGCAACGTCATCTGTATCCTACTCGTCGTCCTCCGCACCCATCAACACATCCGTGTCCAAATCATCATTAGAGGCTCCACAAGCATCGCTTCTCTCCCTAATGTCAACTCACATGCTACTTGCAACCGCATCGCCATCATCACGCCAAATACAACTTGACCTCTGGGACACACGATACCCCGTGCAACTCGCATCATATTCCATGGCTCTACCCGCAAATCTGCCGGAAAAGTTTGCCTTGTACCTGTCACATGCCACCAGCGGCCAAGCCCTCATTACCCTCACGTGTCCATTAGGAGCGAAGAAAGGCGACAGCAAAACCCGCTCATCGATCTTCATCGTTCCATACTTCGTGCCTCACACGTCTTCCCTGATAAATGCACTTGGACGTCTACAAGTCTCCGAACCGCAAGCATCTCAAGGCGACTCGGCTCTTTCGGATGCGGAACGAGGTCTTGTTAGGAAGGTTGGCGAGGCGCTCGGGAGTGGTGCTTCGGACGAGGCGCAGAAGACGTTCATGGACTGGGTCAACCTTCAGCCACAGGCTACCAGCAACGGCGTCCATGCTGGAGTGGAACAGGAAGACAAGTCGGACGAGGAAGGGGCCAATGGTGTGAATGGGGTGCTGAATGAAGACTCTGATGAGGCGACGCTCACGAACAGCCGAGAAGTCAACGGCGCATCAAGGCCGAAGCCTAACGGGGCTGCATTCAAAAAGAAGGCACTGCTACACCTTCCCACGGCTCTCGTCGAGCAGCTACTCGATACCCTGCTTGTGCCCCCCCAGCCGTCGACAGACGCACACTCCTTCATCCTGCGCTTCCTCATGCGGAAAGGGCTCGTGTCGTACAGCATGGTCAAGGGCGAGCAAAAGCTGCTCGACGTCCTGCTAGAGCGGGGCGACTGGCCAGGTGTAGTCTCAGCGCTGCAAGGCGTCGTCGACATCCCAGAATCGGCCGTCGTCCGGGTGCTTCTAGTCGGCTTAAAAGACACGGGCGCTGCACCACCCTTGCCTCTGCCAAACGTGGTAGCTGCGGTGCTGGCAGCTCCCGTGACACGGCCAGCACTGCGCCTCGCGCTGAAAGAACAGCTGAAGGACATCGCCGACGTGTGCCGCGTACTGGAGGTGCTTCAGGGCTGGCTGGTACAGAGTGGGTTACGCGGGTTTGAGTTGGACGCCCAGGGCGCCGGAGTGGTGGAAGTGGATTTCCGGCCGAAGCCCCGGATAGACGCGGTATGTGCGCATACATTCGTTTGACATACCTGCTAATTGACTTCTGGCAGATACTTTCATTTGCAGAGACACTCATCGACACCTACTTTATCTCACTCTTGCAGCATCCACCGGCTCGCCCGATCTTACGAGAGCTCTCCTCTTTGCTCGCCCCACAGCTAACGCTCGCGACGCACCTAGAGCGCCTGCGTGGCCCGCTCGAAGTGTTCGCAAAGCGCAAGCGCCTGCAGAAGCAGTCCGGCCGGACCAAGGCTGCCGTGTCACGGTTCGAGGAGGGCCGGCGGCGGAAGCGCGCACAGGAAGAGGTGGAACTGCAGGTTGGCCTGTACCAGGTGGAGGAGTTCTTCTTCTAGTTGGCTCGGATGTGCAGTAGGATAGTGTACATACACCTGTTTACTGCATGTGCCAATGTGACAGGGCCTCCGCGATCGTCTTCATCCTCATTCGATGCCACCTTCACGACTTTGACGCAGCGCGTCTCATAATATGAAGTTGCGTCCTTTGCCCCTTCTACCGCCGGCGAACAATGTTCAATAACACATTCACTTCGATCCGCCCGCACGGCTTACGTACACGCCTTCTCACGCCCGGTATGAGTATGCCTCCTTGTTTCCCTCATCGCATGGGGCTCGATACTCAAAAGTACACTGAGCACATGCGTGACGCACTGAACGTCAATCGCGATCTTTCGTATCGCCCGTGTCGGGCGCACCTCCACGCCGAACGAACTCAAATTGACACAAGGAAGGGAATTGAAAGGTGCCGCGCGGCTGGTCCCGGTTCTCAGCGCAACCGCACGGCCGCTGAATGAGGAGCAGCGAAACGCACTGGCAGCCTGTCCGATCCCCGTGCTGCCCACTGGCGTATTCAGCAACCCCAACCCAGCTCGGGAGACAAAATGAATGCGTGATGCGTGTGGCAGGCAGCTGACAGCGCGCAAACCGGGCAAGGGCTGACGCGCTCGTCAGCGTGGATCGGGCAGGGCACGGGCATCGACGGGGCGGTTTTTTTGCGGGAGCTATTCCGGGACATTGAGAGCCTGAGCCCCTGACGTGTGCGAGGCGACGGTTCTCTCACCAAGAGAGCGTGAGCGTGAAATTGAGAACGCTGGGTTCCGCGAGGAGTGTTTTGCGGAAATGTTGGAGCTGGTGCGGGAGCGGGAGCGCCGGCGATGACCACGTCAGAACTTCTGAAGCAAACGCATCGCGCCGCACAAGTTCGAATTCCTGAGGCACCGAAGCCTTCAAAATTAGGATTCGCCGCGTGGGAGCTTCCTTGAGGCCACAGCCAGCAGAACCGTCGCCTCGCGCGCTCCTCGCCCCCGCGCGAGAGGATCGCTAGAGATCCCCATCTATCGCTGATGCGCCCGATCAAAATATCATGAATCCCTTGATCGCCGGCGCACAGACTCCGTTCTCTCGGGCCGGCTCGAGCGTGCCGGGCCTAAAGAGGAAAGGGCCGACCGGGGTTTGAGGTTGCCACGTACGAGTTGCGCTGGAGTGCTATTACCCGAGTGAGGAGCGTCTTACGACTCAAAGATGTTCTGGGCGAGAGATACTCCAGACGTGGGAGGCGGCGCGTGTGAGCCGGGAAATGGCCACGCGCGGGCCACGCTATTGGACAAAGGCGCACATTTGAGCACACCAGGTGCAGCGCGCGGCCAGAAAGGAAGCGGCGATTCGGAACTGGCCCAACCGGCGTCCGGTTCGCACGAATAGGCTGTTTTTATCAGACGGGGTATGTGAAGCTCGGGGTGCACGGGAGTCAGCATGGTGAGCCCGGGTACCCTAGGGAGACACTCGGCGGCCGGGAACAAGCGAAACAGTGAGCAACCGTTCTGTTTTTCCAAGTGCGAAACAGATCGTGAGACGAACTTTCGAAAGGGCCTGCCGCGAACGCGTTGGGATGGCAACCGAGGTCGCTCGGCGGTGGGCGGCAGGTCGCAGAATGGGATCACCACAAAGGTGGATTGCGCAAACCAGGATTGTGCGTGACGATCGCTGGCTGCGAGTTCCCGAGACGCCTAGAAGGCTGAGAGGCGAACGAGTCGTTAGGCTTACCGGGTTAGGGTCCCAATTCCAAGGCACGCGTGCGCGGCGGCCGTGCCAGACCCGGACCCGATCGTGATGCCGTTTTGGGGCGCTTTAGACAGGCTTGGGGGTATCCTTGTCTATTTCCCTTTTTGGGTAGGTCGGGATGAGGGACTAAATAAGGGAATGTACGCACGGATCGCGCTTGACCCGGGGGTGTCGGGTGCCCCTTGGGAGAGCGGGAGCAGTGGAGCACGTGAGGGTGTTGCGGAGATCTCGATGCGGAGGCAGGGGCGGGGATGGCATGCCATCGTGTCCGATCGGGTGTGGCTATTCAAGCGACGCTAAAGTTGAAATGGAGAGTTATGTTTTGGGTGGTTTGGCCATCGATCCCTGAGTGCGGCCCCGATCGCGAGGGACGGCGGAGATGGAGAGGGGTGGCAGTGGGTGACGATGTGTTGCCCTCTGGCTGACGATGATCGAGATGCCAGCTCAGCCTCAGTGCCGCGCGAGCGGGGTGTGACTGCCCCAGGGCGCCGGCACCGCGCCCGATCACTCTGCAGTCCGAATAATTCTCCTTCCCCCCGCCGTCTCAGGCCATCATACTGTATCCCCGTGTCCCCCCTTGATCCAGGACGAGCACACGATGGCCATCGTACAATAGGAACAGAAGCGGGCATATACACACCGGGCGACCAACTGCAGTCAGATGCATTCGGCCCTCCCTCGCCTCCAAGACTGACTGACACCTTTCCCCCTCGCGACATCCGCTACAAGCACGCTCACAACCGCTCAGTCGATCTGTCTCGCTCCGAGCACATCCTCCTCCCCTACCAAGCCCGGACCCCGCTCCCATATCCCGAAATGCAAGAGGGACATAAAGAACCCGCAGAGCCCGATGGCGGCCCCCCTTCTCCTCGCCGCGGTCCATCCCCTCGCCGCTCACAAACCCCTCCACCGCCCTCGCCGTCCAGGACACCCGACCCCGACCGCCCAGAGCAGGCAAATCTCCCCGGGCCATCCCGCCCAATGTCAATCTACAACCCACTCTCCACCACCTTCCCAGAGGCCGTCGCCGGGCCCAGCTCTCCCACCGGCACCCCGTCAAAGGGCAAAGCGCGACGCCGCACCCGCTCCCTCACTCCCACAGCAAGCAGGAAACGCTCAGCAGAGGAAGTGATCACCCCTCCTCGGCCGGACGGTCCGCCGCTCGTGTACCCGCACGCGCCTGCCCCGCCAGCCCGGCGCGCAGTCGCGGCGTCCCACCTCCTCCCTTTGCTCTCATGCCCTTGCTGCCCGCCCGGCTCCCTCCTGCGAGCACCCACAACCCTCCTATGCGGGCACACAGTCTGCTCAGCACACGTCACCTCATCCCCCGGCTCGCCCCCACCCCCACAGCGAGGCCCAACCGCACCACCGACACTCCCTACCTGCCCCGTGCCAACCTGCGTACGCGCCGCCTCCCGCGTGCGCTCGCTCGACCCCCCGCCCGGCGCCTCCAGCGCACCAGTCACATTCTACCCCACCCCGCGTATGGACGCATTCCTCAACGGCGGGCCGAGCGGGACGGTCATACGTGTTCCGCACCCGAGGGTGGACACGTCTGTCAGCAGCCTGATGGGCATCATCCACCGCGCGGCGGGGGAGGAGGAGGCGCAGCGGGCCAGGGAGGCCGAGGGCGTCGTAGAGGGGTTCGCGGACGAGGACGGGTCGAGCGACGAGGAGCCGGTTGAGGACGGCACACCCGCTGATACGCCCTCGCCCCGCACGGCGAGGCCGAGGAAACGGCCGAGGAGGGGGACGCTCCTCCCCCCGCGGGCGCCTGCGGCTGCTGCTGCTGCTGCTGCTTCTGCGCCGGGGGACGGGGAGGCGGACATGACCCCGCTCGAGAAGGAGCTTATGGGCGAGCTACTGTGCTCCATGTGCTACCTCCTCCTATACGAGCCTGTAACGACGCCCTGCCAGCATGTGCGTTTCCCGCTTCTATCTGCGCGTACGGGATGATCTAACGCTCTGTGACAGACGTTCTGTGCAAAGTGCTTGCAGAGGAGCTTGGATCATGGGACCGCCTGCCCGCTCTGCAGGGAGGAGATGCCGGGGTTCTCGTACCACCAGGATCATCCGAATAACAAGACTATCCTGACTATCAGTGCGTGTCCACGGAGCTCATGCCATACAAAGCACAAGCTAATCCCGTTGCAGTCCTCACCGCCTTCCCCGAGGGGTACATCGAGCGCCGTGTGCAGCTGGAGCAAGAAGCGCGCAACTCGCGACTGGACACGCCGATATTCTACCCGCTCCTCGCCTTCCCCGGCATGCCCACCATGCTGCACCTCTTTGAGCCTCGCTACAGGCTCATGCTCCGCCGGGTGATGGAGGACAAGAGCTACCGATTCGGGGCGATCGCCCAGTCCCGCACGCACTCGGAGGGAATGGAGTACGGAACGATGATGGAGATTCGCTCTGTGCAGATGTTCCCCGACGGGCGGTCGATGCTCGAGACGGTCGGCACGTGGCGGTTCAGGATCGTCGAGCGTGGGTATCTGGACGGGTACATCGTCGGCAAGATTGAGAGGATTGACGATTATCCCGCGGAGGTCGAGGCGGAGGTAGAGAAGAGCGCTTTGCCCTTCACCCCCACGCCCATCCGGCGCAGCCCGGGGAGCACAGAGCTCCCAGCAACAATCAGCATCTCCGAGTCCACGCCCCTCCTGGCGGAAGTGGCCAACCCGACGATCGACGAGCTCATGGTGAAGTGTCACGCGTTCGTCGACACCCTGCGGAGCGGCAGCGCCCCCTGGGTCGTGCAGCGGCTGGATACGACGTATGGGGACGCGCCTGCGGACCCGTCCGCCTACTCATTCTGGATCGCAGCTGTACGTCCCCTCCCCTCCTTCCCCGCAATCGTCGAGTATCCCCATTCACACCCCAGATTCTGCAGATAATGCCAATAGACGAAGCGGAGAAGGCCAAGCTGCTCCCTATCCGCTCCACCCGCCTAAGGCTGACGCTAATCGTACACTGGATCGAGCAGCTGTCCAACAACTGGTGGTTCTCGAACGGATGTGTGGTCGCATGACTATCCCGCGCGGCACGGGCAACCGCCCCAGCCGCAGGTAGCCCAGCGCGTTGAGCTGCGACTGGCTGACCGCTCCGATCTGTCTCTTTGGTATGCCAGTCTTCGCTCATGGTCCTGGCCAGGGATCGCTGACCATGTGACGTCCAGTTACTCATCTAAACGTTTCTTCGGTATCCGATGTGCTCGTGGCCTCCGCATACACTTTGCCAACATCTGCCCACCATTTCGCCTGGATCTCGATCTCGATCCGTCTCCCGCCTCACCTCGACCAGAATCTACCCACATTGTACACTTGCCGCATGCATCGCTTGCCCCTTCCCCCAAGGCCAATCGTCGATCTGTACACGCCATTAATTACATGCCAAATCTTTCGTTCCTCATCATTTGTGTTAATTCTCTCTGCACGCTCTGATGCCCTACACAATTTCTCGTTTTACCCAGCCCTGTGCACGCCAATCATTTCTCAACGTCCTTTCGGGTCATCTTGTATCGATATGGGTCCGCTTTCCCAGAGTCGGTTAAAACCGCTTGATTCTCGCCCTCTGCCTTCTTCCTCCCCACTCTTCTTCTTTCTCCAATCGAGCCGAACCATGCGTGCACTGCAATGAACTTTCCCCTTCCAACTCTTGGGTTTTCTCGCGCCTCACAACCTCTAATGGGTCTCTCACGTGTCGTGTAAAACGCCTCTCTGTTCGGGTTTTCCCTAGCTGAGCCTTGCGTCATAATGCCTACATTAATGAACCCTATACACTCTGAACCCTTAGACCCCTGCACTCCGCCAGAACCCCCTAAGTTGTGGCATACCGATCCTGGCCGGATCGGACAGTGGCAGAATAGCGGTCCGATCCCCACCTTCGCGGGTCCAAGATGACACCCTTACTCGGCGTCAGATCGACGCCATCAAAGCTCTAGGATCACGTTACGTGCGCCAGCCCTCAAGCTTCCGGCATGCGGTATGTAACGAAGATGGTGCTCAGGGATAGTGTATTGCGATGCGAGAGAGGAGAGAGACTTCAAGCGACCCAAGGAAACGGTACGATCCGATCGTGACCGTCAGGCGGGGCGAGCATGGCCCCAGCCTCCCGGTGTAGGGAGATGTAGGTACAGCTTGCAGAGGGAAAGGGTCTTACTTCTTCATGCTGGGAAAGTTTGGGACGCCCTGCGGCCCCCCACCATCGGACGCCAAGAGCTTTTGTGTTTTGGACGGGCGGTTATCTTCCCTCTTTTGGACTTCCAGGGAATGTGGCGACAAATACTTGCCCGATATGGTAACTTTCGCTTAAGCTCACGCTCCGCAGCGGTGCCTTGGCAGACTGAAGGCATCGTATTTCGATCGGCAACACTCAGGATACTGAGACTCGAGCTCAGGGTAGCAGAGATGTTGCCTATGTGGGGTATTTGCCGAGGACGACGCTGTTCGTCTTCTCAAGACATGATGTTTCGGCCTTACTCGCCTGCTGTCGTCCCAAACTGGTGGCTCCCTGTGTGGCTGGAGTCCAATGTGACTTCCATAGTGTGGAGCGCAAAGAACTGTGTGCTGAGAATCATGAAGAGCCACAACGCCAATCGTGGCTGGTTGTGTCTCGTAGCTCAGTTTGTGATCTAGACTAGTTGACCACTCACGCCATTTCTGAAAGTGGCCCTGCTCAAGGACCAATCAGATCTCCTCACAGCTGCTTACCGCAGGATCCTTAATATCTCAACGATTGCGTGAGACTGAGTAACGGTATACCGAGCCTAGCGGCATATTTAATAGCTCAGCGGTAGTCAGCGATGTACTGCCGACTGCTGCCAAGTGAAAAGCGAAAGAATGCGTGTGATTCTGCAGCGCAGACATTGGGCAAGCTGCTTCACATACGTGCATGGTTCTGCAGAGCCTGCTGCCAACGGGACGCAGACAGCGTGATCGAGGCGACGGTACTCCCGGTCAACGAACTGGGCTCGATGTCTTGTTCCAAACGCAGGTTCCGATCAATTCGACTGATTGTAAGGTTCTCCATCCCATGCCTCAGAGACACTCCGTTCCAAGCTGATACCATGCGATGGGTTGCACACGAAAGAGGCTGACGGTCTCGACAGTAACCCAGAGGCGAAGTCCGATATGGACGAAGACGTCGATGCTGCTGCGAAGAGAAGGGCAGTTCATCTCTCTGATCACTACTGGCGATCCATCCGACGAGCGTGCCGTTGTCACCGCACTTCATCAAAGGTGATTGGGAAATGTACATTCCATTTGCTTTGAATGGATAGAGTTTCTACCGCGTTTTCCACCGTATCATGACACCACCTCCATTTAGTCGGCGGTCGTTTGCTTGCCCTGACGTCGCGCATTAGCCAAGACTGCAAGAGTGGCACAAAACACTGGCGCACCACAACCAACTCGAACGCCGTGTACAGCGACCCCGTAAGCCCAGCGGTGAAGAAGATGAGATAGGTGGCTACAAAGCATTGTTTCAGTCATGATGACTCGGACCCATGACACACATACTATAGTAGACACGGGAGCGAGGAGGAATCAGATGCACGGGGACATGGTGATTGAAGCGGTCCTGCGCGTAGGTTCAGCTTTTGACCTGAGTGAAGAGGTGCACGGAGGTAGTACCTGGAACAGCTTCTGCTTCTGGACGACGTGGTTGGGACCTGCATTGGCGTGAGCACATCCCCTTCTCCCACATCAAGGCTCGCTCTCACTGTTCGCGAAGGGAATCCAAGCACGGCTGATCCTCGTAGCCAGCATTGTTGGTGTAACTACAGAGGGCGGTGGGGGATGAGCACGACGGTGCGGGAGTGGGTTGGCTTCCTGTTATGCCCGGCGTCACTGATTGCTCCCGTCCCGCCAGGCTGCCCAATGCCTCCGCTCGACGCCGCCAATGCCGCGCCCGTCCCCGCATATATCGCCGCCTCTGCCTCCTACTAGTTGCGCACACGAGCTACAACATGGATCTTCCCACTCGTCTCGCGCAGCTGTCGTCAATCTCGGCGCAGAGGGACAAGTCGACGGCGTGCACCACGTTACTGAACGACCTTCTGTCTTCCCCGTCTACGGCTCCGGGCGTCGTTGTAGACTTCGTCGATGCGATCGTCAACCAGGATGTTGTTGGGCAGGTGATCGCTCGGCAAGCGCTGGGAGAGCTGGTCAAGAAGCTTGCAGAGGGATGTCCAGCGACTGCGGATAGGGAGAAAAAGAAGGATCTTATCCGGGGTGCGTTGGAGAAGATCCAGGCAAGGCTCGTTACTTTCGACGAATATGTTAGTGGCAAACGTCCATATGCTGTAGGACCGTTGTGACTCATCTCGACGGTAGGCATCTCAGCTACGTGAACAACTAGCTACGCTGTTTGAGCAAGAGGAAGAATGGAGCGACGCCGCCCGCGTGCTCATGGGCATGACGTTCGACTCCGGTACTCGCGTGATCGCCGACGAGGACAAGCTGCGCATCTACATCCGCATCGTGCGCCTGCTGCTAGAGGACGAGGACAGCGTGCAAGCGGAGACGTACTACAACCGCGCCGCACTTCTGTCAAACGCTACGCAAGACCGTGAGCTGCAGCTGCAGTTCAAGCTCTGCCAGGCGAGGATCTTCGACTACAGCAGGAGGTTTGCTGAGGCTGCGAGTCGGTACCACGAGCTTAGCTGGATTGGGGAGTTGGATGAGGAGGATCGGATGCAGTGCTTGTGAGTGTCGTTCTGTGACCATCTCCAAGAGCGAGGCCGACAGTCGTCTTCAGGTCCGCAGCTGTGACCTGCGCGGTTCTTGCCCCAGCCGGCCCGCAACGCTCTCGTATTCTCGCGACGTTGTATCGGGATGACCGGACTCAAGATCTTCCATCCCACACCATCCTCAGCAAAATGTTCCTCGATCATATACTCCGGCCGTCCGAAGTTGCCGGCTTCGAAGCGACCCTCAAGTCCCACCAGCTTGCCAAGATCGCCCAAAGCAGTTCGGACAAAGCGTCTACCGCTGCTGCCGCCTCGAGGGACGAGGATGTCGAGATTCAGGATGCTGATGCCGAGCCCGTAATAACTCGTACGGGACCCACGACTGTGCTGGATCGTGCGGTGCTCGAGCACAACCTGCTTTCCGCAAGCATGATATACAACAACATCACCTTCGCTGGTCTCGGATCGTTGCTCTCTTTAACGCCTGGAGCGGCGGAGACGATGGCACGGAGGATGATCGAGCAGGGCCGTCTGCGCGGATGGATAGACCAGGTGGAGCGCGTTGTTTACTTCGAAGGCGGCAAGGAGGACGAGGATGGCCAGGGCAAAGTGGGCGGCCTTGGTGAGGTTGCTGAGAAGAAAGAGGAGGAGAACATCGGAGGTGGTCGGACAAGAGTGTGGGATCGCCAGATCCGGCAGACGGCTGCGAGCGTAGAGCTGATCGTGCAGAGGTTGACCGACAAGGGATTGCTAAATAACTTGCCGCCTCTGCGTATCCAGGCATAGACATGTGTCCGAGCCATAGTGAGGGATCACTGTACACTATACATCGAATACCAGCCTTGTTGCATAGCTTGATGGTCAGTCATGTGCATACTTAGATAGAGATGGGAGATTGCTATGGATACAATATGCGAAGGTATCGATGAGTGAAGTTGCGGGCCACTGAAACCATACAATACTCATGCTGAAACATTGCCGGCCTCCTCTGCCGCAGCAGCCACAGCGGCTCGCCGTTTCTTCTCTTCCTGCCTCGCCATGTCGCGGAGCGGCTTGGTCTCGAGCTCGTGCCAATCTCCTTCTACATTCTCCATTCTAGAGAGGGATATAAGGCTTGTGGGGGGAATCACCAAAGGAAAAGACTCACTGCGTAGGGCGCTCAGGCGCGGGTGATAGGGATCTGAAGAAAGGATGATTCAATGCCTCGGCCGCCGTGATACGCTTGCGTGGGTTATATGTCAGCATTTTCAGAGAGAGATCCATCAAGCCAGGCATTTGAAGAGTGCTGTCCGCTGTTAGCCGCAGCTGGTGCAGAAAAGCTTCTGTTACTCACTCCTTCATTGTCTCCTCGAAGCGGTCCGGCTGGTGCTGCTTAGGTCGAAGCATTTCATACCATGGTAGTTCAGTTACCTCGGGCCAGTCGTCAAGATTCGGCGTGCCTTTCAGCTTGAAGATCGACTGTATCTCGTCGATCTCCGTTTCACCGCGAAAGGGTGCCGCCCTATTGAAAAGTTCCACGATGATGCATCTGGCAAACAAGTTAGACCACCTTGCTCTGCATGACTGGCCAGAACCATACCCGGCACTCCACACATCGACTTCGCCCTGATACTCGGTGGCGCCTAGGAGCAATTCCGGGGGTCGATACCATAGGGTGATGACGCGATTCGTGTAATCGAGGCGCCGGTGCTTATTATAGAACCTCGCAAGACCGAAATCTGCCAGCTTCAGTTCACCTCGCTTGGTGACCAGGATGTTCGAACCCTTCAAATCGCGGTGCAAGATGCCTCTGTGGTGCAAGTAGGCTAACCCCTCCAGCATTTGTTTCGAGAACGACTTGAGGTTCGCATCGGTGAAGCTGAAGAGCGACTGGGACAGAACTCCCAAGAGATCATGTTCCATGTACTCGAAGACCATATACACAGAGCCTAGGGTATCATTTAGTCACAATAACCCAGCTTCCAGGAGGTATAACGTGCCTTTAGACACCATCATCTCATAGAGACGAACGACATTTGGATGCCTCAGAGCCTGCAATATCTTGATTTCGCGCATTGCTGTGACCGGGAAGCCATCCTTCTCGCCTTCCATGCGAATTCGCTTCAGGGCCACAGAAACGCCAGTTCCGGGATCGGTCGCTTTGTAGACTTTGCCGAAGGTTCCCTCGCCGACGGCAATGCCAATCTGGTAGGAAATTGCAACGTCCCTGGCCCTACGATGAACCGGTGGCACAGCTCGACTTGGCTGCCGCTCTTCTGGCATTGCACGTCCAGGTGGCATGGACGGTCTGGGGGCAGCGGCGGAACGCTCGTTGCGATAGTAACCACGTTCGGGTTCGTCGTATGAATCGCGGGAACGACGGGACTGTGACGAAGCTCCGTAGTCACGGCTAGTCCGATCCTCTCGATACTCGTGATACTCGTGGTCGTCGCGGTAATGACTTCTGTTTCGTGCATGCTCCTGGTACCGATCAACAAAACGATCGTCGTATTCGCGGATCCTGGCTCGAGGCGGGCTTCTGGATGGACTTCGGTAGCGAGAAGTTTCATGGTAGTCACGTGGTGACTTGCCCCATCCACCAGGATACTCATCTCGAGGTGGATCTCGCGGGGTGCGATCATCGAGAGAAGGCTCAGGCTGTCTGTCCAATCGCCCATCGTCTTGATTATCGTTCCGTGTAGGCTCCAGTTGCTGGTCTTGTGGTTGATCGTCCTTCTTAGTTTCGGCGGCGTCACTTGCTCCGTTGGCGCGACCAGCGTCCGGGATACCGGGTCTAATGACAGCCCATCCACCCCTGGTAAGGCGCTGATCCTCCACAATACGAGGGCCGTCTTCGGGCTGCTCATCCGCAAGAGGTGAAGGTGGAAAACCGTTACTACCCCGTGGCCCGCGAGGTGGCTGCCAAACAGTTAGATAGAGTTGCGACCACAAAGGATTGCACGTACTCCGCGGGATGTCTGTCCCCTTGAGGCGGTGGGTACAACCAATTCGCTGTCCTCATCGTCTCCAGGAAAGAAGCGTCGGACGGAGCTGTTGGCGGCCCCTGGAGCCGTACCATTCCCTGTAGCAGCAGCTCGAGGACCTTTGGGAATAAGTTGGTCGCTGGCTGCACCCGAAGGTATCTGCGTTTGTCTGGGTCCAGTTGGTAATGGTCGTACGATGGTCGGTGTGATTTTCTATAAACTCATCAGACATCAGGCATGCGCATCGCCGAGAGTCTCACCACGGGTAATGCGCCGTTGAGACGATGCATGGGTTTTGGACTGCGCGGTTTTGGACTTACAAGAGAAGGGCTGCTCGAAGGCGACCGGGATCCAGAGCGGGAAGAAGATGGTGCTCGCTTTCGCTTAGAAGCTGGGTCAGACACTCGCGACACCTTCTGCATCTCGTTGACGGGGCTGCGAGTGCGACTCCTCCCTCGCTCCTCCCGCATGGTACGATCGCTTTCGTCGCGCTCCGGTTCTGGCGTACTTAGGCGAGGTCGTTTTGGAGCAGGGGACAAGGGTGACGCTGCTCGAGACGGAGACCGGCTGGCGGATTTTCGTCGTTTACGTGACTGATACTCTTTTTCGTCGTCCGACCTGCTTCTAATCAGCTTGAGAACAATCAAAGATGTACATACAACGCACCGTCGTGAGCCATTCTGAGGCTTTTCGTTTTTTCTCCCTTCCCGCTGCCTGCCCCCAGCGTCCTCAAGCCCTCTGTCCCGCTCCTTTAAGCCCCCCTCAGATTCTCTCCTCTTCTCCTTGTTCTTTTCTCTCTGTTTTTTCTTCTTCTTCTTTTTCAGTGCGGATTGAGTGTTATCATCGCGGGCTGTGTTCCCTCCCCTCTCCTTCCAGCCAGGAGCCGGCTCCCAAGACGAGTCATCGGCAGGTCTCCTATCATCACGTTTGTCCCATTGTCCAGGACGAGCTCGCTTGGAAGATCCGTCACTTCGTTCTCGCTCTCGTTCCCGGGGTGCCCAAGATGCGGTGCTAGGCTCGGGGACGTTGCGGGAGTATCGATCGTCGTAGCTCTCCTCTCGTCTCGGTGGCGGCCAATTGCTGCCATGTGGTTGTTGCGAATGCGAATAACGGTCATCCACCGGGCGTGAATATACATATGGGTCAGCACGAGCTTCAGAGTGAGCATAGTGATCGTCGGAGTGGCGGGTTTGTCCATAGCTATCACTGCGCTCCCACGCATCAATCGCTGGCGGATGGGGGGCATATGACGACTGCTCGCGGCCGCGCCATTCTCGGCGGTCATCCGGTGGATACCTAGACGCATCTGAAGGAGGCCAATAGCCAGAACCATACCCTTGAGGTGCTCGAGATGATGAGCCGGAGTCGCGGTAGTAGTGATCTTCACGGCGAGGGAACGCATCCTCTCGGTAGTACGAGTTGGGAGTTGGGCGTTGAGTGCCGTGATGCGAGTCATTAGCGCGCCATCCACTACGGTCCGCACCGTACTCGCCACGATCTACGCGCGAGTCGTAGCGATAGTCCATCCTTGATGGAGAGTCGGGGCGACGGTAGTCGCGACGGTCGTCCGAGGCGTAATGAGAAGAATGTTGTGAGGGACGGGCACCATAAGAAGTCGTTTGAGCGTTTGCCGTGATGTGTTGCTCCTCGTCTCCGCCTGTAGTGGGCACGGTCAGATATTACAACATAAGATAGTGCCTCATGAAAGCGGTTCATACCATTACGATTGTACATGTTTAGCTTGCTGTCAGAGTCATTTGAGGTAGATGTAGGATTATGCTGCCAAGCGCTGGTTTCGCGCCGCTCGATGTGGTGGTCGCCAGAGCCTCCGTTGGTGTCACTGTGTCCGCTCGCTCTTCGCTTCTTCCCCATCACGAAGGAATTCGCTCCTTGCCACACCGCACCTTGCACACTTTAATTCAGGGCGAAGGAACGCCACAGACAAAGCTACGCGAATGTGCAGTACTCACTGTCAGTAGAGTGTCGACAGCGCGGTTTTTCCCGACTCTTGCAAGCCCCGATATGTGCTAGGTAGATGGAGGGCCCACCGGTCACGCCCACCGGTCACACGCGCCTCTCAGAAGCTGATGCAGATTCTCCCAAGACGATCGGGTTTAGGAACTCCTCTGGTCGCTCTGTCGAAGGCCGTACTTTCTGCTGTGGTCAAAATCACATCTTTGATACTTGGGGCTTCTTCATTTGGAACTGATAGGGGCTGCACAGGCGGCACACATGGCTTCCCAGACGTACGGAGAAGCACTCCTTATCGGCAGCACGTACCAGTATGGCAGGCAGAATGGCAAAAGTCGGCACGCAGGGCTCTGTGAAGTGCCCTTTCCCTTCTGCCCAGGATTGCAGTTCGTATTACGAAGCATGGCGGTTAATAGAACATGGAATGAGGGTATACAAATACATATGTGGGTACTACTAGTACACTGATCGTGGAGCACCAAAGCCTGCGTAGACCACGGACGAATATTATTGAACATGGCATTCCCGTTCCGTATCTTCGTTGATCACTATGTTGCGACCGCCCCTCGCTGCATACATTTGAATGAGGACATCCATTAACGGCACCGCCGGTGCGTTCGCTTGGGCCTCCGCGCGTTGCGTGTTTTGACGAATGATACTCTCCGCAGAGGAGATCTTTGAGTATTTGCGCTCGGTACCCGATGGTACAGGTGAGAAGATCTGGTAATTGAATTACATCAGAAGGGCCGCAAGAGTGTTGGATCATCCTAACATTACCTTGACGGTATGGTCGATACCACTGACAGCCACCATCGGCAGGAATGGATGTTGCTCAATAACATTCACGACTGACCCGTCACCCTCGTAAATGCCCTCGAGTCTTGATGTCTGCTTATCCCAAAGGAAGAAGCTACCGTCATCAGAGCCCGACACCACGAAGTCATCGTTCGGCCCGAGGAAATTGACTAGAAGAGGTCAAATTAGCAGCGGAAACATGACCTCACACACTACGTACCATCCTTCACCGTTTCAACATTACAGATCCCTCTGAAGGTACTCCGGGGCATGACCGTCCCGAGAGATTCGAGGTCGGACTTCAGCGTGTTGTCCATCGTTCGACTCTCCACCAACAGCTCCTCGTCGGTATCCATCAGGTCGTCGTCGTCGCCCAGGAACATGTCCATGGCAAGGTCGTCGGCGTCCAGCTCTTCCTCTTCTATATCCAACGGCATGTCTTCTGAAGGTTCTTCGAGAGTGGGATCAACGGAAGTGAGCTGACTGGGGTGTCGATCACCCTTTGAATCTGTCCGTCGTCGTTTGGGACTTCTCGGAAGAATGTTAGATCCATTGGGTGCAAAGGAAGAATCTTCGACATCGTCGTATATCGAATATAGGTAGATACCATCTCCACTGTAAGCTGTGCAACGAGTGAGAGGGGTCACATGAGCCACGCCTGAGCACGTACACAGCAATACCTCATGTCCGTTGCTTTCCGCCATTCGCGAGCCGGTAACGTGGGCGTCTCGTGCCTTTTCATAGGTTGGGATATTCCTACGGCCAAACCTGCGGACGGCTTGAGCCAGTTCATCATCGTGCGCCTTGACGCCCCACTCCTCCTTGAGCAGGCGTGGGATCATTCGACGGTCAAAAAGATGACCCTGAGTTGAAGCGTTAGCAGGCTTCTGTGAGAGTCATAATTGCGGACTCACGTAAGGTGACGAACCAGCAACAACGAAGTAAAAGGGAGTGAGGGACGAGCGAGCAATGGCGAAGAGTTGATGAGGGACCTTGATGAGCGGTGGAGGACATCCTGTCCGACAAGTGTGCGACGTCCGCAAGTCGTGTTGTCGCACAGTCCCATCTTGGGATACAGAAAGAAAGTTTGACGCCGACTCTGGGACGATTCGCTTCGTCCTGCTTTAGCGTGAGCATCTCAGCACAGTGAGAAGGGCATACCGAGACGGACCTGCGGCTATGACACCTGAACACCCTCATCCTTGGCTCGTCTCTGCTTATATCCCATGTGCGGCCATTGCCAGACCGTCCCAGTCCGGCGTCTCCTCTCGCCTTCTCGATGTCAAAGACCCGGACTTCGCTATCGCCTGCGCAGGTGGCTATGAGCGAGGAGTTCGGCAGGAATTGGGCGTTGAATATGTTGGCGGTGTGACCCGTCTCGATCACACTTCGTAGGAAAAGCTCTCCCGTGTCGTCATCAGATCTCCAAAAGCAGATTCTAACATGCGGGTAAGCTGACTGAAAGGCACTTAAGCAGAGCAGGGACGCACGTCCGGTCATCTCCGCCCGTCACCAAGGTCCGCCCATCGGTAGACCAGCTCAGCGCATTCACACAGCCCGAATGCCCATAGTCCTCGTCATTCCCTAGCACTTGCGTTCGATCTAGTGATCGCCAAAGGCTGCGCGAGCTCAACGAGGAGCTGAGGTTCCGGCGTGCCTCTCGAGGGGATTCGGGCGCAACCATCCAAGGAGGCGCGTTCAAGGGATCAAGGCCGCAATGCCACTTTGGAGTAAGTTCAAGCTGAGTAAGAAGAGAGTAGTTCAGGCGCAGATCGCTTGGCAGCCCTGAAGAGCCGCATTCGCGCGTTGGAGATGGTCGTGCAGCGGATAGTGAACTGAGGAATGCACGAGCGTATGCGGCGGGCGTCGGGCCAAGTCGGCTAATCACGATCGTGGCTGACGCCCTCACGTCACAAGGGTTCTCGCCTCACGCGAACCCGAACGTCCTTGGTCTCGTGCGCTGATGCAAACCGGGACTTCGCAGAAACAATGAAAGGCACCATCACGTCTAAATGCAGCGCATTATATGATACACAAGATCGTAAAAGATATGGAGGAAGATCATGAATCTGCCATCCGCTTAGCCGCTCGGTTCCGCTTGCTTGCCTCCTTCTTGGTCTCCGCCGGAGCTTTCTTGGGCGTGCTTGCCGCGCTGGGCACAGCAGCAGGCTTGGCAGCCTCATCCTTCTTGATGACCGGCACATCCTTCTTCTTGTTACTTCCGTGGAGAGCTTGGATCACGAACGAGCCAATCACACCGGTGACCATCATGATCGCCCAGTTAGGCAGCTTGCCAGCAGTGTCGTTGTACACAGCCAACCAAATTCCGAGGCGGCGCAAGATCCATGCTCTGGAGAACGCAATCAGCGAGGCACTATAGTCTCATTGAAAGATTCCACGCACTTGTCACCACCGGGTCCCCATGTTGATTTCCAAGGAGGGACGCTCTTCCAGAGCTCTTCCTCCATGATATCGTGGAGCTCTCTCAACTTGATTTGAGTCGGCTGGAAGAAACGGAGGTCCTTTCCACGGTGGTTCGCAATAAGGATCTGAGGGGCCCTGCGAACATCGTATTAGTTGAAAAGTACTTAGAGAGGGAGGCTTTAAACACGCACTTCCAGACCATCCACTGAGTGGTAATAACGGTCACGTTGAAATAGTCGATCGTGGCCCACTTCACATTAGGAAGGTCATTGCCATTGTCCATGGTCTCGTTGAACGCCTTGTTGAACTGCTCTTCGACGAACTTCGTTATCGCGTTGGTCTCGGGCAATGTTCTGGCATGCAATGTCAGTACAGCCTTGACAGCGCATACAAGGGGACGTACATTAGGATTAACCACACCCTATTCTCCTCCTCCTCGGGCGTAAGTTGCTCGTACTCGATGATTTCCTCCCACGTATCGTCCGTGATGGCCGTTATCCGCGGGTCCCATCTGCTATGCAATTTCGCCTCCTTTGCCTTCTCCAGGGCATAGCTGATGTTCATGCCCGTAGTCTTGTGTATGAGATCGGCGACAGGGCCGCTCCTCAGCGGGGCGGTCAACGCATCCGTCGCCATGTTTTGCAGATCAGCTACGAGCTCGAAGATGCTTTTCTTTGGAGGCGCTTCCGCAGGAGTCACGGGCTTCATGAAGTCCCCAAGGGGCACAGAGGTCGGCTTGCTGCCTGGTCGTATGCCTCGAGTTGGTGGTGGTTGGCCTGGCTTCCAACCTTCAGAGAAGTAGGCGGCATTCGCAATGGATAAGGCCGTGAAGCCGGCGACGGCTAGTGAAAGCCTCATGGTGGTGCAGGCAGGTGGGGTGGTGGAAGGAGGGGAGAAGGGAAAAGATGGACGGCGTCGCTTGCGTGTCGTGCGTGTGCTTTTGACCACCGAGGCACCGTATGGGCTGTGGGGGCCGGTCCATGTGGCCGTTATCGACAATGCGGTGGTGGCTGTGTCGGAAGCACGCGGGGTGCCTAGGTTCCCGTGGCCCCGCCCCGATCATCCCTCGTCCACGCGAAGCTTGTCAGAGCTACAGCTACCCTCGGCGCCGTTCCACAATATTGACAAGCGCTAGCGATCATTACGCCGGCCCTGAACGCTCGTCTACGCAAGATTTCTGCTCTGAACAACGGCTTGACTGGTATCCTTCTTAGGGCCTGACGGTCGTCCTGTCCTTCTCCGTACTAGTCTCACGTCGCCTGAGCAAGCCTACGGTCGCGCGCCATGATCTCTCTCGGGTGTATGGCGAAGCGCGCATTAGCGCTCGTCATATGCCTCCTGGTCAACGGCTTGTATGCCGCCCCTGCACCTGGTATGTGCCTGCATTCCTCTCAATGGCGGTGTCTGACAAGTATTCCAGGATCGGCTGCCTCATTCTATGTGCCGAACCTCCCAGGTCTGAAACAAGATTCCAGCCATCCCTTGCACATCTATGCGGGACACCTTCCATCAGTGCAGCCAACCGCGTCTCCGACAGGCAATGCCCAACCAAATCTGTATTTCATGATGCACAAGGCCCGACGCGTTGCGGACCGCGAACGCGTTATCCTGTGGTTTAACGGTGGTCCGGGATGCTCAAGCTTCGATGGTTCTATGATGGAGGTGGGGCCATGGAGGGTTGATGGGCAAGGAGGGCTGAAGCTGATTCCGAGCGGAGGGTGGGAGGAGTATGCGACTATTATCTACAGTAAGTCCTCTGAGCTGGAGCTGCTACGTATCACGCTGACACGGATTACAGTCGATCAGCCTGTCGGTACAGGCTTCTCGTACGCAAGCACCGACCAATACGTGCACGATCTCGGCGAGGTTCGCTCAGCAGCCTTTGATGTGCCGTGCAGTTCTCATTGGATGTTCATAGGCTGCCACTCAACTAATCCGTTTCATGCGCAATTTCTACGACGTGTTCCCTGAACTTGAGTTCATGGACACATGGATTGCGGGAGAGAGCTTTGCTGGGCAATACATCCCGTACTTTGGTATGCATTGATCTATCGCCTTTATTGGACACGAATTCAAGGTCTTCTCAGCGGATGCGTTCCTCAAGACCACCCTTATCAAGACACCGTTGAAGGGTATCGCAATCGGCAACGGCTGGATCGATGGCAGGACTCAGTACCCTGCATATTATGAATTCGCCAAGAAGAATAACATGATCAAACCCGAAGTGAGTTGACAGCCACTTCTGCTCCTCAGCGTTCCTAATACGTCCCGTCAGTCTGAAGCACGGATCAAGACGGAGCTGGATCGTTGCACAAAGTACTTGAATGAGACGGCCACAAATATTGTGAACATCGGCGAATGTGACGGTATTATGAATTCCATCAATCAAGGACTCATCCAATCGTATGTCTCGCGCCATAGCCTTGCGAACATTCTCTGACATGCCGTACAGCGTGAACGGAAAACAAGTTTGCCTAAACGTGTATGATATTCGGCTAGTGGATGACTTTCCGGCATGCGGCATGAACTGGCCGCCCGACCTTTCGGGAGTCTATGACTACTTGCGTGTATGTGGTCTCTCCCTGTTCCCTGATGCACGCTGATAGAGCGATAGCGCGACGATGTCATCAACGCGTTGCATGCGCAAGCAAAAACAGAAGCTTGGGTCGAATGTAATGGCCGTGTCAGCCAACAGTTGACTTTGATGAACTCCCCGTCATCCATCACACTGTTCCCGCATATCCTGGAGCAGATTCCGATCATGTTGTTTGCGGGAGATCAGGACTTCATCTGCAACCATGTCGGCCAGGAGAGGATGGTCGAGGCGTTGAATTGGAATGGTGCTAAAGGACTTGGGGTACGTCATATCGCTGCATAGTATGCTCCATAGCCTAATATCGGGCCACGTAGGACGCCGAGACCTACGATTGGGACGTGAATGGCACTTACGCCGGCACATGGGTGACTGCACGCAATCTCACATATGTCAAGATAGCCCAAGCTTCGCACATGGTCGGTTTTGATGTGCCGATAGTCGCGCACGATATGATACTGCGGTTCATGGGTGTTGACTTCCACGCCTTGTCCGGCGGTTCTGCAAGTATCCCCAGTAGCGTTGGCGGAGTTAGCAAGCCTGGCATCATCTTTGACGACTCACCGGTTTCCACCTCTCCTTCCTCCGGCGGCCGCAATTCCCAAACTGATCCCAATGTCTGGCGATGTGAGTTGCTGCAGCTGCCCTACCTGAGCGCCAACTGACCCTTGTAATAGCGTATTACAACTCGGGCACAACTGCGCTGGTCTTCCTCTTGATCGTGCTGGGCATTGTGGCGATTGTGTACATCGCTCGCAGGCGGAGACGATATGGACTGCTCCCCAAAACATCTGCGTATACAGATCATGTTGATCTCGAAGAGCGCGTACCGTTGAGCACCAACGAAGACGCTGAGGTATCGTCGAGGGATTTGCCAAACGGCGCGCAAAAGCGGTTGAATGGAGGTGCCCCTACGCCGCCTCAACAGCAAACAGAACCGATATTTGACCTTGGTGAGGAAGAAGAGGATCAGGAGACGCCGCGCACATCCCAGCATTGATTTAGATATAACCGTTTCATTCATCATATACCTAATCCAAAATGCGTTGAGGGCAATAAGATGTTGTATTAGTCGAGGGAAGGAATGAGAAGCCAGCAAACAGTTGCCAGTTTCAGTGGGTTGTAGGTCTCATGGTTTCTCTGAATAGTCAACGTCACATAGTGACTCAGAACAGATATAGAATATAAGACCCAGCACCGACCGACTTGTATCACGTGCCCTCTCCCCAATCCACCGAATCCGGAGACTCAAAGCGCAAAGGAGATGCAAACGGGCACGCGAACGAGCAGGACGGCGTCAGTCAAAGATCCCCAAAAGGATGCTGCGCGGGCAGCTCCTCCTGATAGTGAAATATACGCCATCGCTGGTGTGAGCCAGCTGCCTACTTGAGGCTGGCGCTTCGAGTGTACAGGAGGACAGTAAGGAAAAGAAAGGCATACGCGCGGCATCGAAATTTTATACGGAACCCGGTGGCGCACGGACCTTTTCGTGACGCGACGCGCCTGATTTATTTCAGACGCTCGCCGACACGCGTCTTGTGCTCCTCGCCTTCGCACAGTTCAGTTGACGATCATCGAACGCATACACCTGGCTTTCCCAAGCTCACCGCGCTTTTCCGTCACACCAACTCATCGCATTTGTCTTTCTGACCTGTTCGCACAATATGGGGGAAGAGAAAGTGAAGACAACGAAGTCTCTGAAACGCTCTCGTACCGCTCAAGATGTAGAGATGGTTCTGCCGTTTCTGGCACTTGTGCTAAACCCCCTTTAGATGGTAACCGATGCGCCTACTCCAAAGCGCACCGCTCTCACTCCTGCTGACAACTCCGCCAAACGTGTCTCTACCAAGTTTCGTGCTCCTGCGTTCACTCGACCCGGTGCTGCACCCACTTCTCCTGCTCCTCCGTCATCTGAATCCACTGCGGTCGATGCCACCGAAACTCCAGTCAAGACCACACACAAGAAAGCCATCACTGAGAAGGGAAAAGGGAAAGATCCTGAGCCTACACCTGGTAAAGCGAAGGAGAACATGTCGAGTGCCGCCAAGCAGCATAAGCGTGCTATCAATGCACCCTTTGTACCACCGAAGATAAAGAACCCGGCTGCTGCTATCGCATCATCCTCCACAGCCGTTGTAGCTAGGATCTCATCTTTCGGTCCTCCCCCGGAACTTTCGCTAGTTGAGAAGCGTGACCTGCTTAAGCGTGCCGCTCGCGTTACCAAAGAAGACGACGTTACGCGCGAGCTGATCACCAAATGGCGGGCTGCGGGACGTGAAGTGGCTACCGACCTATACAAGCTCGTCTCGGAGTCTGGCATGCTGGAAGTGATTGAGGAATCTAAGAAGAAACAGTCGGAAGAGAAGAATAATGGCGGCTTCGGCGGTGGTAGTTGGGGCTTCGGGCTCCGCATACAATCACGTTTCGAGACTAGCTGGGGATGGATGGACCCGCAGACCAAGCCTGAAAGCGGATGGGGATGGGCCAGTGTCAATGAACATATGTCCGAGGGCGAAGGTCGCGAAGCAGAATACGCAGAAGAAGATAACGAGGATCGAGAGGAAGAACTGCCTTCGGCTGAAAGACTCAAGAAAGACCTCGAGGTCGCGCTGAACCAGCCATACAAGAAGAGGGAGTCGCTCCTACCTCTTGGCGGCTCGGATGCCTATTACGACGCTGCAGGGGAGGCGGCCATCCGTGCGCAGATCGAAGCACTTGAAACTAAGGAGGAAAAGAAGTCCTGGGGAGTGGGACGCATGCTGGATGAGTTCGGTATCCCGCAGACACTGTTTGGGTGGGATGACGAGACTGAGGACTGGAAAGATGAGGACTAGACGCATTACCATGGAGACTCGGCACTGGTGCTCACTTCTGGCTGTTATTATGCTTATCGCCACCACTGTATTCTTTGCACGCAGAAGGTTGTATGATGCTGTGTATAATACCATAATTGAACGGTTGAACGTGAGATGGAAGGTATGTATTGTGCGGGTCCTATGATACATTGCGGTGACAGAACTACAGAGCATAGTGCGGCGGAGTGGGCGGGGGCTTGTGTGCATGGGAAACAAACAGAAGAAAGGGCATTAAAAGGAGGGGCAGGGGTGTAATCCAACGTCGAACAGGCACGGCCCGGAGCATATGGCAATACAAACGAATAAAAAGAATCATTTTATGACGACCTTGTGCGTCTGCTTGGAACCGACAGTCTCCGTCGCTATCTTGAAGCCCAGCTTCTTCATGATAGCCAGCAGCGCGTCGCGCTGAACGGGCTTGGACAGGGAGCTGGCAAAGAGGTCGGCATTGATGGACGGATCAAGCGCACTGTACGCGCTAACAGCAATGACTGGAGTCATCTTGTTCTTGTTATTGGTGCCTTTGATGAACTTTGCGGCCATCTCGCCATCCAGTATGGGCATTTGGAAATCCATGAGAATGCAGTCAAATTCTGCAAGACTGTCAGCTAAGTGAACAAGAGAACAGAGGATGTATGCTTACGAATTTCGCTGCAAGCGGCCAATATCGCCTCGTATCCGTCAGATACCAACACACAACGGCATCCCAGACGTGTCAGGAGAATTTCCTGAACCTTCTGAGATATCACGTTGTCTTCAGCCAGCAGGCAGACCACGGTGCGATCCAGTTTGGCGTCGCTGCCCCGTCTCATCTCATGGGAGCCAACGGAGGTCGCAGGTGTGCCAACTTCCATGGCTGGAGGCTGCCAAGAACCAGTGCCTTCAGTTCCAGACGTATGATCTCCACCGCTTGAGACGGACGCAGTACGTAAACGACTTGGCATCGAGTTCCTTCGTATGCCATCGTCGTGCTGGGTTTTGAAGCGCTCCAACACACCATGCTCGGATGGTCGGCGTACATGCCCAGGGCTTCCACCTCCGGGTGTGATGGGTGGGAAGGTACCCCTCGAAGGTGTGGATGCGATGGACGAAGTTGAGGTGGAGGGCGACGGTGGGCTGGTCACACCCTTTGGATCAACAGAAATGCCCATGCCGATGGTCGGCTTGGTTCGGAGTCGCTGTGAGATGCTGCCTCGCCTGCCGTGCAACGTCATCAGAGGCAAACTTCCTGGGCCCTGCAATGGGCTTTCCGCTTTCAGTTTCTTGATCACATCGTCGTTGGCCTGCTTCAGGACTGGCAGGTTCTTGAAGCTGAAAGCACCAAAATCGTCAATAGCAGGAGACAGTCCCGGGTCTGGCGTGTCCATGGGGTGGGTCGAGCCGGGTCGAAGTGAGAGCCTTTCGGCCCTAGGGCTGCTATCCGCAGACTCCGCCAGGGGAGCGGGCTCTTCCTCTTGGAAGAACTGTAGGTGTGCTCCGCGGGGATCAAAGTAATCCGTCGACTCGGGGTCCGTGATCTGAGGTACGAATTGCGCAGGCTGAGCGGTTAGATGATCCCAATCGATGCCTCTCAGCCAAGGATGTGCCTTCACTTCTTCTGTGCCCTTGCTGCCCAAGCGTTTCGAAGGGTCGGTGCACATGAGTCGCTCCATGAAGTCCCTGGCCTCCTTGCTATAATCGACATGCTCCTCGTACCACTCGATACGCCGAGAAATGATGTTATCGAAGACCTGAGCTGGACTGTCCGCATGGAAAGGAGGAAGTCCGTACAAAAACTCGTAAGTTACGACGCCAAGCGCCCACCAATCGACAGCTTTGTCGTCTTCGCTCGTGGCCAAAATGGTCTCAGGTGCTAGGTAATCCGGCGTCCCAACAAACTTCGCTTCGCCAGGTGGGGTCCCGCCGCCGACATTGTAAGCCCTTAAGTCGCTTGTGAGCTCCGAGGCGAAAGACTGTTGAGGACTTTCCGACGCAAGAGTCACTCCCTTGTTGAACAGACCGGAGATGCTCTCGGAACCGCTGGACTCGCTCACGTCGTCCGCAGTGGAAAGATGCGAGGTAGACAGGCCGCGAGTGAAGTACGAGGCTCCAAATGAGCCTGGTGTGTCCACGGGAACATCCGGAGGTGGGGATATGACACTGGAGTCCACAGAACCTTGACGGGATGGGAAACCACTCCTCGGAGCTCTGCCGCGATTGTTCGCAGAGCCGCGCCGATTTGCGAAGGCTCGTCCGTCACGAGCTTGGCGGCCAAAAAGACCAATGCGGCTCAAACCGAAGTCAGTAAGCTTCAGGTGTCCACGAGAGTCAATGAGAAGATTGTCCGGCTTTAGGTCTCGATGGACGATGTCGCGGACATGAATATTCTCCAGGCCGAGGATAACCTCGGCAACATAGGTCTTTGCCCAATCTTCAGGAAGAGCGCCAATTGTCTTGATGAGCGCGGCACAATCCCCTCCGTTGAGATACTCCATCACCAAGTACAGGTAGTCCTTGTTCTGGAACGTAAAGAAGAGCTTCACGACAAAAGGCGAATCGGCCTGTTGCATAAGAATTGTGCGCTCAGCTTTGACATTCGTCACTTGATTCTTGGCAATCATATCTGCCTTCTTCAGCACCTTGATGGCATAGTAGTCGCCAGTCGACTTCTTCTTGGACAGATATACAGATCCGAAGGCACCTTTGGAGATAGGTTTGATGATCTCAAAGTCCCGGATCGACGAAGGTGTGGTCTTGGAGGTGGGAGCAATGGACGGGATTCTAGGGGAAAGAGGTGCATTGCTCATTGCTGGACTGAACGGCAACGCCGTTGATAAACGGCGATTATGCCTATTGGATTGCGTTGCATTCAGAGTTGGAGGAGGCAGGGCGATGGAGGAAGGCGCAGCGGATGGAACCGTTGGTGAGAATGGTGGAGTGACCATAACTGTCGGTTCAGGCAAAATACTGACAGTAGCGCGACGCGCATGTAACGAGGTCATTGTCGCCGGCGCTCCAGTGGGAGAACCCCAGGTCATTTGCAGGGAAGACTGTGCTCCCGTGGAAGCCGACGGGGCCGCTTCCGAAAGTGAATGATCATCGGACTCGCGATGAGCCAAAATAGGTGTGGTGAATGCAAGTGGCGACGGAACCAAAGGAGATGTGGTGAGAGGTGAGATGGGATGGGGAGACGCAGTGTGTAATGCAGCAGCTGAGAGGTACGGTGATGAAAGACTTGATAGGCTGGCGGGAGGAGATGGCGATATCGCTGGAGGTGAGAATACCGACCCGAAGTTGCTCGAACTCTGAATCGAGGGCAGAGCAAGTGATGACGGAGCTTCGAACAAGATCGGTGAGGGCGCTACCATTGTTGGCTGCTCGGTGGGCGGAGACGAGGATCCTTTAGCGCCATCGTTCTCACTGTCCGAAGATTCACTGTCGGCATCATCCCCAGCCTGGGACTCCAGTTCCTGTAGAGTTTGCTCCACTTTTTCTTCCCACTCATGGCGCACCTTCTCCGAATAGATGAGCGTGTTCATCATCCGCTTGATATATTCGACCTTGGTGTGCATCAGAGTTTCGGCGTCCTGCACGAGCTGAGCCAATGCGGGATCGTCTGTTTGTGGTTTCTGCCACTTGTTGACAAGGGCAACTTGCTCCTCACTCTGAGGAGTGAGGAACGGTCGACGTTCGAGGGGCACATTCGGCGCATCCTCGTTCACAGCGGGCATGTCAACCTCACGGGCGGCTACGAGGATCTCCAGCAAATCCTCGAGGAGCTTCCGCTGCATCCTGCGCACCGTCACGCGCTGCAACCGCGCCGAAGCACTCGTGCGAAGGCCGCCACTTTGGAGCGGACTGCTCGGAGCAGTTGTAGGCGTAAAAAGTGGTACCCCACGGTACTCCGGAAGCGAGTCCTTGAGAGGGGGAGACGGCTGAGCGGGTGGAATCACCGTGGTCGGTCCCGGAACAGGGCTAGCCTGCCCAAGCCTGTCGATGGCAGCAATCATTTGCGAGACGGTGCTGATGAGCTCTTGCAGGCTCTCGTCGCACTCGACGATGTCGGCCTCAAGCGTGTGTACTTCGTTGCATCCCTCGTTGTGCTTCTCGAAGAACCAGTCAGGAACTTGGCACTCGCAAATTCGGCAGAGAATCGTTTGAGTGTTGATAGGCCTGTCGAAAGGGAAAGGGGTGACAGGCTCCGCTTTGCCGCGCTCATGGTAAGCAACGGCCACTTGGTCCGCCTCTTCCTCTTTGCTGGTACTGTAGGCACCAACTCCCAATCCAGAGACGAGTGGCTCGTACTGATCCTGCTGGAGGTGGGAAGCACTCGGAGAAATGGGCGATGCAGAGGGGAGAGGATGGAATAGCCACAGTGTATGACTGAGATCGCCCCCGATCCGGTCCTTGACAAGCATGCCCTTCGCGTCCATCTCGATAAAGTACGGTCTGCCATCATCTTGCGGAGATGGGAGACCCTCAAAGCCCGGCCGAGTTGGAGGGTTAACGAGCATCAGGAACTTGGCTTCGATAGTGGCGGGATCTTCAACTTCCAGATGATGGGTAGCGTCCAGGAACACATGTTGATCTGCAGGTGCAAGCAGCGATACGATGCTCGTTCCAACAACATTGTCCGTAGGTCCACTGCACAGAGAATCAGTTTCGGCACAGGAAGTAGAGAACACGCATATGTACGCACCCAACGACTTTCTCCCAGCTCGGGCTCGCCCACAAGATCCGTTCCCCATCCAAGCCAATCTCCATGACCACCTGCTCATTCATCGCCTTCTCTGCAATAGCGCGCAGGTCCTCCGTCGCCTTCGTGCGGCTGATCTCGACATGCAGCGGGGGTTCACGCCGCGGCAAGTCCTTGATAGGCGACGGTGCAGCGGGAACAGGCTGCGTGCCCGACAGAGGATCCTCCCTCTCCTTCGGCGGGGTGATCCTCAAAGGAGATAGGACCTTGTCTTCCGGGACGACCGTCTTTTCGCGATCGAAAGTCTTCTCCTCCACCTCATGCTTGTCTTCCTTGTCGGTTGACTCTTCACCCCCACTGGAACTGCCCCGAGCAGCCTCGTCGTCCGCGGGCTTGAGGACAAAGGTCATGCCTTCCACTTCACCATCATCCTCATCTTCTCCCTCTTCGCCAAAGTGCCAGAACTCCCGCTCGGCCTGCCACCACTCCACCACTCGGCTCAAACTGGCGACAGCAAGCAACACCTGCACGTACCAACCGCGCCCGTGCCAGTCGGGCCGCAGGTCCCAAGCCTTGCCGAGTGCTTGCACATTCTGGACAATCTCGGACAGTGCGTGGGGCGAGCTCGGTGAAGTCAACGTGGATAGAGGCATCTCGACCAGCGTCGTCGACAGGGAGACGAGGTCGCGCAATGTGGTAATGAAATCCAATTTTGCCACACCAGGCTCCGAAGACGGGGTCTCGCTGGTGGGTGAAATCGGAGACCGAGCGCGAGCGGTAGCGGCTGGAAGGGGTGAGCGAGAACGGGAGCGAGAGGAAGCACGCGAAGGTGTCAGCGACGGAGGGAGGGGAATGGAACCAGGCACAGGTGCCAGCGGAAGAGACGGAGGAACGCTGCCAGGAACCGTCGCAGGTAGAGGGGGGGACAGGGTGTAGCGCCGGGATCGAGAGGCTCGCCGAGCCATCGGATTCGAAGCCTTGCTCCAGGAATGTGTCGGTGAAGACGACGCAGACATTCGCACGGGGCTGGTGGACGGCCCAGCGACCGGAGCCGCACCTTGGAAGACGTGCGTGGCGGACGTGCCAGGGATAGTCAGCGCCGGTGAGGCACCGATCAACGGAAGCTTGGTCCCTGAGGAGAGGAGGAAGCTCCGCCGATGCCGATGGGTGTTCGAAACCTTCTTTTTCCTGCGGAGACCACCGCCGGCATCGCTCTCATCGCCAGCATCGTCGCTCGTGCTCTCAGCGGTAAGCAGGTCATCGCGCACACGCGATTCTTCCTCCTCCTCCCATTCTGCCTCATGCTGTGCCCGCAAGGAATGTTCCACGTATGCGGTGACTGCATGGATGACCTTCTTCAGCTCGGTGTCGCAGGCTTGCTTCGATGCCTGCAAGCGTCTTCGAAAATGCCGCTGGATGTACGAGGGGTGAGAAGCGGTAGACAATTGCGAGGCGGAAGGAGAGGTGCCCAGGGGCGGCGCAGGTGTCGAAGCCGGCGTCGGAGCATTGGGCGACGGCGAAGTGCCGGTGGAAGACGGGTGGTTGAGCGGAACAATGGAAGGGGAGCCTGCAAACATCTGCAGTGGGATGGGACGGGCCATGCAAGGAGGGAGAGAGGATGAAACGGATTGACGATAAGGCGAAGACTGTAGGACTGGATACGCCCAGGGTCGCAGTATCGCGGGCTAAATGCAGCCAATGCAAGACGTCATGCACATTGCTGGCGACGGGAGGCGGCTGGGCGAGGGTCGATCGAAGGCAAGCCGTCCCGGATGGGCGAGCTCGCTGCCCTTGTGTGTGCTATCGTCGTCGTCAACGGGGAGGAGGGGAACGTCGATGGAGGAAGAGGAGGGGATGGAGGGCGGAGGGGATGGGTTGACACGGACACGGAGTAGACTCGCGACTTTGTAATTTCAGAGCGGTCGAGAAGACCCTCGTCACCTGGGTCTCATGACGCCCTCAAACGGCTTCTTTCCCTCCCCTGATTTGATCCCGCCTTCCTTTCCCGGGTCCCTGCCTTTCTTGGCTCTCCATTCTGTCTCCTTGTCTCGCCTTCGTTTGGCCTGGTCTATCTATACTGCGCCGTATCAACCAGCAAGGTCGTGTGCCCGGCGTGCAAGCCCTGTTCTACATACTTCTCCCCACACATGTTTCGTTTCGCAATCCCCCGACTGCCCTCCATATCGAGGTCCGCCCTCGCTGGTCCCTCGTCTGCAAAACACATCGGCACCAGTGTTGCTCAACGTGCACGAGGATTCGAGGACGACGACAGCAGCGAAATGGGGACCTTGGCCGCTGCTATCGAACAAAGAGCACCGATACCAGGTAAGCCTGTTCATAACTGTACTGTGATCTCCCTTCCTGACCGTCCGTAGGAGCAGATGGATCAGACATCAACCCGGAAAAGCTGAGAAAGTTTCACGCTGACCGCGTTGGTGACCATCTACTTGCGTCGCGTTACCGCATCTCATCAGTTGTGCTCTAGCCGTATATGCCCTCGGAACTTGGTACAGGCGCTCGTGAGGCGCAGCCTAGAATCAAGAGGGCACCCCCTCGTCTCGGACCGCGAAAGAGGATCGCTATGAGAACCGATCCGTTCTATTTGAACGCAATCGAGCCGATGAACGAATGGCAAAACGCCGAGCTGCTTTCCGACTTTCTCTTGGAGACGGGCATGATCAAAAAGCGCGCCGAGTCGAGGTTGACGTGGAGGAGTCAGCGAATGGTAGCAAAGGCGGTCAGAAGGGCAAAGGCTCTCGGCTACCTGCCGACATGGAGTAGAGGCAGTGATCTATTCAAGAAAACCGGGCCAACTCTGAACCAGCAGCAGTAGCTGGTCTCGGTGACCTTCTATGTTTGTGCTCGTCTTGAGGATATATAGACGCCCAGACTCTGATGTACGCATTCTCGCGGCATGCTGCCATGCCGAAATGGAGGCATGTTCTCGTGAGCCTGTGACGCGCTCGAAACAAGCATCAACGGATCCTCTCGCGCTGGTCCCAACCCATGGGGCAAGTCTCGCGTTCCTGCGTACTACTATTATCTATCTAGAATATTCTAATGCGGCCCGTACTCCGTACAGAACTTGGTCAGTGGGTCGGCCGGCCCAGATCCTGACTGTATGCACACGCTGACAAGGCGATCTGATATGCCCCTGGTCTCCGGCAAAACTCTGACAATTGGGAAAGAAGGCGCGAGCAAACAGTAAGCAACGGAAGAGTCGGCGGAGGTCAGAAACGGATTGTATTTCGGGCACGTCGCCGATCCGCGATCATCGGTTGAGGCACGCGACCAACTCCATCCACTCTTGCACCATACTGTCCTGCAGACATCGTATTTACACTATCCACTGAAGGAGGGACATGAGGCCGGGGCATCTGTCACGCCGTACTCCACAGGTGATCACCAGTACTCTTGAGTTGGGTCAATTTACGTGTGAATACAGTGGAGCAAGCATCGATCACCGCCGATCACCCGCAGCTGACAGGTGATAATCCAAGAATAAGCCGAGGAACGAAAGGATGTAGGGGACATCACTAAGATTAACATCGCGGCAGATAGCGGCTCGTGCGGCTGCGGCGACCCTATCGATGGTCGGTAGCGTGCTAGTGAAATAGATAAAAGAAGCTATAAGCGTTGATTCTAGTGTTGATGCAAGCCAGCTGT
The DNA here is from genome assembly GCA_001630345.1 of Calocera viscosa TUFC12733. NCBI lineage: Eukaryota > Fungi > Basidiomycota > Dacrymycetes > Dacrymycetales > Dacrymycetaceae > Calocera > Calocera viscosa. The sequence goes on along the minus strand of KV417277.1, from coordinate 57,568 downwards.
TTGGAAACGCCAGGTTACCGTAAGGGTTGTCAGGGCTCAGGGTTATTTCGGCGCGTGCGCCACTCGTCAGCCAGCCCACACCATGGCCACCACCGCCTCGCAGGCGGGACCCAGCGGCGACTTCACGTTGGCAGAGATCAAAGCACGACTACCGAAACCAGGTGTACCATGGGAGGATATCGCAGTGCCAGTATTGCTCTTCGTGCTGGGCGGCACGACAGGCATGCTTCGAGGTAGCCGTATGGCGGCGCTGCAGTTCGCGGCGGAGAACACGCACAGGGCGCCGAAGAATGTTCAGGGCTGGTACTTTTACCAGAAGACGAAAAACTACAGGGTCATTCTGGGCGGGGTCAAGGGAGCTGCATGGCGAAGTTTTCAGCTCGGCGGTCTGGGAGTGCTGTATGTTGGGACGCGGGAAGCAGGGGTGAAGATCGGCATGAGGGAATGGTCGGATGTGCTCGCAGGGACAGCGACCGGCGGGATAATCAGCGCAATATGTGAGCACGCCTTATCGCTTCGTCTTCCGGTTCTGGGCGGCGGTTTTCCGCTTTCGGGTATGGTTGGGAGCACGAGCTCCGCGAATGGGCGGATGATTTGCCCCAACACAGGTCAGCGGACCTTGGGGAAATGCTGTGTACCTCAGCCTTCGGAACTTGCATCAGGCTTCATTTTCCTGTCTCATCGCTTTGCAACTGCGTGCGGGTTAGCATTCCCGTCGCGTTACTCTCATAACCGTTAGGGAGGCGCAAGAAGGGGCTGACACCGGGAAATAGATCGAAGCCCAAGGCGACAAGTCGCGCAACTGGTTCTGCTTGGTGCCGGGGTAGGGCTCACGGCATCGCTTGGACGGAAGCTACAAGCATGGGGGCGAGAGTATCGAGCAGAGTTGGCTGGGGGGGGCAAGGGATGATATTATCTATCACATTAATAGAATTGGGTGATGATACGTGTGGAAGTGTATAGGTGGCGTGTGAGAATGCGCTGGTTGAGGCAAGGGATGGGACATGAAAGGTGCGGGTCATACGTCATCACACAAGGCGGCTGCCGGCCGGGGCTAACCGAATTCACACCGGATGCAGGCACCCAGCCTCGTATCGCTCCAAGCAGCGGATTACTTGAATACCACTCCTCTTCCTTTCACCGTCCACATCCATTCTTGACGACCACCACCATCTCACCATCTTAACTTATATCACTTGCGGCGTCGTCAACAAATTTTCACCAACTCGCTTTATTGATCGTCCCTCGCAGGGTCTCTGTCAGGGTACATATCGTGCTCATTACGCCACGACTGTGTCAGCTGGACGGAAGCGCAAATCTCCCAGCTCCCTACCGAAGGAGTCCGATTAGCAACTGGTTATAGCACTCGGTTTTTCCCGTCTTCTGCACTCTTCCCGTCCATCAACCCCGTCAGTTCGCCGACGAGCTCGAATCAGCATCAGCCATGCTCAGATTTTGGCCATCCGGTCCGGCTGACCAAACCACTCCCAAAGCTTCCCAGGTGGGCGGCACCGCGTTCGAGCGCAACCCATTCGACTTGGCCGCCGCCCAGGCTGCTCCCGCGTCCCCTGCGACTTCTTCCGCTACAGCACAAGCGACGACCCTGCACCCTCAGCAGCAGGCACGGGACGGCCACGCTGCAGCTTACGCTGCATCTGGGCTGCAGCAGTCCGCATATCTCGACGACAGGAACCACTCACGAAGCGGGACCGCCCAACCCGGACCATTCCACTCGGTTGTTCCCACTTTGACCACCTCGGCCATGTCGCCAACGCCGTCTCCTGGCAATCCCCAGACTTCCGGTCAGCGGACACCTGCCGCTTCGGGAACGCGCACCCCGACCATCGGTACCCATAACCTCCATCATCATCTCCTCAACGCGCATATTACAACTCACGGTGGTGGACGAGGTGACCTCACGCCGACAGGGCCGCTCTCCCCTGGAGGGAGCTTCAGCACCCCAGCACCGACGCAGCTATCCCTCCACCCGCCCGAGTTTGCCATGAAGCCTCCACCCCTGAAGAGGAGCACGACCGCGCAGCCCCCAACCTCGAGCAACGGCAACACCTTCTCCTCTCGCGGCCAGATCCATGTCAAGCTCATCCAGGCTCGCGGATTGAGGGTACTGTCGCCTCATTCCAAGCCATACGCCGTCGTCCAGTTCGAGCAGAATGAGTTCGTAGGGAGGGATCCGATCCCAGAGACGGAGAGAGAGGCAAAGGGCATTGCGACGAACTTGAGTAGGAACAACTCAAGCACGGCGCTTGGCGCTCTTGGGACGTTGGAACGTGCGGCTGGCAACTTGAGTCTGCAGCCTAGGACGCGGAAGGATACCAACTCGTCAAACGGGTCGCAGAGGTCTGGTAATGGGCTCGGTGCGAGCTTGTTTGGGACTTCTTCACCCTACAACCCTGTCTGGAAGCACGAAGTTTCTTTGTGCGTATATTTAACTGTGACAGCAAATTTTCCTAGCACTGATACGGAATTTTCAACAGTGATGTGACCTCAGACGACTCGTACATTTCCTTCAATGTGTATGACCGGTCTGTCGAACCGGAAACCTTCTTGGGAGCTTTGGAGCTCAAGCCAGTCTTGATTCACGAGCATACAGTTGATCAATGGCACAAGTACGTGATCCCGAGCTTCGTTATGGTACGGTACGCTAATCTGAGTACGTAAGACTCCGCGCCCGTGACGCTAGCGAACAAGTGTCCGGTGAAATCCGCATACAACTTCGGTATGAGCAGCACAAGACCAAACGCCATCTCTCTCCTCGTGACTTCGAGTTCATGAAGCTCATAGGTCGTGGTACCTTCGGTCGCGTCTTCCAAGTCCGCAAGAAGGATACTCGACGCATATATGCCATGAAAGTCCTGTCGAAGAAGGAGATCGTAGCAAAGAAGGAAGTCGCTCACACTATCGGCGAGAGGAAGATCCTTCAACGCTCCTTGGAATGTCCCTTCCTTGTTGGGCTCAAGTTCTCCTTCCAAACGGAGGCCGATCTATATTTGGTCACGGACTTCAAGAGTGGTGGAGAACTCTTCTGGCATCTTCAAAAAGAGACGAGGTTCACGGAGGAGAGGGCCCGCTTCTATATCGCAGAACTTGTTCTTGCGTTGGAGCATCTTCACAAGTATAACATCGTTTATCGGTAAGTCACAATTCCTCAGACGTCGTGCCTCAGATTCTGATGACACAACAGCGACTTGAAGCCGGAGAACATTCTGCTCGATGCTACTGGCCATGTTGCCTTGTGCGACTTTGGTCTGTCGAAGCCGGACCTTCCGGGCGACCAGTTAACAAACACATTCTGCGGTACCACGGAGTACCTGGCTCCTGAAGTGCTGCTCGACGATCATGGTTATTCCAAGCTCGTCGACTTCTGGTCGTTGGGCGTATTGCTATTCGAGATGTGCTGCGGGTGGAGCCCCTTCTACGCCGAGGACACTCAGCAGATGTACAAGAACATCTGTTTCGGAAAGATCCGATTCCCCCGCGGTGTTATTTCGGAGGAAGGAAAGCAATTCGTTAAGGGGGTAAGTGATATTTCATGTGCTGGAATCAAGTGCCGGATTCTGACGTAGAAACAGCTTCTCAACCGCAACCCAAAGCATCGTCTTGGTGCAATGCGTGACGCCGCGGAGCTCAAGGAACACCCATTCTTCCTTGGTATTGACTGGGAGCTTCTCGCGGCGAAGAAGATTACCCCGCCTTTCAAGCCTAATGTCGAGTCTGACGAGTCCACGGCGAACTTTGATCCTGAATTCACTTCTGCGGATCTTGCCGAAGTCGGCATTGACATTTATGAAGACGAAGACATATCGGATGACTGGACAAGGCAGGGACCCACTGCTCAGAAGACATACAACGGTCCGCAGGGTAGTCAGCCAAAGCGACCTCCCATGGCAATCTCTGGCCAGAGGAACCGTCAAAACCCCAAGGAAGGCAGCCCCCTCACCAGTTCGGTGCAAGACAACTTCAAAGGGTTCACCTATACGGGCGACAGCATCCTCCAGAATGGGGCGAGCTTCCTCGAAGGTCGAGACATCCACATCCAGGAGGATGAGGCTGTCAGCGACGAAGAAGTCGATAAGAGCGAAGACGAATTGAACGAGGAGGTCGCCGCTGGGCGGAACTCGCGGAGACGCGTGAACGACCGCATGGATGTCGATCCTTGAATGCTGCGCTAACCCCCTACCTCCCCCTTGCGATGCGCCAATGCGAACGTCAAGGCTTGATATCCGATCTGTTTTCTCATCCTAACTCTTTGACAGTATAATTATTCTCCACATTCCACCGCGACCCATGTTGTGGCGTACCATACCACCTGTATGCTCTTTCTCATGTTGTTTTGTTTCTCTCTTGCCGTTCCCTGTCCCTTTCCCTGCATTCCATGATCAACTCTTGTGTCTTGTGTGCGGATGTGCTATTAGTTGTACATGCCCTCACGAGGCTGTAGGGGCGATAAACAACCAACGAAACAACCCATGTACTTGTAACGAACTAGTAGTGAAATGGATGTATGACCTCAGCGACTGTCATATGGACTGAATGCATTGCCAACTGTTGTACATTGATGGGTTTCGTACGGGTATGTGAGTATGGTTGTACAGTGCCCAGAAAATCTTCTACTAGTTTACAATTTCAATTAATTACCCCACTGCAAGCCCGCATCCCATTACGCCAGTATTGCGCCATGTCCGACTAGCGCGGGAGCTACCACTCCAGTAGCGATCGCTTCCCGCACTTCCGCGAGAGGTTCATGCCTCCACGCATCAGCTTGGGCAGGACCTTGCCATCGGCAATGGTGTTCTTCACCTGTAGCCGACATTGAGTCACCGGATGCAGATAGAAAGATGAATAGGAAACTGACAATCGAAGCGACTTCATGGGGTGTCACACGACCGTACCAGATCATGGCCCCCGTGGGAAAGCACAGCTATCAGACGCCGTCAGGACACCTTCAGTTTCTCGAAGCGGGGGGGAGGTTGCTCACAATAACGTTGCCGGCGTACTTGTGACCACCGACGTGAGAGCTGCGCAGGATGAGTACACGCTTGTTCTCCTGTCGTGTGGGATCCGCCAGACGCTTCTCGACGATCATCTCACGCTCCTCACGGGTGAGACCAGTGATGGACTCCAGCGAATCACCCCAGTCATCGTAGTTCTCGTCGATGTTGTGGTCCACCTGCCATCCCTCATACTCAAGCTGGGACGTGAAGGCTATCGGTGATAGACAGGTTAGCCGGGTGCCAGCACAACTGTGAACGATGAGGACGCACATTGGAGTAGCTTCGGCGCGACAATATGACAGCGGTTATCCCGTCGCTTATGTGAGCCTACGTTTATGTACGTTAGAGGACGAGGCGTGGGAGCGGACAGGCGTACATAGGAGGATGACGCAGGAATATGGGAGGAGGTACGACTTGCTCTCGTCCTCGGTCCCCTTCCCGGCGATCCGGAGCTCCGGATCCAATGCATTCTCCCATAATGTCTCGGCACCAACCCGGCTCTCCTCCACCCGTACCATTTTGTAGTCCGGGAAGACGAGAACATTGGCCATTCCATCCTCAGAGGCGGTATGGGAGCCATTGAGGACGGAGAGACGGGATGCAGCCGGGTCCTCGGATTGCCAGAGCTCAGGCCACTTGGGGTGCTCCTCGTGGTTGACTGGTGCTGGCTTGTCCGTTGGCGTCGTCGGTGTCGATGCCCCGCTGTGGTCCAGCGACAGCTTGGCGACGGCACTCGTCGACCCCCCCTCTCTGTTGACCGTAGCCTTCACTGCCTCAGTAGCGGCGGTCGTGGTTTGTCGTTCCCGCGTCCTCTGACCGTTGACCTGGGCGACATGCTGTGCGAGGCTGTCCTCTTCCTCGGTGATTTCTCTCGGCCAGTCGGTCTTGCCGGTCGAGATAACAATCTAAGAGTGGGGTAGCAACCAAGATTAGATAAATGATAAACTTCTAGATTGATGCGATGTGGCTCACCTGGCGTGCGTAGGGCTTGACCGAGCCAAACATGCCAGGGCTCTGATCGATCTCGAGCTTTGCCGGGTATTCGAGATGATCGTCATCGCACGGGTCGGCGCAGTACCTGCAAGCGTCGAGGGAAAATGGGACGGCCTTTTCATCGAGCGTGCTGCTGATCTCGTCCTGTTCTTCCTGTTCCTTGTACAGGCTCGTTGCCGCCCCGAAGAGGGACATGACGGCGAAGTAGAAGAGTGACATGACGCGGGCCAGGGTGCAATTTGTCTAGGGTGCTGGTGCGGAGCCGGAGCGACAGTTCCGATCGCGGGTCCGAGGATATACACAAACGACTGATAAGGTCCGGGGAAACAGCAGAAATTGCAGGAGTGCTATCGGCAAGAAACAGCGGGGGCGGGGGATCGATTTGAACAGTGCTAAAACGGCCCTCCTTATATCGAGGCAACGCAGGGCGCTGGGCGCATGGCGAGGCGCCGCATGCATCCGTCGATGGTCGAGAAGAACGCCGATGAAAGGCCCAATCACAACCGGTTCCTCCACACCTCTCCGCCCGAGTTCTCGACGGTCGGAACCAGGCGGAAGGGAGGAGGTGCGTATTCATTCGCTTCTACTCTGGCGCTTCGGGAAGACGGTTGGCCTCCTGACAGTCGCCGTACCCGCACGGCTCGGATCAGGTACCGCCATCAATTCTCCCATCCCAATCAGGCACTCCCCGACACCTTGGGCAAAACTGTCAAAACTCCGCATTGTCATTCTTTCTATTGCGACTCTTTTAGGCTTGTAGACGTCGATGAGCCATACTAACTTGGGCCTCCGCGGAGAGGTGCGTCGTACTGGACACGACATTCCTGTGCAAGAAAGGACACAAAGTGCGGGGAAGGAAATAGGATACCAACAGATGTCCGCGGTGATTTTGATAAGGTGCTATGCTGTTCACAGGTCTGGAGCCCTCCTCTGGTGCTGGTCGCAGCTCACGACGACCGGCGCGCAATAAGCGACCGCAGGTCGCCTTCCGCGTCGACAGCCGGTATCGGAAGTGTCGAATGGCAACGACGGTGGGGTATGAGTCCTCGAGAAATGATTGATTTTGGGACTATCAAAATCGCAGTCAGATGCTCCAAGTATACTGGGTTACTGTTTTCGACTGCGTTTTTTCACATCCAGTTGTGCAAGGGGTCCCTCGCGGCCTCGCCTACAATCATATGGTCAGCACATTCCCGAACGATACAACTGTCAACTCACTTCAACGTACATGCCCTGAAGAGAAGGGCGCTCAACGCCGAGACTTTGCCGGATTCGGGCTGGCAGGAGAATAGAGGAATCGCCGGGGGAGTTCCAGAGCCGCACCGCTGCTGTGGATAAGGATCCTGACTGCCACGGACAATGCATTGACCAATGGCATGAGAGGCATTAACAATAACGAGCGTTTCCGCACAAAGACGGAAGTAATACTACCCCTTGTGTTCTCAAGGTCAGGCCACGCATTGCAAGCTTGCCACGCGACAGAGGGGGTGAGTCTCCGAATGAAGAAGGCGGATCATCCATACAGTTTAGACGCAACGTTGTTCCGGCACAGTAGGCTTCCCACATGCCAGGATAGACCTAGCTTCTTATCATCCTGGAGAAGGCGCCGCTTGATGAGCTTGCAAAATACACGCTCCCTGGTTGGTCCATCCCTCCTGGATACGAACGGGCCAGAACCCCCCGGCAGCCAAGAGATGGAACCCTGATGACGATAGGAAGCCAGCGCACACAGCCACGGGCGCTTCCCCCGATCTCACGACGGCAGATACAGTACGCGCAGCGTCGAAACCACAACTGTACCCGAAGGACCGTATGCGGCTCTGACGACATCAGACTGTTCTTGCTAGCGCTGAGAAGATCGAGGGGCAACTTCCTTCTCGTTCTCCAGCGGGTGTCCCATTTCGACCAACCACCGGCTCAAAAGCAGAGGATATTCTCGCGTCGGCAATCGTAGGACGGTCCATTTCGCGATGACAGCCATCGGCGGGACCATTGCGCCCGTCAGCATCTAGCGATAAGCGACGCGGACCACCCGGTCTAGATGCGAAGTCGGAACTCGAGGGCACAACTCGCGGGCACCCTGGCCGCGCGAAGGTGGAGTGAGGTCCGAAAGACATCAGCAATTTTCTGAAAACTAAATGCGCTACTGAGTCCAGAGCAAACTTCATGTCATCAATTGTCACATACCAATGCGATCCAAAGTAATAGCTGTGCCTGAATTGCAGCATTGACCTCGGCATCGTCCGTAGGCAGGAATGGACCGCGAGGGGATGTTAGGTCCGCAGGTAGGCTATCCGCAACATGGCCACACATATTTCGATCCTGAGCATCAACCCAGCGAAGGTCAGTTGACGCGGCAGGGAAAGTCTCCGACTGGCTTGGAGCCCCTTGCCGAGGGAACCGAGGAAAGCCAGAGACATGGAAAACACCTGCGCAGAGTTTCAGCGTCTACGAAGGGCAGGCGTGAGGCACCCGCACCTAGTCATCTGTGGATAAAGCAAGGCGGGGAGTAGTACATCAATTAATGTTCATTTCCGAGCATGCCGATTGGTGAACAGCATTACCTGCGATATGGCGCGAGCAAGCTTCCGCGCTCCGTTCAAGCCGGTGAACAGAAGGTGCTGTAGGCTAAAGGCTGAACGCCAGTCTTGTTCGTAAGGGTTCTTTCGAACCGAGCATAGAGGATTGTGGCCGATAGCGGACCAACGCGCCTCGTCTGACCAGTGTGGAGCCCGCTACAATGCGGCGCCACAGACGGTGTAAGCAAGTATTCGCCGACATCGAGCCAACATCAGGTCCAGTCGGTTGCCAATACAGGTGCATCTATAATGAGACGCACTCCTATCTCAGAATCATTCGCTCCACGGCAAAGAGCGACATGATCGTGGCAGAAACCCATTGGGCGGTCGCCCCGAGCCCCGGCTGCCAGTTTGATTTGCCATGTGCGGACGTCGTCAGAGAGTCAAACGTAATTGCAGAGGGTGCTGTCCTTGCTGTATGAGGCATTGATACTCAAGGATAAATCTCCAGTTTCAAAGCGAGGACTTGCATGGCGCCGATACGCTCCTTTGTAAGGGCAAAAAGCCGAGTTTGTGGCCGCGAAGAAGAGAAGAGCGCATGGCGCCTCACGTGTCAAACCGGAACCTTTTTTACATGGACGCCACTGGACACCCTGAATTACGCGTCGCCCGCGCCTCCCCGACAGTCAGCGCAACATCGTCTACATCTCCTCTTTCATCTCCTCGTAAACTAAACTTCAAAATATGGACGGCGCCGGCTTCGATAGAATGATGCAGCAAGTTGCTGCTGCCCAGGGTCGTGGTGGGGGAGCACCTGGGGGCGACCATCCTATACCGGACAAGTAAGTGCTGCTGACATTCCGAAGCCGATCCAGCATGCTCACGCATATGTACAGTGGAGAAGTCATTCATATCTCCTCGCTCGCGCTTCTGAAAATGTTGAAGCATGGACGAGCGGGCGTGCCTATGGAAGTTATGGGACTGATGCTGGGAGAATTTGTGGACGACTACACTGTGCAAGTTATCGACGTGTTCGCCATGCCTCAATCAGGGACAACGGTGTCGGTCGAATCCGTGGACCATGTCTTCCAGACCAAAATGATGGATATGTTGAAACAGACTGGCAGGTAGGTATTTCGTACGGATCTGCATATATGCATATGTTGACATGATCCAGACCAGAAATGGTGGTCGGTTGGTACCATTCGCATCCTGGCTTCGGCTGCTGGCTGTCCAGCGTGGACATCAACACGCAGCAGGTGTGCCATATGGATGTTTTACGTGTACTATGTGCTGACATGTCCTAGTCCTTCGAATCCTTGAACGGTCGCGCAGTAGCTGTCGTTGTGGACCCGATACAGTCCGTGAAGGGCAAGGTTGTCATCGATGCCTTCCGTCTCATTAACCCCCATTCCGTCGTCCTCGGCCAAGAACCAAGACAGACAACATCCAACATTGGCCACATTAACAAGCCCTCCATACAGTCGCTCATTCATGGCCTCAATCGTCATTACTACAGCATCGCCATCAACTATCGCAAGACCGAGCAAGAGCAGGGAATGCTCATGAACCTCCACAAGCGGAACTGGACGGAGGGCTTGAAGCTGAAAGACTTCAACAGCCATAAGGAGTCGAACGAGAAGGCAATCAAGGTGAGCATTTCGACCATCCTGCACACCTCATTGCTCACCTCGCAACTGCGTCATAGGGAATGCAATCACTATCAGAGGCTTACAACAAGTCCGTGCAGGAGGAGTCGACGTTGACAGCTGACCAATTGAAGACTCGGCACGTTGGCAAGCAGGATCCGAAGCGGCACTTGGAGGAGGCTGTTGAGAAGGCCATGAGCGACCAAGTTGTGCAGAGCCTAGGTACCATGCTGCTAGCAGAGCTGTAATCTGGTATCTTATCGACATACTGTGTTTTGGAGCGTTCGTCGCTGCCCTGATGCCGTGCTCATGTACGCGGACCGCCGACGGGCTCTGGGATCTCATGCTCTGGAGCGAAAACGTCTCGATATGGTGAGAGCTAACCTGACAACGATCCCCTCTGCTACTGGATTGAGCACATGCATTAGTCTTTCCCGACGTGATGCAGTGTACAGCGTTGCACCATAATCAGCTTAATTTATCTCCGCGGGCCTGTTTCCTAAGCGCTTCTTTGATGGCGCATGGTCTTTTTAGAACTCCGTTGCTTCTGAAGAAACCGCTAACAGTGTGGCATATTCCGGGAACATCAGCATGCCCAGTTCTTGGCAGAAACGGCTGCACAGCTTCTAATGAGATGCTTCCTGCTTCCCGGACGACGAACTATTCTGGGATACGCCCCCTGATGAGCCAGGGCCCATAGCCAAAATAGGCATGGTTGGGTTCACGGCGCAAGCCGTGCTCCGAGGTCGCTGTTTGCACAGTGACTTTGAAGCATGACTACGTGAGCCGCCAGAGAGGTATTTCGACGCATGATCCGCTGTGCTGCTGATTGTGTGCCACAGGCGTGGAAGCTTCTTAAAGTCAGCCTGGTCCGCGGACCAGGTGCTGAGCTGCAGCATAATACGCTCGCAGCAGACCAGTTGCTCCGCGTACAAGGCAGTAACAAGGCGAAACCGCGGTAAACCACAGGTGGGTGGCAGACGATTCGCACACGGTAAGCACCAGTCTCGTTGGAAAACTGCGTTGCCTTTCCGGAAATAGCCATTGTGTGTGTGCGAGTCTAATGTCCAATCGCGCTGCATCGACTTCTCTTCCGCGTCTCTATCTCGACCATCGAAGCAAGGCACTTGGCGGAAGTGGCGGAAGTCAGCACGAAAAGCGATACCGTGTGCAATTTGGACGTCGTACTCATGGCAGCCGCATTATCCGCTATCCCTTTTGCAACTCAGTCATTCATGCTCCTTTGTTGGAGTTCACGTGCTTCAGGCAGTGGTGCCATTGGCAAAGTTGTGCCCATCAGTGGTCCAGCAGGTAGATGGTGAGGCACTCCAGCACTCGTCCTTAGAAGGGGGCGATTGTCCACAGCTGCGGATCCGACGGCAGCTTCTCTCATCTAGTAGCATCGAGTCAGAAGATCTGATCCATACAAATATAGGATAATTAGCATTAGTGGTCATAACTGGTATACAGGCTGTCGTGGGGGTCGTAATGTGGTGGGTCACGCATCATCGCCCTCGTCCATGCCGCCTTCATCATCAAGACGCATGAAACTCGGCGAAGCTCGAGCCGCACGATCCGCTAACCACGCGATATCCGTTTCGGTATCACTGGAACTGGAGTCGTCCACGGGCTGCTCGGTCTCAGCCAGCTCTTCCTTGATCTCGGGTGGAGTCGACTGAGGGCTCCTATGGAACGTAAAGGCAGAGGCGAATGGCGAACGCAAGAGGGATATGAAGCTCGGGCTCCTGGCATGAGCGGGTGTTGCGCTGCCATTCGCTTCAATATATCGTCAATTGTAAAGGTCTGGAAGCTGCTACGTAAAGCACGTACCGGCTTTAGCTTCACCATTCCCAGGTGATACGCGCCCCCCGCGTCGTTTACGGGTGCTGACCGGGGCATTTAGCCAGCCAAGAGAAGGAGGCATTGACTGGACCGAGCGTATGGATGCATTGTCGCTTGTGGGCGAAGTCACAGACGATCCCGTTAGACGAGACCTTCGTAAAAGCCCCTGTCCGTTATTGAAGCCAGACTCGGCGTCGGAGTCAATAGATATTTGCCGCTTGGGTTTGATACGGTCCCGTCGTACATCCCCATCAGGTGTTGGCTTCTCCACTGCTACGGCGGGTCCGGTCCGGGATTGATCGATCGTGAGGCCAAGGCCTGCTGTGCGCGACATTGCGATCTGACGGACGGCCAGTCTCCCACGCAAAATCTCACGCTCTAAACGGAAACGATTCTCGATCATATGCAACTATTTTTGGCGTGAGACATGCACGAGGGCCAAATGGCTCAACGAACCTTTGGCCAGGTGACAAGCTCGCCAACCCGTAATTTACGCTCTAGTTCCTTCTCGTCTGGATCGGTGAGAATATTGATCCAATCCTAACGGAGTCAGAACATTCCTTTCATGGGCTAAAGCAGGAGGTAGGTACCATGAAGCGCGTCTTGGGCCATATTCTATGTGGGAAGTAGCCATCAGCGATGGTCGAGGTAGCAAGGAGGTGCTACATACGTGACAGATCCGTCGAAGCGCTGCAAGAAGACACTAGACCAGTCCTGACCCAGCAACTGCGGCATGAGCTCAAGGTCCCGAATGACCTGGCCCGCAGAGAGTGAGTCATAACCCTTTCAACGTCAGATAGTACTCACCTTGAAGTTCTTGGTCAACTCGAGTTTGAGATACTGCTCTGCCGCAGAAAAGAAGAATCCACCACGCCAGCCTGCACACCAGCATCAACATCAGTAGATGAGAGCTACTTCATGCACGAACCTTTCCCTTTGCGATGCGCTACCGGTCTACCGGGCGACCCTCGCGGAGCAAAGAAGAACAAATGGACATGAGGGTTGACCTGGGATACAATAGGATGGTTGACTGTTTGTCTGTTAGAACGTGGTGATACTCTCGCTCGCCATGAGTTGCTGCTCACCGTTGAATAGGATATTCAGAGACTGCAAGGGTATATCAACACGCAGGCTGCCATCCTTGAACTTGGAACCCCAGTTCCATGGGACTATAAGGCCGTCTTTCGTTTTCTGCATCAGAACTACCGGGTTGAGGATACCGGGAACTGCTGCAGACGCGATGATAGCCGACCAAATGACACAGTCAGGTGCGGTGAGGTAATTTAGCAGTTTTGTGGGCGAATGTTGGTCAAAGGGAATGACGGAGATATTCAGAGCGCGACCAGTTCGTTCATACGCTTCTCTGAAGGTCAAAGATCCGCGAGTGAAGAACGTTGCCTATAAACAATCAGCAGGGCTTTTAGACACATTGGGTAGTCGCGCACCTTTCGAGCCCAGGCCACTGTATCAAATCGCGCCCCCGTCTTCCAGAACCTCTTAAACCATACCCGAAAAGGATCCTCGCAAGCAGTGATCTTATCTGCGAGCCGCGGCACCAATAGTTGTTTCAACTCGTCGTCTGTCCTCGTGCAGGTCAACGCCGCAACCAGCCCCCCTGCAGATGTCCCGGCAATAACGCGAGGCAACAGATTGGCGTCGAGGAATGCTTTGACAACACCGAACGAGTAATAGCCAAATGTAGCACCTCCAGAGAGACACAGAGCGGAGGTACCCAAGTTTCTGTTGACATCACGGAAGAACTTGCGCTTTTCTTCCGTGGTAATGTCGTCGCTGTTGCGCACCGCGGCGAGTGACGATTCCACAATCGAAAGGTATGACTCAAGGAGAGTTTTCGTGCCATAGAACGTCTAAATAAGTGAGCACACGGTCAGGACTGATGAAATATCCTTCGTACCTCGCTGTACAGCCGTGCACTCTCCGTACCTGCAAAGTTTGGGCGAAGACAAACTTCCAGAATGCTCATCAGACCACGTATATCGTCTTTCTCCTTGAGAATTCTTAGGGAGCGCCGGACCTAATAAATGGGGGATGAGCCGTGCCCACTGAAACGCAGATGCAACCTACCTTCTTCACCAACTGCCAGTCATAATAGGAGTCCTCATCTATCTATGGCTATATGTGAGGGAAGGCCATTGAGCAAGTGGCATATACGCTCACATGCTTCCACGTGTTGAAGTCCATATACTCGTCCATCATTGCAGCAGCAGCCTTCCACTCCTCGTATGTCGTGGCGGTACGCAGCTTTCTGCGAAGCAATCGCTTTCGTCCTCTCCCTAGTCATAGTTTGAGTTCGCTTGCTATGATGCATTGGCAAGGAGCTCACACGCAAGCAGCCATTCAAACAAGTTAACTGCTTGTCGTAGTAGAACGTATAGGTAGAACTCGGTAAAGATGACTAGGAATAGAATGGTCTGCGCGCATTGTGAGTTCTTGCGTGGCGCGAATGCGAAATACTCACCAGCAGTGGCCATCTGAAGATCTTGAATGACAATTCTTGAGCCCTGCCATGAGGAGCTGGAGCTGTTTGCCTGATTCACTGTTAGGCCGTCTCCACTTTGTCAAATGTGGGTGCGCACCTCTTAACCTTGGCGCTGATGGGAGCGAAGTCGCTGACTGCAGATACCTTCCGGACGCGAAATGGGGGTGGACTGCGTCGTTCGTCTAGGGGGGAGACAGCCGGGCTCTCTGGTTCTATTATGTCCTCCGACGACAATGCGCGAGCGAACGCAGAGATATGTCTGTTGATCCATAATCAGTCCCTTCGGCACGTCGACTCGGGAGGAGGAGGACGCACTCTTCATTGACGTAGTCTGTATTCCATAGTTCGTTTTCCATCGGGTTGGTCGTGACTTGGATAGAGGTAGATGCCTCATCCTCTTGACTGGGCATCACAGAAGAAAGCAGACGGGATGAGCCGGGGTTGGGCAACGATCGAGTGGGTATATTACAGTATGAGTGCAGGGTGGGTACCCCGGGCCACCTAAGGGGCTCGGGTGTCACAGGCTGGGGAAGGCACGGAGGCATCTTACAATGACGTTAGGGCCGACGCGTCGTCAAGCGCTCGTGATTGGCCAGTCTCAAGAGGGGCACGACGCGTTCGTGTCTGCACGTCGGGACGCAATCGCAATAGGAAATGAATCGCATGTAGTACTATTACAACTAATCTCACATATCCACCAGATACCAATATCAAGCAATACACCCGCTCTAGCTGCGATCTCCGACCTGGTTGCCCTGAAATGGACATCAGAGGACAGCCCCACGGCGTAAGAACCCACACTCACCAGAGACTCCACTTCATCTTCCAATGCCTTCAATTCTCTCATCAGTCGGTCCCGTCGTGCAGCCATTAGCTTCGCTCTCCTTTCTTCCGCTTTGCTGGCAGCAGCGGGGGCAGCGGGCTTCGCCGGGCCATTGCTTCGGTGCACTTCAATCTGTCACACTCTCAGTAGTGTTTACGCACGTGGGTGTCGCTTGACATTACCTTCTTTTGCAGCTGGACCTCACGTCTCTCCAGAACACCCAATGACTTTTCAGCCTTGGCAATAAGCTCGCCAACCTGTGGCTCAATCTCGTCTGCAAGCTGAGCCTTGTACTTTCGAAGAACGTCCTCGTTGATCAACACGAACAGCTAGTCGAAATGTCAGAAGATGGGTCACCCGCGGCGGGAAAGGGCGGATGCTCACTCGGCTGTTCTCCAACACCTTCGTCAATCTCGGCAAGTCGCCTGTGCCATCGTTAAAGTCCTCCAGTAGAGCCTTTAGCTACGCGACATTGCAGTAATTAGGTTTATCAACGAGAGGTATGTTGATTGCGCCTACCGTGTCTGTACTTTGGTTGGTGGCATTTATGCAAGCCTCTAGATGCGGGAGATACGGTCGTGGTCCGTCTGCTCCCTTGGAGCCTGACCCAAGGCCTGTAGCACTAGGAAAGACCGAGTGACGAGGATAGACAGAAGACCGCCTGTAGTCCATAGTTGCTGACGTTGAGGAGATGCAGCGCGATTCCACTCGCGCCAAGGGGTGACCAGAAAGAAATCAAGACGCGTCGACGCGTCTCGGAAGCAGTTCGAAAGACGCCGGCATACCGATGTCCCGAAGACACTTGCTTCTTGACCACCATGGCTCCTCACGCATTACCGCCATCTTCTCAAGACACTATCATGCAGGACCCGCCTATCGCTCATAATGGTTTAGCCTTGCCGGAAACTTCAGGCAAGACGGAGCCATCCAGCTCAACGGCATATGCATCCCCAAAGAAAGCTTCGCTTCCACCCGCTACTATACGCCCACCCTCAACGACCAACGGACATCGTCCAGTTCGCGCGGTTAAACGCCCAGTGCATTGTAAGTGGATCACCCCAATTTTGCACTGCATTTCATTTATGTCCTGTCCAGTGGAAGTACGCTTGAAGTACCACCGGACTGCCTCGTTCGAAAGGATCGAGGGACTTGTTCGCTCTTGGATCAAATCTGACAAGGCCAGTGTTCTACCGGGAGAATACTTGTACGGATGGGAGAGTGTGAGTACGTTGAGGGATAGCGTTGAATCTGTCTTCGTCGCAGAAACTTGTGAGTCCCTACCTGCGAGCCTTATATATGCGCTCTCTAACCTCATTCACACAGCCTATACGACCACTACTGTGGACTTGAAGCAAGTTCACTTGAACATCCACGTTTATGCGCCCAGTACAAGTGAGGCGGAGGAGATTATGACCGCCGGAGCGGAAGAGGGGCAGTCCATCCAGTCGGCAACAGTGTGTTCAATGCCAAATGCATCTGTGGAAGGACTGTGGGAAAGGCATGTCGAGTTTGCTGCGCTTCGGTCACGTTCTCACCGTTGACTCAGCCTTGTCTTCCCTGACGATGTCAAGAACGGTCTCCTTGACTACATCTATGCTACGTTTCTGTTCTCAGGTGCAAATGTTGACTCTAACATCGTCGCTTGGAACCGGTACGCATCCATTGAGGCCAAGCGTCGGATTACTCACGCTGTCCAGGGTCGTTCTTCTACATGGTCCTCCGGGGACGGGCAAAACGTCTCTTTGCCGTGCTCTTGCCCAGAAACTGTCAATTCGTTTGAGCAAGATATATCCTATGACACAATTCATCGAAATAAACTCTCACTCGCTATTCTCTCGGTGGTTTTCTGAATCTGGGAAACTTGTCCATGGGTTGTTCTCGTCCGTGCAAGAGTTCTGCGATGATGACGGGAACTTTGTGGTAGTCTTGATAGGTGTGTCCCACCGTCACCCAACATGTAGTGCACTCTGACATATATACAGATGAGGTGGAGAGTCTCACCGCCGCCCGCTCTGGCTCTGTATCCGCGGGTGAACCGACCGATGCCATTCGAGTGTGTCTCCTGTCAAACGCACATTCAAACAACATTCTGACGAATCATTGCAGGTTGTAAATGCTCTTCTGACCCAGCTGGATAAATTAAAGCAACGCAAGAACGTTCTCGTTGTGACAACGTCGAACTTGATAGATTCGATCGGTATGGCCCCGCTTTTCTGACTGCGGCTCATCGCTCATATTGAACCAGACCCTGCCTTCAAGGACCGCGCTGACATAGTACGATTCATCGACCTACCAGCACAAGACGGCATCTACTGGATTCTGAGAGGATGCTTGATGGAACTGATGCGAGCAAAACTCATTGAGCCCGTTGTAAGTTAGAACAACATGTTACCCAACAGGATCTCACCTCTAGCCAGGAGTTGCTGGACCTGACATCAGTGCGCCTGCAGAAGGCAACCGATGTAAGGACGAAGGAAGTCGGCGATCGCCTCTATGGACTTGCTGCCACATGCCAGGGTATGTCTGGACGTACACTTCGACGTCTGCCTGTCTTGGCCGCTGCGAGATATCTGGGCGGCGCGAGCTTCGACCACCCACCCGAGGTGGAATTCTTCCTGGAGGCGATGGAGAGGGTTGCAAACGATAAGAATGCTCGTAATAGCCTTTAGATTCACGACATGCTGTTTTCCGCATCATTCCTTCCTAACCGCATCATCGCATGTACATTAGTGCAAACCCGCAAGTTACGTATTCAATGCCATGTAGCAAACCTGCAGTGCGTCCGGCTTTGTTTATCAACAATGATCATTGGTCGCCACGAGGGCGACTATTACTCGTATACAAGTATATCTTTGCTTTGTAGGGCTATGAGATGCGTGTCGTCCAGCCGGACGGTTCCCAAGTAGAGTGGAATAAGACAACACGAGAAACAAAGGCGGGAGAAAAAGAGTATTATGCCTCCTGGACACCTGGGGCGTGGGCCGCAGGTAGCCGCAGAAGCTGAGTTATGGATGATCATGAACAGCGTGCCAAGGAACCTGTAGTAGCAGCAGCAGCAGTAGGAACAGACGGACGATCATCGGCCAGAGGGCGGGACGTTGACGCCCATGCGCTTCGCCTCTGCCTTTGCGGCGAGCGCGCGGGCCTTTTCGTTCGCCGCGGTGGAGATGGTCATGTACGTCCGGCCTGTGAGCTCTTCTCCAAAGCTGTCAAAGTCGTGCGGGGCGCCGACGGCGGAGGGGGGTCCGGGCGCAGAGCCGACCGTCTCCTGCGCCATGCGCATGTCGGCGTCTACCTGCTCCAGGCCTTGCACGTACTGGCGCAGAGCGACGAATTGCTTCGTCTTGACGAACTGCGGACATCATCAGTACACACTCTCTGAGTGGTGGGAATTGGGACGCACCTTTGGAACCGAGTCGGTGGCCATCAGCCGGAAGACATGGTTCTGGATCCGCTCGTACAGGCGGATCATGTTCTGCAGCTGGGTAGCCGTGAACTGTGCCGTCTGCGCGGGCTCGACCTTGCCCACGAAGCCCTTTCCATCGACGGAGAGGACGTTGGAGAGGTAGGCGTCGAGCTCGTTCCGCAGCCCGTGGTCGATATTGAGCTCGCAGGGGCTCGAGTGCGCAAGGAACGTGTTGAAGATCACGAAAGCCATCTTGATCAGCCCGTCCTGGTGCTTCTCCATCTGGCTACCCTTGCCGGTAGTCGGGGCGGCGGGGGCGGCGGAGGCAGAAGAGGACGTGACGAAGCGACGCTTGAGATCCTCGACCTCGAGCCAGAAGGAGAGGTTCTCCTCACAGAAGTTGCCGCGCAGGAAGTCGCGGAAGAGCGAGCGAAGCGCCGGCTCGGCAAGGATGAACTTGAGCCGGTCCGTGTTGCTCTCCTTCGGCGAGTCATGCACCATGCTCTCCTCGAGCTTGTTCAGCCGCTCCGCCACGCTGCCCCTCCGCTGCAGCGTCGCCTGCGCCTCCTGCGCACCGGCAAGCCCCTTTGCCCCGCCGACCCCACCGGCACCTGGGCCGTAGTTGATGTCGGTGGCGTGCGCCTCGCTGCTGTCCTCGGACGGACGCCCGCCGACTTCAGCAGCAGCAGCAGCAGCAGCCACCGCGGTGGTGGAACCGGTGGTGGCACCGCCAGTACGCGTTGGCGTGTTCCAGCGAGCGGTCCGCTGGCCCTCCTCGGTGATGCGGTACAGGGTCTTGGGATTGCAGATGAACTCGGCCTTTGGCTGGAGAGGGATTAGAATATTGCAGATATATGCCAAATCATTGACTGACCAGAGCCCGTATGGTCGACCCCGGCCCACCCTTGACCTCGAAGCTGATAGTGTCCTCCCTCCTGCTCGAATGGTCCGTTACATACTGAATAAGTTGATACCTGACAAAGTGTGCCATGAGTTCCGCAGCCTCATCGCGCGCGACGATGCTGGAGAAGTCGCATAGCCAGTCGAGCGCGGCGGGGGAGTAGAAGCAGTAGCGGAAGATCTGGGCGTTCTTCTGTCCCTCAAGTCGCTCGGTGACATCCTGCAGGAAGATGCCCTTTGCGCGCTCGTGGTGCTCCTGTGCCGGGTCCGGGGGCATGTTGGCATCGGAGGTTGTTGGGTAGTTGGGCTGTCTGCCAGCGAATCGGCGGAAGAGGTCGACGATCGGCGTTTGCGAGATGATAATGTCGTCGTCATCCGGTCGGCGCTCGAGATGGAGCAGCTTCATGCAGATCGGCTGGGTGGCGAACACTTTGACGAGGTGGTCGGCGGTCATACCGTTCTTGGTGATGAATCGCTCGAGGATGTGGAGGCCCTTTGGGGTGACCTGATACGTCCCGCGGTCCTTGAAGATGTTTGACTGCCTGTCGCCAGCGTTCTCGATAAGGCGGGCGTCCATAAAGTGCTGGCACATGGACTTTCCCATCTCGCGGGACATGGAGAAGGTCGTTGTGGTGGTAGTGGTGACGATGCGGGATGGGTCCTTTGGGTCCGGCCCGCGGGTGGACTGGGCAAACTTGAGATTCGAGAGGTTGGCGCATGCCTCGTCCCTGGTTATGTGGCCTTAGCGTGATGTCTCGGCTGTGATCTGGGGGGCAAGCAAATACGTACGTGGTGAAGCTATTAGGGATTTGTCGGAAGAACTGTCGGTGGGTTGTGAGATCAAGAGAGACGACGAGGGTCGCGAATAGATCAAGTGTGTCCTGAATGTATTGGGGTTAGGATGAGTAAGAGGGGCCGTCTGATGGGGTGCGGCGTGACTGGATTGGACGTACCTTTAGATATGGCCGACCCCGCTTGGTCGTCTTCATCATATGGGATGTGGACTGGGCGCCGCGCGAGCCTGGGAGAGCTGCCATTGTTGTGGTGTGAACGGGGGAGGGCTAGGACGACGTGGACAGCGGGGGGTGACGGGGTGATTAGCGAGTTTGTAGTAGATGACTGGTTGGCAGGCAGCAGATAACAAGACGTGGACGTTAGGGAGAAAGGGAGAGTCGGACGGTGCTGTGAGGGAGGAGGGGAGGGAAGAAGAGGGAGAAAGGGAGGAGCGGCCGACGAGCGCAAAGGGAGAGGAGCGGGTTGCGGTTGCCTGGCCGTTGATGGGGAGAGAGCGGGCAGCCTGAACGTGAGGGAGGGCGAGCAATTGCCCCCGTGTGGGTTGGCCGGCTTGCACCAGCGACTGCCGTGCGCCTTTCTGCCTCGCGCGCCGTGTGCGGTTCCAGGGCGCGGCACTGTCCTTCTTTTCCTTCCCGCTCCCGTCTTCCTTTTTCCTCCGCTGTCGCAGCCCCTTGACAACAAGCCACGCCACGCCCTGCCACCGCTCCAACTGCCCTCTACCGCCGTCACAAGCGGGCGCTCGCTTGCCTCAGCCACAGGAAAAAACAAACATCTTTTTCGAAATCTGACTCCTCACCTGCTCGTCTAACGCACAGAGATCTAAGCGAGAAGATTATTTGCCTGCCTGTCCAACCACCGCGGTCCGTCTTGTGCCTCTGCCGGCGTGCCGTTGTCACGGACAAGCGGCTCCAAAGTTTGGCCTCGTCGGCCGCATTCGCATCCCGCAACTTTCGCCGCGCTACCGGCCGCCCAGAGGATCGAGATCTCCGGAAATCTTCACTTTCCACTTTACAACTTTGCACCATCCACCATCTTCGACCTAGTTCCATCCTCCCCTCCCGCTCCCACCCGGACGGAGCCGGGATAGCACCGTCCTATCGCGCTGAATGCGCGGGCCGGCGCGCGAAACACGACGTCACGCACCCTGACGATAGGCGTATACATTACCTCGAACGCATTCAATCAGCATCAGCCCTATCGTGCAAAGTGGCCCGATCGTTCCTAGCGCACTAGCACCACCCTCGAAACCGCCATCACGCCTCCAGGCGCTTTACCACATCTCCAAATCACCCTGCAACGCCATTAGCCAAACCCGGTTCCTCCCCGTCTAGCTCGCTAATCGCCTCGTGCCCACAGCACCGTAAGCGACCCACAACCTGGCTCGTTGAAGATTTCGTGAAGTTCTATCTGTAATAACCTGCACTGCCGCCGCCGGAGCACCGCGCAATCGCCGACTGTCGCGATTTCCGCTATCGCTCGCATCAGAGCCAAAAGTCACGGTCCCTTTGAATACTGCAATCGTCGCGCGATGGAAGCTTATCGATGACAACGGCCCGCTCGTTCCGAGCCCGCTTTGTAATATGCAGGAAGCTGAGCTGAGCACCCTTGGAGACGCTGTGAGCATAAAGCGGAAAGTGCTGCACGGGATGGAATGATCCATGTTCATGTTCGTCTTTCTATATTTGTGCGCGCAACAGCCGCGGCTTGGCACTACTCACTCGCTCACACCGAGCCCCCGATCCGCGGCGGACCGGGTGGCAGAGCACGCGGCGAACCACGATCGTATCCGACGCAAAACCAAGACCCGGGTTTGTACGTCATCGACTCCGCGCAATCGCCCGCTTCGCGCGAGTCAATCATCATCCGCATCAATCACGGACATACCGAGTTGCCTTCTGCCCGCTATGTTCTGTTAGAGAGCACTTTCGTGATAACTTGGCTCTTGCCCGCACCGGCTCTGGAGATGCCGACCCCGAGCTGAGGGCAAGTCGGAGGCTGGCAAAAGAGGCTTGGGTATGGGTGTCGCGCGTCGGCGGAGATGTGCTCGGCGCTACGGTACCTCAGGGAGCCGAACGGTTGGTTGTCAGCCCCCTCTGGGTTAACAATGAGTTCGGCTTAATCAATACTCTGTGAGACGCGATTGTATAAGAAGCTTGGAGAAGCGTATTGTTGATGTTGCACTGCCTCGCAGTTCTGCTCTGCCAACCCGTCGGCGTTGCGACCGACCTCATCGGCCATCTTACTCACATCCGGGGCATATCGACTTTTCCCGCTTGTTCTCCAATGTCATGACCCGACTGCTAACAACGCCCTAATATGCGGTGAGACGGCTATCAACTATCAAGTGAGTGCGAAAGTTGTGATTTGCGTGTTGTGGCTTGGCAGGGCAGTCATTGTGTCGCACCTGGATGCGGTGCCCCGCACACCGTGTCTTCTACCCGTACCGCATGTTCGGATCGCCCCTGCCGGCCGTGTCTTTATTGTCATATCAGCGCCTCTCATTTCCAATATTGTGTCCCGGTTGTAACGACAGCCTACGAGGAATCGAGCGTCCCGATGATTACTTCGTGTGCAATGAGTTTGGCTGCATGGTGCCACATCTAAATGGCGTTATCGTGTGCCTCAGGTCTGGTAATGCCTTCGGATGTTCGGTGTTGCTCCCCTCGGCCGTGTCTTCAATCTCAAATCAGCGCGGCATGTATCCAATGTCATGACCCGGTTTCTAACGACACGTCAATGTGCGGGGAAGCTCTTGTCAACCGCCCGCAAATCTGTTTTCGCTCGATGTTCATTGGTGCCCTAATTTCGGCCGAGCAAGCTACCGCTCGGTTAAGGACGCCCCATCAGCCCAGCGCGGTGCAAAGAGGCCGCGAGCTATTTCCGATCGGTAATAGACCGTCTGATCGGCCGCTCGGTCGCGCAAGTCCGAGAGGCGCCAAAGGCCCCGACCGGCGGACCCTTCGGGGCGGGTGCTCCGGTGCTCTCCCGCGCCCAGGCGTACACGCGGGCCGGCACACTCGCCCGGTGCCCGAGGCGGCGCGAAGGCCGACGTCCTCGTTCTATATATACAAAATGCCTAGGAGAACATCGATAAACCTCTTGCCCTCTGTTGGATCTCCTGCCGGCCTCAAGGGGCCTCAGCTCGTCATAGACTGCGCTCCCTAATTTCGAGACGAGATGACCAGTGCGGCGGGGTACTATATCTATGCGGGGTACGCTAGGCCCTATTATCTTCGAAGGCAACTGTAGGCTGATACGCTTGCAGTTTTGTCCCATTGCTCAAGACGTTCCTGACCATCCTTGCTGGCTTTGTTTTGACCAAAAATGGGCTCTGGACGCCTCAAGGAGCAAAGGGTTCTGCGGTGGTCAATGTTGTGCGTATCCGGTCATGAGCATCCACGAAGAATGTGGCTCACCAAATCGTAGAACGTCGCATTACCATGTCTGATCTTCTCGAGTATCGTTCCTGCTTTCAACAGCACGAACATTACCTACCTCGGGCCCATCTTCCTAATGGCCTTCTTCTACATTGTGAGTGTCCGAAAATGCAAAGGCCGAGAACGAGACTCATCGAGACTCTCAGTTCGCCGGTCTCCTCATGACGTTGGTCCTGCGGGAGATCGTCTTCGTTCCTCGCCAATTCCAATGGGGCCTTGTCACCTGCGGCACCATGTCCAATTGGAACAATCTTCCGACCGCCGTGCTCATGACCGTCTTCATGCACGCGCCCTTCAGCGGCACAGCGGATACGCAGCTTGGCATTGCTTTTATCGCCGTATTCATCGTTGCCTTCCAAATCACGTATTTTGCTACGGGCTTCTGGAAGACCGTCAAGTATGACTTTGAGGGTGCGGACAAGGTGCCTTTGGACGAGGACGGGTGCGAGATCCCAGAGTCGATAAGGGAGAGGTGGAGCAGGCGGTCAAACGCCATGAAGCGTTTCTGGGCGGGAGTTCGGAATGGCAAGCAAAAAGAGGCCGCACGTGATCCAGAGGCGTTCGGGGAGGAGACCAGTATGTGATGTATTGGTGGTTTTGGGATGGAGCTGATGCCCTTCCAGAGATCGAGCACGAGACTGAAGACCGCATCATTCACGAGCAGGAGAAGGCGGCGGGGAGCAGTGAGGCAGAGGCGCTTGCTGGCGAACCGGGCCTTGGCCCGCTTCACCCACCGCATCATGTGGCATCTACATCAACGGCGGAGAAGCTCAGCCCCTCCGAGTCCAGCACAAGTGTGACGGCCCCAGCACCCGAGCCTGCGCCCGCACAAAGCCCTTCTGCTAATTCACGACACATGCCTCACTTTGTGAGGCGCTTGCAGGTCCGCTGTGTGCAGGCGATGAAGCCTATTACGACGCCTTGGAAGTTGTTCTGGAATCATCCCTCCTCCATGCCTCTCCATGTCGTCTGGTTCATGCTCAAGAACTCAACAAGCCCTGTGACGCTGTGCATCGTTATTGCCCTCCCGATATCTCTTATCCAACCGCTGAAGGCCCTCTTCGTTCAACTGGACCCGGGGGATCGGTACTACGGATTCGCTCTTGGTCCCGATGGCAACCCGTGCCTGGAATTCATCCTGAATACGGCGAGCTTCATCGGCGGTATCTCCGTGCCCCAGGGTCTGATGCTGCTCGGGAACAGTTTCGCCCGTATGGACGTGCGTGATCTGTCCCCTCCTTTGCGACACCTCTCTAACGGGCATATGCAGATTCCTCGGCCAATAACCAAGCTCCCGATATTCGCAATGCTCGGCATGACTGCAATAAAATGCGTCATTTTGCCTGTATGCGGCGTGGCACTGACGCAATACCTCACCTACCATACGTCCCTTATCCCGCCCGATGCACTTGCTCTGCGTTTCGTCATTATGTTCCTATCCGGAACACCTGGCGCCGTCAACCAGCTCGTCATCACTCAGCTGTACTCGCCGGACGGCAAGGCAGATACGCTGGCTGCCTTCCTGCTTGTCCAATGTGCGTACTCTACTCGACCTCGTATATGCGTTCTTACTAACCCGGTGCTTTTAGATATCTTCATGTTCATCGGCTCCAGCGCCCTTGCGGCCATCATTCTCAGTCTGCTGTAATTTGCTCTATCGGACGCATTTGTACTATATTTCCAGCAAACAACTAGAGTGCATCATCATACCGGAGGTACAGGTTCATATGTAGAGCTAGATTAGAGGACTAAATTATATTTAACGTGGAGCTCTAAAGAGTGTAGCCACTTGCTCTTGGATGTGCGCGAGTGCCCTTAATGCGCAAGTTGTTCCGGGGCGTCGGGTGTCTTGAATGGTACGATTCTATACATACCCTATCCCTTGTCTCTTGTCTCTGCTCTCCCTCTCCGCTCTCCATATCTTACATTACTTTCCATTATCGTAATCCAATATTCGTAGCTCGACTACCTGTTCACTCGTTTTATCATGATCCACATCACCACCGTCCTCGCCATCTTTTTTCATCTAGGGTGTACACTTGCAAGCCCCATTCGACATCCGTCGGATCACGCTCTACGGTACCACACACACGGACCAGTTCCTTTCCCCGCTCGAGTCGCGGAGTGGGATCCTTCAAACTCTCAATCAGATCCATCGGGAGGCTTGAGTAGCCGCAACGATTCCCAAGCAATCCATCTGGGACGGCGAGCCAGTATTGAAGCGCTGGTTGACTCCGTTAAGGCCGAAGGCACTGCAGAAAGTGTGAAGGTGACATGGTACAGTGGCAGCGGCTTGTTAGATCCAAGGTGGGTCTCGCTCAGTAGGAGGTTGGAGATTGAACGCTGAGAAAGGCGCATATATGCAGCTGTTGGGCCTCGGCCATCTGGCAACCGACGGACAACTCATACGTATGCGCACTCACTTTGGAGGGATGGGGCGACAAGCCCAAGTGCTTCAGCTTCCTCGAGCGTTTGTGGACCGCATCTGTCCTTTGCTGCGGCCCATTGACATCCCGCCCAGTCTGCAGTGGCTCCAAGTGCGTCAGTTGCCGAGTAGTCGACACCTGCGCAGGTTGCCAAGGCAAGCACGTCGATGTCAGCCAAGCCACATTCAAAGCACTCGCCCCGCTCTCTCAAGGGGTCATTCCGGACGTAAAGATGAGAATCGCCAGCGAACCATCCGTCTGGTGAGCTCCTCAGACTGATGGCAGTATGCATGTCAACTGACGACGTTTCTTCAGGGACGTATTGTTGTGGGGACCGAAAGTACTTTGATGATCATAGCAAAACCTCCACGTTCGTTCTAGATACGACAGAACACATACCATGCCTATGCATAGAATGGTAACATCTCACGCCCGAATGTTCACCCTCTTTCTCTTCTTCCCACCGGTGATCCGGTCCTTGATAGTTTCCTCATCAAGTCCCTCCTCGTACATGTCGGCAGTGCGGTTAGCCTCATCCTGTCGCCGAATGTACCGCAGAGCAGCCAAGTTGTAACCAATCGACTCCTTCTGGCGCTTGAGCACCTCGCGAAGGTGAGTTCGCAGAGGTATCAGCACCGTGCGCATGGTCCGGTTGGCCACAATCTGGTGATGATGAAGCTTGAGCAGGAACACCAGGATGCGTGATGTTAGAGCGATATTCCATTCCTAAGCGATGGAGAACATAAGATTAACTTCGCATTGAGAGCATTGTTCGACACGTACCCTGAGAGCCCACTCATCGAGGTAATGCATCAACGAGATGACTTTGGAGAAGGGCAAAACAAGAAGTGCATCGTACAGGGCGGCTGTTTGGACCTTCTCCACTGTGGTGAGAACATAAGCGGCAGGCTCCACATCTCCAAGTGCAGCAAGCAGAGCATGTCTCGCCGGCTGCGGCATTTTTGCTCTCTCTTCCTCGCCCAGGCCGGCGGTGGCATCCTCGTATTGTTTCCAAGTTGCTCGCTCAGCGTCAGCCACATCCAATGCTTCCATGATACGTTCTCCAGCCATTAGTGTCTCAGCGGTCTGCTTGTTGACCTCGGTCGATTCGGGACCCGCAACTTCTTCACCATCTCCACCAATTGGCTGATCTTCGCGATTCATGTTGTCAGCAATTCCGCGTTCATACATCTCTTCTAATTCTCGCTCTCGCTCTTCTTCTAAGAAAAGCTGAAGCAGGCGTGAGTCATAATCAACAATGTCGAGTCTATGCAGTTTACCGGCTCATCGGTCTTCTCCCATATTCGAATGGACTTGTCGTGAGAACCCGTTACGACGAATCGCCCACTATGCGCGACGGCCAGGGCCCAAATCTCGCCATGATGGCCTTCGAGCTTCTGAATGTTCTCGAACTGGCAAAGTCACGTCAGCTTGCAGGTCTCATACGCAAAGGTAGGAAAGAACCTTATCACCGTCCCAATACTTCAGAAGCTTATCCTTGCCGACCGACCAGAAGTTGTGCGTTCGTGGCTCAAAGCCAACCTGCATGATGCTCTCGTCGTGGGCAAAAATGGATTTGTGGCAATCGCCGAAGTCAAGACCCCAAATCTTGACATTTTTATCCGCGGAGCAGGTCACGATTAGTTTCGAATCACTCGAGATCGCCATCGAGAGGACTGGAAGCTGGTTGCCGAGTCAGACATATGCAGACCTCAAAGACGAACCGAGATCGTACCTTATGGCCATAGAGGGACAAGAAGAACTTCAAGCTGTCCTCGTAGAAAATCTTCACAGTGGAATCAAGCAACGAAACGGCAACGAGCTTGCCATTGGGGCTATAGCAGACCCCCAGGACGTCATCGCTCATCTTCAATGTTCTTGCGTGGGTTATTGTAAGGAACGGTCTTGAGCTCTGCACGCTGGTCAGTGGCGTGGCTCCAGACTGACGAAACCAGGCTCACAGGTCCGCCACTCTCGGTGCTCGCAGGCTCCAGATCCCAGAACTTGACATCCTTATCGGCACTCCCGCTAACAAGGCCCTTCCCATCCGGCCGTACGTCAATGGACCACACTGTTCCGTTGTGGGCTTTGATGGTCTCGACCAAAGCGGACGACGCGATGTCATACAGCAACATTTCACCCGATTTGGTGCCAACGGCGACTTGACGATCGCCAGGCAGAAACGTGCTGCATATTGCGTAGCCGCATTCCATGGTCCGGATACATGCCAGGGTCTTGACGTTCCAAATTTTCAAGGCACCTACAGCGTTTGTTAGTATCACCGTGAAACCGCTTCCGGCGTGTACGCACCATTGGATGCTGAAGCTAGGAGTTCATCATCCGAGCTCAAGGCAAGCGTTCGGATGTCTGTTCGATGGCCGGGCAGGTCCAGACCATAGGCTCGAGTAGGCTCCGTCGCAGCATCAGCCTTCAATTTCGCTGGTGAAGGGACAGTCCAGACTTCGACGGCATTGGATGCTAGTGACAGGAAGAGCTATTATCTCGTGTCAGCTATACCAACTACGAAACTGCAGTGAAAATCACCTGAACGTCACCCCTCAGCCCAGCATCTTCAGCTACGAAGTCGAACCCTCGTATCTTTCCACTTCCACGAACGATGAGATGGGTGGTATAGAGATCCTCCAGAGTGATCGGGCCGTCTTCCACGTGCTCATCTGCCATCTCGACATCTTCCACCCCGCCGTTCGCCTCCTTCCCTTTCCCCTTCTTCTTCTCCTTCACCCTCCTCTTCCGTCGGGCCATCTTCTTCCTGACCTCCTCCTCACTTCTGATCCTGAAGACCTCCACGACCTTGTCCTGATTCTGTACCGCCACATACTGCTCAGTTCGGTGGAAAGCGATTTGAGAGACACGATTGTTGTGTGAATTGGGGAGGCTTCCCAAGGGGAGGATGAGCTTCGAGATCTTGCCTCCGTCTTGCTCCCTCAGACCTTCACCGAGGGCAGCACGGTCGATCTTCCATGCCTTGAGCTCTCCGTCTCCAGAACCGGTGATGATCGTGTCCTCGGCGGGGTTGATGTCCATCGACCAGATTTCCGCCCGGTGCGCGACAGTCGTCTGGATACAATGCTGCGTTCCGAGGTCCCAGAGTTTCAGGAAGGTGTCCTTCGCTGTGGTGACGAGGTAGCCGGGGAGCGAAGTAGTCGATGCGGCGATCGCATCAGAAGTTGAGGGATCGTCGAGCGAGACAGGCGTCTGCAGGAACCGGATAGACGTGATTTGGTCACGATGTCCTCTCAGCCTGAACAAGCCAGTCTCGGCGACCACATCCCACAGGATCAAGTCCGTGTCCATCGAGCCGGATGCCAGACGTGTGCCTTCCTTGTCGAATGACATCGCGGTAACAGCGCGCTTGTGGCCGTTAAGGGCGACTTCGACCGTGCCGCTCGAAGCATTCCACAGTCGGATGGACCCGTCAGCATAGCCGACAGCGAAGATGTCCTCTTTTGGGGAACGTAGAATGCAGGTGACTTCGGCTCTGTGTCCGGTCTCATGCCACATGCCAAGCTTAGAATGTGGTGTCAGCACAATTCCAATGACTGGCAGATGGGACGAACCAGCTGTGCCTTCTTCACGTCCCATACCAAGACGTCTTCCAGCCCCGGAACGTACGCCAACTTTCCGTCAAACGCCCCATTTGCCCCAGGGCTGCAAATTATGCCGAACGCCTGGGTTGGGCCCCATCGCAGGTATGAGCGGACCATGTCGGTGGTATACGAAGGAAAAGTGCTGTTCAGCACTTTGCTGGTGAGGGTACTGAATTTCCGCAACTTGGGTCCTGAAATTTCAGCAACCTTCGGTCCCTTCGCTCAAAAAGTGATCGGGTGGCTGTGCTTTGATGCTCGATCACTTTGGGCTTTTGATGAGCTTATGACGACAAACACACGATCGCACGCCTAATCCCATATCGATTTATTCACGGGATTCCTATTCAACCCTGGTCTCCGCACTCATTGCTCAGTCAACCATCAGCTCTCCCACCTCATCCCTCCATCCTTCGAACAGTCCCAGGAACAGGTTCACCGCGGCCTTGACATCGTGTGCTCCGCACGTCTCCCGAATTGAGTGCATGCTCACTGCGGTAAGCGTGAGGCGACCGTATGCCGCGAATTGAATAGAAAGAGCTTACGCATGGGTGCGCCAACGTCTATGGTGCGAACACCAATCTTGGATAGAATCGGTCCGACGGTAGAACCACACATCCTTTGTCATCGTCAGGGAGCCGCTTTGGACACTCGGAGAGAGAACGTACATGTCATTCCTAGACTCGAAATCCTGCATCGCATCGCCGCGCCGGGCAGCAAGCTTCCTCACAACCCACGAGCCAAGCGCCTCAGTAGCGTACTTCTGGTTCTCATTCGTCTTCATGACCATGCCGCCGTTGATCATTGTCCTGTGGCCATCCGCGTGCCTGCTCGGGTAGCTGGGATGGAACGCATGCGCCATGTCCGCCGAGATCATCATGGATTTACGGACGCTTTGTGCGTGCAGCTCGGGCGTGGGAGACAGGCGATCCAGGAAGCTGGGGAGGAGGGAGCCGGCTGCGCCAACTGTAGAGTTGGAGCCGATCTCCTCGTGGTCGAACATGGCGATACAGTTCACGTTGTCCGTCTTCTTCTCCAGGGTGACGGATTCGCAGATTGCCTCAAGGGCGCAGAAGCTGGAGGGGGTCAGATGCTGCACGCTGTTGTATCATGGGTATAGCCATACGTAGACATGAGGTTGTCGAGGCGCGGGGAGAAGATAAATTCGTTCTGCACCCCACCGAGCGTCGAGGGATTAGTGTCAAACAAGCACCTGAGTCGAAACATAAACATGCAAACCATGCGGAATCTAGTCCACTTACAGCTCGAAATCGTTAATCTCCTCCGCAGCCACGCTCATCTCCTCCGCGAGGACGGACAGAAGCGCCGGATGGTGCTTCTCGCCGGGCGAAGGCCTGATCTGCGGGCCCTTGGCCGTGTACTTGGGCTCGGGCATCTTGTTGAGCTCCTCTGAGAGCACGCCCAGGAAGGGCACAAACTCGGTCTCCTTGTTGAACTTGAAGCCCTCGTTGACGCCGCGGTCCACTAGCATACAGTCAGTCAAGGCTTGCTATTAGGCGAAGGGATCGGCCCACAGTGGATAGCCAGGTTGGGGATCCTGATCAAGGGTCGGTCGACCTTGACCAGCTTGCTCTGGAACGCCGCCGTGCCGGGCGTGGTGACCACTACACGGCCAGCGATGCTGAGGTCGCGGTCGAGCCACGTGTGCCACAGTCCACCGCCATACGTCTCCACCGCGACCTGCAGGTAGCCGCCAGCGGTCTTGTTTGACACGGGCCGGACCTGGGGTTGTCAGCCAATTGAGGGCGGAGCGAGATGCGCGGAACGTACACGCAGGTTCGGCGAGTCCGTGTGCGTCGCTACGATCGACACGCCTGTGCCTGCCTTCCACCCTGCGGGGAGAGTGAAAGCGATCAAGCTCCTCTGTTCCCTATATTCCAATCAGCCATAATCCAACCACTAACCGAGGGAGCGCACCTGGTGTAGTAGTACTTCCCGCCCGGCTTCAGCTCCCAGTCGTCCGTCTCCCGGATCTTCCTGAACCCCGCCTCCTCGAGCCTGACACTCGCGTTCTTGACCGCGTGGAACGGAGTGGGCGAGGCGTTGAGGAAGACGACGGCCTTGGACGCGGTAACTTGGCTGTGGGCCATGCTGTTGACGAGGGAGGAGAGGGAGCGGGTGGCCGCTCGACTCATAGAGGTCCACGCTCTTAAGGAACCGGAGAAGGCGGCGACCACGCGTCCCACGACGAGGCACGCGCTCCTCCCACTGCGCATACCCCGACCACCCGCTCCGTTTACGTGAAATCAGAAAATGGCTATTATTGGGAGTCCTAACGCATGTACCGTCTGATTGCAGCTAGAAATGAGCTCGGGTAAAGGAATGACGACCATAAATTGTATTGGACAGAGAGCTGCTGGAGGCTGGCGAAATCCGTTGTAGACCCGTGATGTCAGCTGCGGATACTAACGCCGACGCGAACGCCGACGAGGGTTGTTGGATTTTCCATTGTCAGAACAATAGATACATTGAGAATCCCACATATCTGAAAATAACTAAGAAGTGCTATGTCGTGAACACATTATGCGCCAGGTACATGGATCAAATGCGACACCACTCCGAGTCGACGCCGCGCGCGTCGGACGGAGTCGTAATCGTACTGACTTTCTGATCTGTAAGTCATGGCACATGGCTCTGTCCGAGTCTTCCAAATCACTCTCCTTGGCCAGAACTGGGAAAGTACAGTTCACCCAACCCAGAGCTTGTACAGCGCCTCGTCCTTCGGGTCAAAACATGACACCATGCCGGGATCCTCTCTGATGACGATGCCCCTCTGCTTGGCCGGTGTTCGCTGATTGCCAGGCAGAATCGGCGCGCGCTCCTGCACGGTGCCGTGGGAGGCAGATGAGGGGGTCGGCGAAGGTTGCAGGCCAGTTTGGTCGGCTGCGCCGATGCCGGGCCGCTGGGGAGTGATGTTCAGCTGAGACGCGTTGAGGATGGCAGAGCGGAAGGAGTTGTCGGCGGCTGGGGCTGGTTGTCAGATCAACCATCACACTCAGCAGAAATCATCGCGGCATACAATCAGGAATATAGTTGGCAGGAGTGCTGGTCGCTGCAGCCTGACCGAGGCCCAATATCCGGGAGGAAGGGCCTGGCGTGCGCGGTGTCTGCTGCCTATCTGGGTCGAACATGCTCGCTGTTGGAGGAGCCTCGTCGGGCACCTCAGCAGGCTTGCGCATAGGCGTCGCTGCTCTGCTTCTCGGAGGCATGGTGGGTATATGGCAGAATATATGCGCGTTGGACGATCTGTTCGCTTCTTTGCTGTTCAGCGACGCGTCTCCGCAACATGGGCAAGCGCGCGGAAGCAGAATCTTTCATTACCCTATAACCGCCTTCTCCGCGTCTGGTCGTGACTGTACGCTGCTGCTCGTGTGAGTCGGGCATCCTGGCCGCCGCACTCCCACTGTCTGTCCTGCGCATCTGTCTCTACTCAACCATGCCTCCCAAGAAAGCGCCCGCGCCGCCCGCCCATCTCTCCAACGTCCCCCTCGCCCTCCCCTCCTTTCTCAAGATGCTCAGCGGGTCGGGCATCTCAATGGCGGACAGCATGTCCATCGCTTCAAAAATGCATGGGTCTTACTCTTCCCTCGTGGATCGGCTCAGTAGCTATAACGCAGCGAATTCCGATCCCCCAAACAGCTTCAAGGAGTACAACACTCCCGCGAAGTTGTCGACCCTTACCGCACCGAAGCTCACAGCGCTCAAAGTCGAGGACAAGGACCAGCGGACAAAGGTCCTCGCTGCATTGCGCAAAGCCGGGTACAAGGCAAAGGAGGCTGAGGTGCCACAGCCTGTGCCTGAGCCGGAGCTGGCATCATCTTCGGTGCGTCGCATTCTCTTGCCGTGATTCAGAGGCTGACCCTCTCTACAGAAGCCAACCCCTCGAAAACGACGACGAGACCACGATCTGACCGAGGATCTACCTTCTGTACCACGACAGAAGGGCTCCGAGTATGGCAGCCTGGACTTTGGGGAGATAACGGAAGAAGACGTGTGTGCTGCATGGCACAGTCAAAGATAACCCTAACTATGCTTCTTAAGGCACTGATGTCGCGCTCTGTGGTTATCAACCGGGCTCCGGTGATGGCAGCGTGGGCCACGATAGTGGCTGAACGCATTGGTTTCAAGCGGGAGGAAGCGTTAAGCATTGGTGCGTGCTGTCCTGTTTTATTTTGGGATCCTCTGCTAAAGTGTTCCTCAGGCTCGGTATATACTGAGATGAATGCGACCTCCAAAGGAATATCATTAGGGATATTTAACAAATCAAAAGAAAATGAAAGCGCTGTGGGTTCGGCGCAACCGTTTGTAACTCTCATGGATCGAAAGTAAGTCAACCGGCCTCTAATCAGCTTGCAAGTGTTTACTGATTCCTGTAGGATGTAAGCGCCCATCATGAGCGCCCAGTGCACTATTGACGTTTGACAGTCCTGTCATGCAACTGCCCAACGAAGATTGGCGGGGACTGATTCGCGGAGAACCGGTCGACCCTGCAACAGCGTATGGCTATATTCACCGGGCCATGCGACAAACGCTGCCTTACGTCATGGGTGCGATGCGGCTGCTGTCGCAATCCTTCACCCCAGAAACCCTCAACAATAGAGGGTACGCACTGTATTGCGAGTTTCGCCCTAGCGTGGAAGGGTGGGGCAAGAGGGCAGAGATGCGAATATCGGACATCTTGGCGCTGAGACCTGGGACTACTCCCGCGCCCGCGGCCGGGGCCGGCGCGGTGGATGCCGTGACCGTGACCGAGGCCGGCAGCTCGCCTATAAGGAGCACGTCGGTGGAGCTGGTGTCGGGCGGGGACGCAGCAACGACGTACCCCACACGGTTCCGGCCCCGGTCTCCAGGCGGAGGCCCGCCGTCGCCACCAGGGACAGGGGCGGCGGAGGCGCCTGAGCGGTCTCCGAAACGGGCGCGGCGGATGACCCTGGACGAGTATCTGGACGCGCTGGACGGTGATGTGGAGGAGGGCGCTCCGGAGGCTACCGAGGGGTCGTTGGGGAGGCCGGAACGGACGTAATGGAAGATTTCACGGCGTGTATCAGCCAAGCATTCATAATTGTACTACCAGCGCACAACTGATTTTCATTGCTGAGGCTTCTGGACGCACTAAAAGTGCAATGAGTATTCAGGAACATGGCAATTTGCGCTAAAAGTGGCAGGTAAGGGTAGTTTGGGTGATGAGGGGATGTTGCAAATTTTCACCTCGCCCCGTCTCGGTGGTTGAGTCCTGAAGAGGAAGGTCGGTTCCTCGGACGGTGGCTTATCGGCCCAATCGGAGGGGTGGAGTTCAGCGAGTCGCGCCGGAACAGGGTGCAGATTGCCCCCGCTCTGCTCCCGTTTGGGTGGGACGCCACGCTATTGGACGGCGCCGATAGCGGTCGTGCCCCCGCAGTGCCCTGAGCCGATTCTCATCCCTCTTAAACCATCGCCCTCGTCGTCACTCGCACCTTCCTCACCTTCTTTACTCTCAACCCCCACCACCGCACAACCCCGCATATACAATGGCCGCCCTCCTCGCACGCAAGGACCTCCTCGGGCCCTACCTCGCCCTCGACCAGGGCAAGAAGATCCAGGCGGAGTGTGAGTAGACGAGTCACCCACCAGCCCGGCCGTGACAACTCATCACGAAATATGCACACACAGACGTCTGGATTGATGGCGATGGCGACCTCCGCTGCAAGACCTGCACCCTCCCCGGTATTCCCAAGAGCATCGATGAGCTCCGCATTTGGGACTTTGACGGCTCCTCCACCAACCAGGCGCCGGGACACGACTCGGACGTCTACCTCCGCCCCGCCGCAATCTTCCGCGATCCCTTCCGCGGCGGTGACAACATCCTCGTCCTCGCCGAGTGCTTCAACAACGACGGCACGCCCAACAGGACCAACTTCCGCCACCACGCCAAGAAGGTCATGGACCAGGTCAAGGATGAGCACCCCTGGTTCGGTCTCGAGCAGGAGTACACCCTCTTCGACGTCGATGGTTCCCCTTACGGCTGGCCCAAGCTCGGGTTCCCCGGTCCCCAGGGCCCGTACTACTGCGGTGTCGGTGAGTTTCCGAATTCCGCGGTGAAACACGGATCATGTGCTTAACATATTTCCGAAGGCACCGGCAAGGTCTTCGCCCGTGATCTGATCGAGGCCCACTACCGCGCGTGCCTCTACGCCGGTGTCAACATCTCCGGCATCAACGCCGAGGTGATGCCCTCCCAGTGGGAGTTCCAGGTCGGCCCTTGTGAGGGCATCGACTGCGGTGACCACATGTGGATGGCGCGCTTCCTGCTCGTCCGTTGCGCCGAGGAGTGGGGTATCAAGGTGTCCTTCCACCCAAAGCCGCTCAAGGGCGACTGGAACGGTGCCGGGTGCCACTCCAACTTCTCTACCGAAGCCATGCGCAAGGAGGGCGGCATGAAGGTCATTGAGGCTGCCATCGAGAAGCTCTCCAAGCGTCATATGGAGCACATTGCCGTCTACGGCGAGGACAACGACCTCCGCCTGACCGGTCGCCACGAGACGGGCCACATCAGCTCTTTCTCCTCCGGCGTCGCCAACCGCGGCGCCTCCATCCGTATCCCCCGTGCCGTCGCGGCCAAAGGCTTTGGCTACCTCGAGGACCGTCGCCCGGCGTCCAACGTCGACCCCTACCGCGTCAGCGCCGCGCTCGTCGAGACGTGCATCCTGAACGTCGGTGCCAACAAGGCGTGATCAGCCTCCCCACCTTTCCCCTGTTGTTAGACTTTACACTGGGTAATGCACGGGCTTCAATCACTGTCGTTTTTGCTTTTTGGCGTAATCCAGTTACGGAAGTTGTCGCGTGACCACTTATTCAATATATCGTCATTCATTGCATGTCGCGCCTTTTGCAGATACGGAAATGAGAATATAAAAGTTGATCATACGCACGGCTTGGTGCCCTTGTGATAATTGAGGAATAGACCAACCTTCACCCAGGAATGCCGTCAGTGCCGTAATTCAGGGCCAGGGGTCAAGCACGCCAACACAAGAAGAACCACATCTTTGCTTCTATAGGTACACACGACGACATACAAGGGAAAACAGGACAACTGCTACAAAGTGTATGCGAACAAAGCAGTTGATACAACATAATTGAATGGTGAATCCATCCTTCCGCCAAAAGCAGGGTAACACCGTACGCCTATATCTACAAATCGCTCCTCAGAGCGCGTCATTCCTTCCTCTTTCCCACTCACACCTCCCACATCCTAGACCCCACTCCGCCCACCCAGTCCAACACTCACTCCCCCGCCACCTGGTCAAACGCCCCCCTCAACGCCCCCAAAACCCTAACGACCTCCTCCATCCCCGGCCTCCCCTCCGGCCTAGGGCAGCACATCCTCTTAACAAGCCCAACCAATTCATCCGGCGCGCGCGTACGGTGGCCAGAGGGGGAAGGGCCGAGGAAGAATATGGGGGGGGAGCCGTCTGGGTAGGGAGCTGCTGGGGTTGGGGTGGGTAAGGCGGTGCGGGAGGGAGGGGCGGACCGGGGGGGCGAGTTGGGTGGAGAGGGAAGGGGGATCGGTTCCCTCTGGCTCCCTGCGTGCGAGGCAGAGGATGAGAATGCCGTGTGCTCCAGCAGCCCAGGCGGGTGTGCGAGCGATCC
This sequence comes from Calocera viscosa TUFC12733, assembly GCA_001630345.1. Taxonomy (NCBI): domain Eukaryota; kingdom Fungi; phylum Basidiomycota; class Dacrymycetes; order Dacrymycetales; family Dacrymycetaceae; genus Calocera; species Calocera viscosa. Next base: position 20,014 of record KV417277.1, on the reverse strand, counting down.
ATCCTCGCCCTCATCCTCGCCCTCCCGTGGGTGCGCCGTCCACATCCCCCCCTCATCCTCCTCCTCCTCCTCCTCATCCCTAAGCAGCTCCCAAACATCCTCCCTCGCCAACCTCTCCCCCTTCTCCCTCTCCTCCTCCTCCTCCTTCCCCCGCTCCGCCTCTCTCGGATCCCCCCCCACGTGAGCCAACCGCACCCCCTCCTCATACCCCCAATACTCGCCCCTCCTCGCCCAGCGCATCATCTCCAGCCTCCCCCTGCCCCTGCCCACCAAGCCAGCATAGGGTTCCCGCCCGAGGAGGAGGACGCCGAGGACGACACCGAGGGAGAATATGTCTGCTGAGTAGGAGAAGGAGCCGCTCCCTGGGGGAAGGAGCAGCTCGGGGGCAGTGTAGCCCGGTGTCCCTAGGCCTAGGCCGTCCGTCGGCGGGGAGGCGTAGGGAGGGAGAAGGAGGGCTGAGCCGAAGTCTGCCAGGCTGGCTGAGAACGTGCCCTGGTGGGAGGGGGAGGGGGAGAGGAGCACGTTCTGGGGTTTTAGGTCTGTGTGGAGGACGGAGCAGGAGTGGGTGTAGGCGAGTGCGAGGGCGAGCTGGTGCGCGAGGGTGGTGTATAGGGCTGGGGTGAGGGCGTGTGGGCTGTGGAAGAGGAGGGAGGAGAGGCTGCCTGAGGAGTGGTACGAGAGGAGGAGGGTGATGTCCGCTTGCTGTTGCTGTTGTTGTTGGGGGTCGGGCGCGGCGGGGGAGGGAGGGGAGGGGGGCAGGGCGGAGAGCCAGTTGCGTACTGGGGAAGCGGCGCGTGAGCGGGGCCTGGGCGCGTGGGGTGTGGGGGAGAGGAGGGAGGAGGTGAGCGTGTCCGATACTGAGCGGACGTGCCTCAGGGACTGTGGGGTGGGCGGGGCGAGGTGGAACGGGTCGGGTTTCTGTTGCGGTAGAGGGGTGGCGGTGAGCTGGCTCGAGCTCGCGTGCGGGAGGGAGGGGCGGTGGAATTGGTCGCCGTCTGCTGGTGGGAGGGTGACTGGCAGCGGGGGCGGGAGGGAGTGCACGTTTCCTCCACCAGTACTGGAGCGGACGATGCCGAGCAAGCGAACGATATGTTTCCTTCCGTCTGCGAAGTGCAGCTGCTGCGTGAGGGCGGCGAGGTTCGGCTTGCGCAGATGTCGGAGGAAGAAGGCCTCCCTCCTCCCCAGCAGCTGGCTCTCCGCATCAGGCAGTGGCTGCTTGGCCGCACAGAGCCGCCATTTGCTCTTCTCCGGCACGGGCGTTCCCTCCCCCTGCTCCTCCTCCTCCGCCAGCCGATGCCGCCGTGGCTTGCAGTACGCCGCCAGCCAGACCTTTGCGAACCTTCCCTCGCCGAGGAAGAACCGTCTCTCCTCCCTGAGCCGGATCCGCACATCCTCCACATCCACATCCACGTCCACCACATCGCCCCCACCCTCCCCCGGACGCGCCTCCCAGGGGAGCTCCTCCATCAAGCTCGGGTTTGACCGGGTAGAGTAGGCGCTCGAGAAGTCCGAGGAGGAGGATGTGAGCGGCCGGTGGTGGTGGTGCGCCGTGCTAGGTGGTCCGGGACCGATGCGCGCGGGGAGGTCGAAGAATGAGCTTGTCCTCGATGGCCCGGCTGGGCTTCCCAATGGAGTGTGGGTATCGAGCTCTAGGGAGAGCGTCTCTGGCTCCTGCTCATCGGCATGCGGGGAGAGCGGGTCTGGCAAGTCTGGGAGAAGGTACACGTACGCCCGGTCGGCGATATGCACGCTACGGTTCCTGTGCAGGCCCGAGGCGAGCTGTAGCGGTGGGGGCGCGCGCTGCGCCCGATCGCGTAGCCATGACTGGCCTGTCGTGCGTGCGCGGGCGAGGGTGCTCCCCTGGCTGGGTGGGCTGGCTTGGTACGGGTCCTCGGGGAGGGAATTGGAGTGCGAGTGGGAGATTGTGTGGCCTGCTGAGGATGAGGGTGAGGGCGCAGGGGCGGGCGGGTTCGGCGGGGGTTGTATGCGGAATGAGGTGGAGAAGATGTCGTTGCGCGACATTGGATGGTTGTTGTGCTGCTGATATCGTCTACTTTCGAATTCTACCCTCTGGTGGCGCCACTGACGAGGGCGACGTGATGGGGTGAAGAGGTGAAGAGCGAGCCCAGCCTAACCCGGGTCGTCTAGCGGGGAACAAGCAGAGGCGCAAGTGAAAGTGACTGAGCTGAGCAGAGCGTATCAGGAGCAACGAGCGTGAGCGTGACACAGTCCTCTCCCCGCTCCCACTCCCCGCCCGGGAAGTCGCGGGTCCAGGCCCGGCCTTTCCTCCCAAACACAGAAAGGGTCCACCATGCTTTTGCTCCCGCAACACAACACCGGCTAAAGGGATCGCTCGTCCGGGGAATCGGAGCGGCGCGTCATACATCCTCGCGTGAGCGGCCAGTCACACCGGGAAGCAAAGGCTCTGATTGAAATCCGTATCGGCGGTTTTGTGGTTTCTGCTTCTGCTTCTCACAACCCTACTGGCGTCTGACCAACCCGGCACCTCAGGCCTGACCCGGCTGCTCCTTCGGGACGAAGGAGAGAAACTCAATGGTCCGCGCTTGCCCGATCTGCAAATCCAGGAAATGGCACCGCGAGCCTCTCTCAGGCTCAATCGTATGCGCAGAGGGTCATGTCCTCGCCGTGCGTCCTCCTGTTCCCCCTGTTTTGCTGGTGTCCAGTGTCTTCTGCTCCTTTTCCTCCATCTGCTCCCCCCCTTTCGGCCCCACTTTCCTCTATCCCGCCTGGAAATAGCCGTTCACGATTTAAATTGAATCATTTCCAGAACTACCGCAACGAGACGAACGAGCTTACGGAAGCGGGCCCGCACCTGCTTCACAAACGCGCTCTCAAGCGGCCAAAGCGGCCAAAAGCCCGGCTTTCAACAGCGGATCCGAAACGTGCGTGTTCCGTCCCTCTCGAGCGCACGCCCTGATAAAGAGAGATAGTATACCACGGCGACCGCGCGCGGTTTCACTACCTGCAATGCCTCCAGCTGCTCTTCCGCAAGCAAGCAAAAGCGCTCGTCCGTATCTGGTCCCTCCCTGCAGAGTTCGAGGTGCGCCCTCCTCACACTCTCTCGTGCTCAACGGACGTGCTGATGTGCCGGTAGATCATATGCCGCGACGTCTGGGCCTTACATCTCGCCTTGCTGGACGAAGAGATCCCCGCCGAGCCGCTGAATCATGCCGGCCCGTCGCAAGCTGCGAGCAGCACGGTCGGCCAGTCTGCCGCAGAGCAGGGCCAGGAAGGGCCGGATGATGACCCCTTCCACTCTGCCGAGGAGTCTTCCTCCAGCGGGGAAGATGATGAGGACGAGGACGACAAGGAAAGCGAATCGAGCGAGAAGAGCGACCTCGCCAAGCTTCTGTCCGAAGTCTCCAACTCCTCCGAAGACGAGAGCAAGCCCAGCCCAACCGCTATCAGCGCAGCAGCAGCAGCAGCAGCAGCGAAGAGGAAGGGCAAGCGGGGCGCCACGCTGCACAAGAGCAGGGCCGCTACCCAGCGGGGGAACCTAGCCGTCCTCCTCTGCGCGCTGTGGGTGCTGCGCGTCCCGGCCACCTACGGGGACCTGATCCGGTACGCTCTTCCCGTCTGGAGTATGTGCAGTGCTGATGGAACGCAGGCTGGTGGAGACGTACGACCTTCCCTACCTAGCGCCGCTTCACCATCTCCCGCCAGAACTGACGCTGCACCTCTCCATGTCGGCTATCAAAGGCCTCTCTCCGCGTGTACGTCCTCTCCCTCCTCTATCACTCCTCCCCCGGCTGTGTTCCGGTGCTAACGCGTTCTAGTTCCCCCCAACGGCGATGAGGCTGCACGCGCTCGCCAGCCAGCTCGCGCGCGGGCTGGCAGGGTTCGGCATCCTGATCCCAGAGCTGAACGCGGCTCCCGTGCTGTGGAGCGTGGTCCGGACGCTGAACGGCTCTCGTGAGTCTCCATCTGCACTCCACACCTCATTCTGAAAACGCGCACAGCCCTCCTCTATATGCTGAGCAAGAAGCTCCTCGCCTCCCTCAACGTCCCCCTCACCCTGCACCCCTCCCTCTCGGCACTGCACGCGCACCTCGACCCCTCCCAGCAGAGCAGGAAGAAGCACGAGAACATCCCCGCCGAGCTTGCGCTCGCGGCAGGGGTGGTGCTCTGCCTCAAGCTGATGTACGGCTTGGACGGGACGGGAAGGGCGCCGAGGGAGGAGCGGGACCCGCTGGCCGGGATGCCGAGGGTGGACGAGTGGCTCGAGTCCCTCCGCCGGGAGAAGGAGAGGAAGGATATATACGCTGCGCCGTCCGAGCTGTAGGTCCTTCCCTGTGTTGACTGGGACGCGCTAATGTCCCCGCGCAGAAGTGTACTCGATATGACAGACGCGGAGATGGACGCCTACCTCGATTTTTCCCAGCGCGCGCTCGTAGATCCCCGGGAAGGGATCGACCACCCCGACCAAGAGCTCAAAGACGAGTTCTTTCCCCTCCCTTCGCTACCCGCAGCGGAGCCCGCTACACCAGCAGTTACCTACCCGCCTTATTCAGAGTTCACCGCTACCGCCCTGTCCAAAGACCCGGACGCCGTCCTTCCAGGGAATCAGCACCTGATCTACTCCCACCTGGACAAGACAGGCACCATCCCAGAGGAGTACGAGCTGGTCCTCCAGATCGTGGCCGACTGGGCGCGCGTGGACTTGGAAGATGTGCTCATGGTTGTGGAGACGTACGAGCGCCGGCTGCAGAGGTCCTGGACGGAGGAGAGGAGAGCGGCGAAGCGCCGACGAGGACCGGGGGCTGAGGCAGCAGCACCGTAGCCGGTCTGTCATCTCCGACGGCTCGGTCTGAGAGCTCACGAAGGCGGGAACGACGACGCGAGGTTGTCGGTTGTCGACAATGCGCGATGATGACGGGGTGGACGGGCGGCGCAGGAATTGCGTCTACCCCCGCAGTGACGAGGCAATCGCCTGGGTCGTTGTGGATGAACTCGTGCTGTATGATCGAGTGCATGTCGAGGAGCAGACGGAAGGCGTGTATTGGTGTTCATGTCTAGTTTTTGTTCGTACCAATATCATATCGCATTCCAATAAACCATACATTGTACGAAAAGTGGAAAATGAGGAAAGGGGGGCCGTACATTCAGCAACAAGCTGCAGAGATCCGCCATCTAGTGGACAGCGGATGCAGGATGTCTCCTCAAGTTGGGCGATGAGACCCTTCACTCGAGTCCTTGGCTACGGAGAGCGCATGGAACATGAATGCACCAACCCCCGGCATCCCACTGAAGAAATCCAGCCTGTGAACATGCACGACAGCTCAGATATCACAGTGGGACGTGAAAAGAAGGGAAAGGGAGGAGAGGAGAGATGGGTGAGCAGATGGAGCAAAGAGTCCGTCCACGGGAGGAAGGAGGACGGTCAACCGTTCGCCAAAAGGACCTGATATCCCAGTCCGTCACCGCTGCCATTAGAGATGATATCACATGGCATAGGCAAGGGACATAACAGGTGTTGCTCGAGGAGTGTCCCTGCGGCCCTAGCCTCGAGCAGCTGCTATGCAGCCAGCCTGATGAACCGGTTGACCATCGTCCGACCGGAGCACCAAGAGCCATAATAAAAACAAGAGGCTCCTTGAGACCATACCCCAAGCCGTTCATCAACGAACCTGACATGGAACTCCGCCACTGCTGCCAAGAGGTGCCAACACCAGCTTAAGCAGGGGACATGTCAGGTCTCGTTGGCTCGAGGAGGACATTGTTGTCCTAGCCTCGAGGTCCTGCTATGCAGGGACCGATGACGAACCGGCAGGGGAATGGGAGACGAAGGAGGAACGAGAAAGCCAACAAGGAAAGGGAGCGAGACGGAGGCCGATCCAAGCCGGGCGATCCAGGAGCGACGGCCAGGACGGATGGGTGACGGGGGATGGAGGAGGACGGCGGATGGATGTCCGACGACGGAGGACGGCGAGACGGCTGATGGGTGAGATCGAAGGGGTGAGACGAGGGCGAGACTGGGATAGGGCGATAACCGGGGGAATACGATGGGCTGACAGTCATGGGCTACGGAGAGGGAGCTTAGAGGTCAATGCAGTGGGACATGAAAAGGAGGGAAAGGGAGAAGAGGAGAGAAGGGTGAGCAGAAGGAGCATAGAGTCCCTCCACGGGAGGAAGGAGGATGGTCAACTGTTCGCCAAAGAACCTAATGTGGTTGTCCGTCACCGCCGCCATGGAGATGGTATCAAGTGGCATAGGCAAGGGACACATAAGGTCTTAAGCCGATCGCGGAGGCCCCAGCCTCGAGCAGCTGCTATGCAGCCAGCCTGACGAACTGGTTGACCATCGTCCGACCGAAGCACCAGGAGGTATAATAAAAATTGAGAACCTCCTTGCCAAGCCGTTCATCAAAGAAGCCGACACATGGAGCTCCGCCACTGCTGCCAAGAGGTGCCAACACGGGCTTAAGCAGGGGACATGTCAGGTCTCGTTGACTCGAGGAGGACATTGTTGTCCTAGCCTCGAGGTCCTGCTATGCAGGGACCGATGATGAACCGGCAGAGGATGGGATATGAAGGAGGAATGAGAAAGCCAACAAGCAAAGGGAGCGAGAAGGAGGCCGCTGCAAGCGGGGCGATCCAGGAGCAACGGCCAGGACGGATGGGTGACGGAGGATGGAGGAGGACGGCGGAGGGATGGTTGACGACGGAGGATGGCGAGACGGCCGAGGGGCGAGATCGAAGGGGTGAGACAAGGCGAGACTGCGATAGGGCGACGACGGGAGGAAGAGGATGGGCTGACAGTCATGGTGGCAGAGAGCGAAGTTATAGAGAGGGAGGTGGGACGGCTTGCGACCGAAGGCGAGGTGGTGGTTCAAGAGCAAGAGATGTCTGCTGACGCGGGCCCCACGCCTCGTTTTATTGAGGCCGCAGTGAGACAAGCAGCCGATCTGTGAGTTAAGCTCGGCGGCTCTCACTCAGCGACTCTGCCCGTCGATGCCCCCTGTCCTCTCTCATCCACCATCTGCATCTTGACGTCGACCATGGCGAAAAGGAAGAGATCTCCAGTCCCTACTCAGCCAGAGATGGCTCCAGTTCAAGTTGTTCTTCACACGAAGGGTCCAGTAACCAACTCGGATTTCAGCCAATATTTGTCTGTGCCTTCCTACAACGGCGTCCTGTCGTCTGCACCGGTCCAGCGCGGGGTCCAATGTCTGGAAGGAGGGCATTATGTGTACCTCCTGGATGTTGTCCCACAGAATGAAGAGATCAAGGTGTGTTGCGGGTATATGCTGGGGCCTTCTTGTGCTGATGGTTTCAGAACTGGCTT